>JZKD02S2144790.1:613499-688120 GCA_000966675.3 Picea glauca
ATCTTTGTTGGTATCCTTATTCCTTGAGAGGGTCCCATTACTGAGGCTACAGTTTGACTGGAATATACCGGGTCCCAGGGATCTAAGGATGCTGAGATGGTGTCAGCTCATGGTCGGGCACATAGTAGGACCGATCATCAAGTATGATGATACTTTCTTTGACTGGCTTCAACCACAGTTGTTGATGGTTGACGACTATGCTTATGTTGGGTTGGATTTTAGAGGAGATCCATATTTGGTATTGCCAGAGGATGCTCAGTGGGGGAACCTTGGTAAGAAGTACACACATTTTTTATTTTTTAAATGTTTTGTGAATTTTTATCATATTCAAATGTTTTTGTTTTATATATTCGTCCAAAGACTAATATAAAATCATTTGTTGATAACATAGATGTTTGACCTTACAGACCTCCTGGCACCTCTCCCATCCAGCGGTGAGGAGAGATAGCGGCAGCACCACAATATGCTGAGGATTATCAAGTGGTGGAACAGAATCTAGAGGGCCTGACTGCAGACATTCCAGACATGACTCTAGAAGAGGTTCCACGACGTGATCAACATCATACTGTAGGAGTATTAGCATCCATGAGTTGACTGCTCTGTAGATTTTCTCAAGCAGTCATGTGTTACCGTGAATGTCATCCATGACGTCACTTTGTAGAAGCTATGAGCTTTAGATTTTGACATTTTGGTCTTCGGACAAACTTTTTGTAAAAAACTCTTTTGATCGTTATATATATAGATGGCTTCTACCGGTTTACCTTATATTGTGTGAATATTGATGTAATTGATTTATAAATGATTCAAATGTCAGTCCAATACATAATTAGCCAATGCATCTATTAATGTATTTAGACATCTAGGAATATGTTGATATTCAATGTGATCAAAATAACGTTCCAAGAGGCGAATTCGCAAATACACCCATAATAAAGTAGGACTTCGAATAGAGTAGACATTACTTAACTGTAGTACTACAAGCTGTGAATCAAGTCGCACAACCAAATGATGAATTTTGAGCGAGATAGCATCAACCAATAACTCAATAACGACGCTATCCTCTACAATGTTGTTGGTCGCACGGCCGAGGCACACCCCTCGTAAAGAGAAAAGTTCATTTGTAGGGGCATACATTTCCCATGCAGCGAAAGCAAGGTTCTGAGTACTACGGCTAGCGCCATTAGCGAAGGCAGTATAGGGTAGCGAAGACTCCGACATCTAGAAATCAAACACAATGTCACATATGGGAAGAGACCAGATAATGACAAAAGAAAACTATAGTAACACACAAGAAGTATGATACATTAAAAATACAAGTACTAGTGCACATATGATTTTATGCATAGTACTTCTTCAAGTACAACCCATTCCTGGGTTCACTCAAAGGGATACCATCATAATCTACCAACTCATAAGCTCCTTTGTCCAAAACTCGTCGAACGATATAAGGACCTCGCCACATGGGTTCGAATTTCCCAGCTCCTAACATATCTTGATATTGCTCATATAGAATAACAAGATCACCTTCCGAAAAAATGTGAGGCTTGACATGCTTGTCGTATTGGGCCTTGACACGCTTTTTCTGAGCTTCTATGACTAGGGTGGCATCACGTCAAGTTTTGTCTAATCGCATAAGATACAATAGATGTTCTTCCTTAGCAGAAGTATTGGGTAGGAGTTCAATACTAGTTTCAAAGAGGGTATCTCACATTCTATAGAGAGAATGGCTTCCACACCATAGACTAACCAAAAAGGTGTAAACCCAGTAGCGGACTTGACGGATGTCCGATACGCCCACAATGCTAAAAATAACATTGTGTGCCAACTTGTTTTATGAATCCCTACCATTCATCGGAGCATAGTTATGAGAAATTTGTTGATTGCTTCGACTTGGCCATTGGCTTGTGGATAATAGGGCATTGAGTTATCATGGAGAAGACCCAACTTTTCAATAAGTTCAGACATCATAAAATTCCTAAAGTGGCTACCGTGATCAGTGACGATAGCTTGGGGAACACCAAAATGAGCTATGACATGATTAAAAAGAAACAAAGATGCGGTCTTTCTAGTGTTGTCAAATGTCGACATCACCTCAACCCATTTCGTAGAGTAATCAATGGCTACAGTGATGTAACCATGCCCCCCGGCCGAGTGAGGGTGACATGTCATGAAATCGATGCCCCATTTCGCAAAGGGACCAAATGAGACCATAGGATGAAGAGGAGTAGGATGTGACCAAATTTTTTTGTTTATAGGTCTGGTAGGCATGGCATTTCTGAATGGCAGTGATGCAGTCGTTAAACAAAGAAGGCCAAAAATACCCCATGCATAAGATATTCTGGGCAGTAGCATACCCAAATATATGACCACCACATGCTCTAGAATGAAATTCATTCATAGCTTTCTTGGCTTCATCAAATGTGAGACAACGTCGAAAAATAGAGTCAATCCCCCGACGGTAAAGAGTATCCCCGAGGATAATGTATTGACGAGCTTGATAGCGTATGCGACGTTGTTCAGTACTGGACAAAGTTGGCTGGAAAGTCTGGGTTTGGAGATATATAATGATATCCCCATACCAAATATCATCAATGCTAATAAGTAAAAGAGATTCATCGGGTAATGAATCAACTTCTACATTTTCCATTGCCAAATGGGGAAAGTCGCATATCAACTCAGCAAAAACTAAGAACTTCTTGGAATTGGCGCGGTCAAATTCCAAGTCAAACTCCTGGAGTATCACAATCCATTTGGAGTATTTTCCCCCTAGCAATTGACGTGTCAAAATATGTTGCATAGGGTTGCAATGAGAAATCACCATAGTCTTACGTGAGAGGATATAGTGCCGAAAGTGTTGGACGGCTTGAACGACAGCCAAAGCCAGTTTCTCAACATGTTGATACTTGATTTCATTTGGCGTGAGACTTTGACTCAAGTAGTAAATAACATGTTCGTCATGAGCATCATCCTCCTGGACGAGAACCATGCCAATGGTGTAATCCGAGGCAACAAGGTAAAGGAAATAATCGTGACTATAATCGGGGGGGAAGAGAAGTGGAGCTCGCATTAGGGATAACTTCAAAGCTTCAAAAGAATTGTTGGAAATGGTATCCCAGACGAACTCTAAATCTTTCTTTAATAGCCGTGTAAATCCATGAGTAATCTTGGCGTAATTTGGGATAAAACGACGAAGAAAGTTTGCTTTCCCTTGCAAACTTTGCAATTGGCACAGTGTAGAAGGAGGAAGGAGATTAAGGATTGCCTCAAACTTCAAAGGGTCCACCCGGATCCCTTGATGTGAAATGATAAAACCTAGAAGACGGTCGGATTCCACGTAGAAAATGAACTTATGAGGATTTAAACGTATCCGGTAGAACCGACAGCGAATGAAAATAGCCCGGAGGTGGTTTGGGTGATCAACTCTGTGCATAGAATGAGTGGGTAAATTGTCCAAATAGGGTTGAAAGATATGCTTGATATCATGAAAAGTATAAGACATAGCGCGTTGAAAAGTTGTGCCAGCGTTCTTAAGACCGAAAGGAAGTTTTCGATAGGAAAAAGTACCCCAAGGACAAATAAAAGCAGTCTTATGTTGGTCCTCGGGAATGATGTTAATTTGATTATAGCCGTATAAACCATCCATGAGAGAGAATATTTCACTTCTGGCATAGTCATTAACAATCTGATCGATTAAAGGGGTAGGAAAGTTGTCTTTTGGACAAGCTTTATTGATATCCCTATAATCAACACACACACGAATTGTACCTTGTTTCTTGTCAATTGGGACAAGATTGGAAACCCAGTCTGTGAGAGCCACCAGATAAATAAAGATGGATTTTAGAATTTTCTCGACTTCGAGCTTTATAGCAGTCGCTTTACATGGGTGAACTGGATGAAGGCGTTGTCGGACGGGTTTAGCATCAGGATATGTCTTTATTTCATGAATTACAATCTCAGGGTAAATACCCGATATTTCTTCGTAACTCTAGGAGAATATGTCACGAAACTCTTTGAACAGGGATGTATAAGTGACTATTTCATCAGGAGAACATGAAGCTCCAATATGGATATTTTTTACGATTCCAGGTTTAATGGATATGTCAATGGGAATCGTGGGCGAGATATTACTTAAGTTCCCTTCAGCAAACACATCGTGTGTAGTCTTGGGAACGGTCGAGATGAAAATAACGGTCGACGAAGTTGAAATCCGTTGGTAGTTCTCAAGAGTGTGTTGCTCCAGAAAGAGGATAGAATGATGGTGCCCATCATCCCAAGGGGTGTCCTCCATGACGAACATTATCATCTCGTCAGTCGAAAAAATGACACGAAAAGGATCTGGAGACAACTCATCAAGAGAAGGGGTAGCAAGTGTTGTCAAGTGGATTGCCTGATAGGTGGACTCAACCGGACTTAACGACATAGAATCACCGAAATGGAAATGATATCCAGGGTTAGGGACTATCCAAGGGTCGTGAGACGCAAGAAGTTCATGAGGTAAAGGGGAGATCATGTTGATGGAAGCAACATACGGGTGTGGAACATTAGGTGGTGGAATGGGGAAAGTACCCATTAACGAGGAGTCCTTTAGAAGGCCTACACCGACGTTCTCATAACCCAGTGGGGTTTTAGCAATAAATGATACATTGCCAGTACGGGCATCAGAATTGAAGAAGGAAAGTTGGTTGATGGTAACAACCTTTCCTTGATGACGGAAACTTACTACATGGAAAAGTGTCGACACGACTGCATGCATGGAATCGATCCAACTACATCCAAGCAGAAGATTATAATCAAGGGGAGCGTCGAATACTTCCACTTCAACTTGGACCGTTTTACCTTCTAGCATGATAGGCAACGAAGGAAGAACACCGTAGCGCTTAAAACCAGAGCCATTGAAGGATTTAAGAGTGTTTTTTGATTCATTCAAAGAAGGAGAGCCAAGGGCTTTCCAACCAGAAAAAGACATGACACACATCGAGGCACCCTCGTCGATAACTATTCGACAAATGTTCTTGTCAGAGACAACAACTTGTATTTGGAATGCAAGATGAGTGGGTAACCTTGGAATGTGATCGTTCAAGTTAAAGAATATTAAATTCGTATCCATTAGATCAATTCCACCTATAGCTTTCAACAGTGCCTTCCGTTGTGTGGGACAAGTTTGAAGGACTTCAAGGGCTGACATCGTAGAAGGTGCTTGGGATAGATCTTCAACAATGTTGTAGTTCTGGGCCGCATGAGCATGAGGATTGAAAGTTGATTTCCGAACGACGCCTTTAGGGGGGAGTCACAGAACTACGTCGAGGCTCGGTCGTTCGATATGAAGAGTACCATTAGTAGGTCGATTCGTGGGAGAGGGTTGTACCAAATAAGGGTGTAAATCGTCAAACTTCTCCTTAGATGGAGAATAATCTTTGGCTCAAGTCGTGAGTGCAACGTTATTATGCTTAGAATCACCAGTACACATAAAAACATATGATGTAGTAGAAGAGGATGGTTAATCGTGAATGACCAACTGAGATTTTTGTTGATATGGGAAGGGTTGGGACAAGACAATCACTGCAGGTGGTTTCAGAGCTCCTTGAAGGAGCTTAGTGACCTTGGCACATCGTGGACAATCCTTTGCGTAGTGATCATCACCACAAATAAGGTAAGGGTATCATGGTTTGCGCTTATCCCAGTCATCAACAAGAGTAGTTTTAGTTTTATCTGTTGGAGAATTATTTTTTCCCTCCTTATTCTTGCCTCTCCCCTTTTCAGATTTGTTTTTACCAGTCAGGGTAGATTGGACATCATTTACTTCAGAAGTCTTACCGGTGGGAGTGGCAGGAGATGGAGCATTTTGAACATTAGAAGAAGCATATTTAGGGTTTGTGCTTGAAACAAAATGTGATTGGGCTTGGGCAATACCAATCACACCGTCAGCCGCATGCAAGACAACTGGAGTAGTTGAAGTGCTGGAAGCATTAGGACGATGTAATTCAGGTAGTAAATCGTAAAGTGTTCCCGTTTGTGAATAAACGAGGTCAATATATTGAGCACGACTTATAGCTTGCTCTTCCATGAAAACTCCACCCATGGAAATGTCCTTACCGAATTTGCTCACAAATGATTTTGTAAACCATTCCGCCAGTAACTGATCAGGGAGCTCAAGTTTAATGAGATGTCCTCTCCTTCGCCACTCATGGATGTGATCAGAGATATGAGTACCTTTAGTTTGTTTGAAGGAAGTCAAAATATCAGTCCCTGTGTCATAACGGATCAGTAACTGGTAATGCGTAAGGAAAGCCATAGCTAGGGTGTTAAAATTAGAGAACAAACCTCGTGGCAATTTGATATACCACTTCGCAGTAGAACCAGTAAGGGTTCGTGGAAAAAGACGTAAACAAATAGAGTCAGCCATCAATGAGTTGGATGAACACCATAGGTGAAAAGTCATAACGTGATTACTTGGGTCCTCTCCCACTTTGCCATTGAATTTAGGAATGTCTGATGGAAGCTTGGTTGGGATAATAGGCCATTGAGGAGAGTGATGAATAGGATCATTTAAAATCCTTGACAAATTTGAAAGATCCAAAGTGGCAAGAAAAAGTAATTGTCGATTCACCTGCGGGTACTGGTGGATTTGGGGAGGAAGCCCTATCGACAAACCAATAGGCCCATAAGAAGTCTGCATATAATGTGAATATCCAAGCATATTCGGTGGTGGCTGGAAAGGATAGTAGCTCATCGGATTATACCCTAGAACAAGGGCTTGAGTTTGAGCATTCGACCCCCAAATGGGATTAAATGAACCTAGATATGGTTGACCCATGCTAGGGGGTGTTACCGATGCGGCTGGAAACTGCTGCCCCCCAGTCAATTGAGAAGGATTTTGTATCAACTGATTCCAATACTAGGCCAAGGACGGAGGTATGTTTTTCCCATAAGGTGGAGTTGGTCCTCCCATCGAAGGTGCTGTTCCAATTGGAAGTTGCCAACTGAGAGGAGGTTGAGTTATACTACCTTGATGAGATTGTCCACTAACCAGAAACTGATACGTTGGAGTGAATGATGAAGTAATGCCACTATTATTAGGATTTCCAGTAGAGGACGAAGAAAGTCCTCCAAAAGGAAATTGAGGGAGTGTCAGGACAAAACTGGGAAGAACGTGCCCTGAAGAAGAAGGACCACTAGGAGAACTAGATGGTGTTTGTGCAGGAGTTGCAATGGAAGCATTCAACGCACGATATCTAGGTGGTAGTGTCGGATTGACATTGGGCGTTTGCGGTGTGTTGATAGGAGAAAGATGAACCATAGGGAACCCGGTTGGAACACTCGAAGTAGTTGTGAGATGGGCCATTTTGGTAGGTACGGTAAAATGATAAGTAGTAGTCAATGGTATTATCTCTAGGTTAGAGATTTCGGAAATCACAGGAGGATTAATTTCAAAACTCATAGGTGAACCTGGACGAAAAAGGTCTCGGTGGAAAACATTTGTAGACCAAAAAGGATCTTGGACTTCTATACCGAGAAAGGGTCCAGTCGGAGATCCGAAATACACAACAATTAAGTCTCTAGAAGAGTCTGCTCGCATAAAACGTCTCTCAGAATCGGGGTGAATTCGATAGTCCTCTCGAGTGTTTGTAATTCGAAAATGTTCTAGAGAGTCAGTGCGTTACACTTGTGGGGTGGTGACAACTAGGACTTCAATCTGCCGAAAAGATCCTCCAGGTGTGCTTGTGGGAAAGGGTTGAGAACCTTCCAGATGCTCTGGAGATAAACCATGCATTCTACGTGAACGACATGCAGGATCTATTGTAAATGAACGACAAACTTTGCGAAGAAAATCCTATGGTCAACTTCAAGAAACAAACAACACGCACTAGTAAACAAAATCTAGGAAGCAACACCAAGCAAACAAGACCTTCTAATTTCGAAGCCACTAGTTGGTGGTGAAATCCAACGTCGCAACAACAAGATGAGAAGGGGTGGGGCTAGGGTGGAAAAGTTATGCTGATGACCTGCTTAACGGACTTACACCCTGGTGCAATATCCCACACATAATCATGGGTATACCCTTCAAGTACCCCGAGTGAGTTTGGTCAATGTAAATTCCAGGTACCATGAAGACTTTCCCCTCCACAGTCACCTTGGGTAAGAACCTAGAAAGATAGTCCACTAAGGTCACCACCAACAACAATAAAGCCTGGGGGAACAGTCGACAGTCTGATCCACACGCAAGGGCAGGGTATCTAGCCCGCAATCAACTCAAAAGGCTTCCGGTCATCATTGTGGGTATACCTCCAAGTGATCCCCGTAATATGTGCAATCTCTACACTGATATCAACAAAGCAGGGTGAGTAACTCTACCAATATCAATGCGACCTAGTGTTTGACCCTTGTGTGAGAAGGGTTTCCCAGGACAAGATGTTGCAAATGGAATTTAACACTCCCTAACACAAGATGCTATTGTGTGTTGTGTGCTTTTGGAGAGTGTATCTCTATGCCTATTCCAAATCATTAGCCTAGCTAAATGTTTGTGTAATAGAGCCCTAGAAAAGAGTTACTAGATAAATTTTATGATTACGCAGTGTTATTAAGAGTTGTTGTTTACTCAAAGGAAACGGAGGTGAACTTATGTTGTATGACTCTGACCCAACAATGCAAGGATGAGAATGAAATGTATCACGTTTCATTCAATGAATCCTATGTATGGGAGAGAGAGAAATTTTTCCAGATAAACTTTGAACTACAAAGAAAATTTTCCTTTAAAATGAAAATGCAACAAATCACGTATCAAATGACAATTCTTTATTGCTTCTTTTTCAACAATTTCAACAATTTGATTTTCAATGTTTTTGAAGACAAAAAATGATTTTTAAAAGAAAAACTTTTTGTTCACTTTTCAAAAAGGACCCTCACTATGACAATGAGAGTATAGAAAATCAAAAACCAATGAACAAGCAATGACAAACCCAATCAACTCTTTCAATGAAAACAAAAACAAAGAGCAAACCAATATAGTCTTTTCAAATGCACAAGAAAAATGATCTTTCAAACAACAAGAAAATGATAAATACCAAGAAACCTCAACTTTTAACGATCACTACTTCTTAACTAATCAAACACACTCAGATCATGAAATCAGAGAGTATGGTTTTGTCAAGAAAAGTCAAGAAACAAAAGTCAAGACAAAAATGACAAGAAGAGCCTTGAAAACCTCAGACTGTTCATGCATGAAAATGAAGACAAGAAAGATATCAATAAATGGTCCAAGAAATTCATATGAGGCAATCAAACTGATCTGGGCAGTTGAAAATACCAAAATTCAAATCCAAATTTTTGAAAAATTGAGTTTGCAGGCAGGCAATATTACACAATGCGAGAATCATTGATTCTCGTAGGTGACCCTTGAGCAGGGTGCAAGAACCTCGCACTTAAACCTAAAGGCAGAGTGTGAACTCTACCTATTCTCAGAGGCTGCAATGAACTACAGTGAGAGAATGTCTGAACATAATCAAAATTTTGGAAAATGAAGAAAAAATTGAGAAGGTCTCTCGACCAAGAGAGTCTATCAGGATGTCCTGAAGACTCAGAGATTGATAGGACAGGAGAAAAGTACAATCAGAGGAAATGGCCACAGAAAAACACCAAAAGCCACAAATAAAATGGGATTGTCTCCCCAGTATGGTCACCAATTTTGTTATCGGACTAATTGGTAGGTGCAGACACTAATTGATCTCCCTAGATCCACTTGGATCTAGAACAAAACATAATAGGACATGACTCTTTCCCTAGGTTTTGACCATTGAATTAACTAGGAGGAAGAAACAAGTAACATACCTTATTATCGCTTCCTAGGGTCTTTGTTGCTCCTGCTTCGCTCTAGTTCTCTTGTGAAGTCCAGACCAAGACAACAAAAACCAACCAAAGTGAAGATAGCACAATATATTCAACAATTAACCTATGTGTATGATCAAGGAATTACACAATAAAGTGAGATTATCTTTATGGGAAAGGGACATGCCATTGTATCATATTAATGGAAAGTAAAGATTACAACCTGAGCCTTGATGTCACAAACTTCCTTTCCATGGCTCTTGGCTCTGACACACACACTTTCTCAATCCTTGTATGAAGAATATCAAATCCTCTTGATAGACTTGCTGGAGTCTTCAAGCTATTGTTCAAGCTTCAGTCTTTCACACAATTCTTTCAAAAATTTTCCAATGAATCTTGCTAAACCTTTTCCATGAGAATTCCCTCAATATATAGGAGAGAATGAATTAGTTACTTGGATAAGAATGATCCCAAAATATCAAGGAATCCAGTAATAGGATAACCATTCGAATGCCATCTCATCGTTCTAGAAGATTCCCTTCTAGAAGCATCAAGAATTCATCTTTTTCGTTTCTTTAGGAAGAGTTCACACCCTAGAATTTCAACACAGTGTGAGATCTTCGCACCCTGGCTTAAGGCAGCCTACGAGAATGGGTCATTCTCGTAGGAAAATGTATTATTAGCTTGCGAACCTTCTTCAAAAGTGAGTTTTCTGGGAAGAGATGAAAGTAACTTTTCTCAGGAGAAAGTTCTTATGAAGAGCCGGAGTACACCATCATCAATACATCATCATGATGACCAAAATCATGGGTAACACACCCCCAACAACATCCATGCTTGAGGGGTCTAATACCTAGGGAGATGAACGGGTTGTTAGGAAGGAACATATAGTTGTGGGTGTTGTGGTTTGGCTGATGAGGTAGTTCCAGTGGATGTCTGATGCACTAATCAACTATTTGGATAGAGATGAGGCCAAGGCGTCGACACCTCCTAAGGGGCCACCATGCACTCTGATTAGTGCTGGTAGTATTCACCACGAACTCAAGAATGTCAAATTTCCCAAGTTCTTTGGTGCCCCAAATGGTGTAGCTTCTGAGGAGTGGTTGGACAATATGGAGATGTGATTTTCACTTTGTGACTATACCTCCAACATGAAGGTATGCATGGTGGTATTTTATCTAAAGGATATCACTCTTCTATGGTGGAATACACTCCTATGGAAATTGAACATGGTCATCGAAGATGTGTCATGGGAACTCTTCGAGGAACGATTCTGAGAGAGGTATCTGTCAGAGGAATTCATTGAGCATCATCTCAATGAGTTCAACACCTTGTGATAGGGTGGCTATATGTTTCCCTAGTACGAGGCATGTTTTATGGAGTGGCATCGGTATGATCTGCACCTGAATATTGAGAAACTTAAGGTGAACAAGTTCTTGTTTGGAATTAATGTAAGCATTCGTGCAAAGGTTAGGATTCTCATGACTTAAACCTTGCATGATGTCATTTAGAAGGCCCTCATAGTAGAAGAGGAGGTTATCAACAGGGGTCACAAAAGGACTCTAGCGAGACCAAAAAGACAGGTGTCATCTGGTGTGCAACAACATCAGACACTAGATAGAGATATGCTAAGATATCATGGCTTCCAGAGAGGACCCTCTTTCACTACACCTCGGCGACCAACATCTCAACAACAAACTCCTTACTGAGGAACACATCACCAACAACAACATTGACTGCAACAACAACAGGTTAGGCCTATTTAGTAGAAAAAACTAGGGTTCACGATTAGTGGGCCGTCAACTTCTACTTTAGGTACCAAGAGTACTAGACTGAAGAAAGGGTGTTGGAAATGTGGGGAACCAGATTACCAGTGTGACTACCCAGTGGAGAGGAATAGAGCATCTGGATCAGCTAGACCCACTACCGTAGGAGATTTGGGCAAGGCCCATCAGATTCATGTAGCGGTGAATAACCGCCAGGAAGAGCACCATTCAACTGTGCTCAAGACGTCAGGTACCATCACTAACGATACCATTAGTATTTTGATAGATACTGGTGCTACTGAGAGTTTCATTTATGGTGGAGAACTAAAAATAATTATGGTAAAGGCAGTTGAATAGGATGAGTTTAGCTTTGTAGGAATGGCTTCTAGAGATAAACAAAAGGTTTGTGGGAAGGTTACGAGTTGTAGCATTAACCCATGAGAGTTTGTCACTAGGGCCAACCTGTAGATTATGATATTAGGATCTTATGAATTCATGATTGGTATGGACTAGTTGGAATTGCATGAGGCTATACTCAACTGTAAGACAAAATGGCTACGCTTGGTTGATGATGAGGGATAGATATGCGTGATTGTAGGACATAACTAGGGATTTTTCCTGAGGTTCATCTCTTCCTTATAGATATGGAAGAGCATGCACAAGGTATATAATCTTTATGTGATTCTTGTGTTAAATGAGAAGGGAGTAACAAAAGGTCTAGAACACCTTCAGGTGGTGAGAACGTTTGCGGACACCTTACATAAGGATTTACCTGGGATGATGTCAGAGAGGGAGTTGGAATTTACCATAGACCTAAAACCGGGGACCAAACCGATAGTAAGAACACCTTATCAGATGTCGACCCCAGAGTTACAAGAGTTGGAAATGAAACTGAAGGAATTGTTGGACCTAGGAATTATACGTCTAAGTGTGTCACTGTGGGGTGAACCTATTATCTTCATACGGAAGAAGGATGGGTCGTGGACACTCTGCATTGACTATCATGAATTGAATAAGGCAATGATCAACTATTAGTATCTATTGCCAAGGATTGATAATCTGTTTGGTCATATGAAATCCACGATGGTGTCTTCAAAGATCGACTTGAGATCAGGGTATCACTAGTTACGGATCAAGGAGGATGATGTCCCTAAGACAACCTTTAAGACAAGTTTTGGACATTACAAGTTTATTATTTTACCTTTTGGACTAACAAATTCCCCTGGGGTATTTATGAGTTTGATGAACGAGGTGTTTCTAGAATACTTGGACAAGTTCATTCAAGTATTCATTGACGATATTTTGATTTACTATTGGATGTTGGAAGAGCAGGACGAGAACTTGCACTTGGTACTACAGTGTCTATGAGAGAACAAATTGTATGGGAAATTGACTAAATGCTTATTTTATCAATCGAAGATTCACTACTTAGGGCATGTCATCTTCTACGAAGGTATCATTGTGGATACAAAAAATGTCGAGGCTATTATGGAATGGCTTACGTCGATGAATGTCCCCTAAGTGCATAGCTTCATGGGTTTAGCAGGATACTATTGATGGTTCGTCAAGGGTTTTTCGAAGATAGAAAATCCAATTACAAAATTGTCGAAGAAGATCAAGAAGTTTGCTTAGACCGAGAAATGTGCGGAAGCATTTCGAAGGCTCAAGGAGCTATTGAAAACAACAATGACACTAAATTTCCGTGACATGGATGAAAACTTCTTGGTATGCATTAACACATCCAAGGAAGACTTAGGCAGAGTCTTGATGCAAGACAGTCAAGTGATCACTTAGATCTCAAGAAAGTTGAGAAGGCATGGGGAGAACTATGAAACGCACGATTTGGAGTTGTTACCCATTGTTTATGCCATGAGAGTTTGGAGACAGTACGTTATTTGATGAAAATGTGAACTAAAAATGGACCACTATGGACTACAACACATCTTTACACAAAGCGACTTTAACATGCGACAACGACGTTGGTGAGAATTTCTTAGCGAGTACGATTTCAAGATTACTTACATAAAAGGTACAGTGAACATAGTGGTAGATGCATTGAGTCAGAGACCATGCATCTTTTCGATGATGCCTCTTCAAGTGAATATACGTGAAAATATTCTAACTTTACAGCACAACGATGATTGTTACAAGGAGGCCAAGGATTTTATCAGAAATAACACAATGATGGTACAAAGATTTGAAGGATTTGCATTTGATGATGACAGATTATTGAGATTTAAAAATTGAATTTACATACCTCCCAACGATGAGTTGAGGATTTTGATCCTAAACAAGGATCATAGAGAAATGTATATTGCTCATCCTGGAGTCACGAGGATGAGGGAAATCCTTAAATCACTATTCTTATGGAAAGGAATGAAGGCAGACATATTCAACTATGTGGCGATATGTCTAGAATGTCAGTAGGTGAAGGTTGAATATAGATGTCCCGAAGGATTACTACAGCTAGACGCAATTCTAGAATCGAAATGGGAGGTCATTTTGATGGATTTTGTTGCTGGATTGAGACTGATGACCARGAGACATTACTAAATTTTTGTGGTAGTCAACACTCTGACAAAGAGTGCTCATTTTATTCCTGTGCGTATGACGTATTGGGAACCTGACATACCTATAGTTTTCATCAGTCATATTGTGAGGCTGCATGGTGTGCCTAAGAGGATTATATCCGACCGAGGATCGGTGTTTACTAGATGATTTTGGACTAGTTTCCAAGAGGCCTTGGGAACCCAACTTAACTTTAGTAGCACGTATCACCCGACGATAGGCAGGATGACCAAACGAACAAACCAAATCTTGGAGGACATGTTTATTATGTATGTGATGGACCAACAAAAGAGTTGGGAATAATTCTTTCCACTGGTAGAATTCACATCTAACGACAGTTATCAAAGCACCACTAATATGGCACCTTTCGAGTTTCTTTATGGGTGAACATGTCATACGCGTTTGAGTTGGGATCGACTTGAGGATAGGGTCCTAGTGGGGCCAAAAGAGATCCAAGAAATGGAAGAGAAAATGAAAAAAATAAGACAAAGGATCAAAGAAGCGCATGATCAGTAGAAGAATTATGTCGATGTGGATCCTGTCGACCATGGTTATGAAGTTGGTGATCGAATCTTCTTTTGGTTAAAACTGCATAATAGATCGATCAAGTTTGGAAAGGGTGATAAACTCTCTCCTAGGCTTTTGGTACCTTTTGATATTGTTGAAAAGAAGGGGCTCGTGGCCGATCGACTAGACTTGCTTGATTCTTTGAGGCGCATGCATGATGTTTTTCATGTATTTGTTTAGAGAAATTATATTAGTGATCCTACACATGTTATTGACATGAGTTCCTTGCATGTATTTGACAAGGGTGTGCTCATGGCTGAGCCATTCCGCATCTTGGACCATTTCATTCGAAATCTATGAAGTCGAATAGTAGATTAGGTCAAGGTCCAGTGGGACAACTATAGTCCGCACTCGGCGACTTGAGAGGATGCATATGATATGCATCAACAGTTTCCATTTTTGTTTCATAGATAGACTTATGATTCTATGATACACTTTATTTCAGAACCTATATACTGTGAAACTTTGAGATGAATTTTAAACCAAGAGGGGGTGTATGTAACATTCTTCTCTTGCATGCACTGAGGGAACTTATTCTTTGAGGACACTTTCTTGCAAGTGATCCAGATTATTATACTATTGTTCGTTTGATCATGATTACGAGATATTATGGATATGATGATATGATATTTTGTTGTATTTACATAGACATGTGCTATTGACTGGGTTCTCCTGAGCGTGAAAGACTTTGGACATTGAGGATGTAGAGTCATTGATGAAATCCCTTGGACATTGGATTGAGTTAGGGAGTGGACTATTGGGGTTTGAATTTTGTTGATTTGACATATGTACATATTATTATATGTTATGATGATTGACTATTATGATTGACATGATTCGTTGATGGATGTAGGATGACGATAGCTTGTTGACCAGACTCACACATGGAGTAGAGGGTTCACGCAGGACAACTAAAGACATTGAGGGAGAGGTGTGGAAGTAGCCCTGCCATAGCCTATTAGAACTCCCATCGTGGATAAAAATGTAGGTTAACTATTACCTAGTTCGATAAGACCGAGGATTTCATGATGGAAGACTGTAAAAATTGCTCACGATGATTATAAGGGGCATGCAATAAGGCAGGAGCCTTATATATTAGAGGCCCTTAGTCCCCCACAAGATCACCTGGTGGAGTATTGACTCCATGGGTTTGACATCTACCAAATTCAGTCAAGAGGTGAGTGGCACTCTTGGATCACATAGTGCGTCTTGAAGGGCATGTCGCACAAGGAAAATGAAAAGAGGTGAGTGACACCCTTGGAGAATGTAGTGCATTCTAAAGGGCACGTTGCAATTTTAACTGGTAAGTGAATAAACCTAGTCAACCTTCAAATGAATGATATGATAAGTAAATTTTAACAACATTTTTCCCTTAAAAATGTCGCCCATCCTAGTGAAATTAAAACCTAGGTATAAGTAGAACACATGGTAAAAAATAATAATAATAAATAAACATGTAACAAAAAAGGGGATAAGAAATTCAACTTATTTATTAAAGTCAAAATTATAATGGAGGATTAAATTTTAAAAAAAGGGGTAACGGTTGTTTTTATCTACATTGCTAATTTAATTTTTAGTTAAAAAGAAAAGAGGGTAAGTGGTTGTTTTTATATACACTTCTAAAATTAATTTTTAATTAAAAAGGAAAAAGGGTAAATAGTAGTTTTATCTACACTTGCTAAATTGTTTTTTTCAGTTAAATATGAAAAAGGGGGAACCTTAAAAGAAAAAGGAAACTTTGGGAAAAAGGGAAACTTAAAGAAAAGGGGAGACTTAAAGAAAAAACTGAATGTCTAACTTAGTAAAGAATATAGCCTTTGGGACCTTCTGTTTTTGAGCTCAACTAGGAATTAAGTAAGGCATAAGTCATTTAATTTTTGTAAGGGGATAGTGGGACACTAAGGGGCGTTTTTAGGAATTCTTTTAGGTGGGTGAGGGAAATAGGAATATTTAATTAATTAATAAAATTGATTTTTTTGGTGCAACTAGGGGATCGGGCGACATGTGTACATGGGAGGTTTTTTGAAATTAATTAAATGAAAAAGGAATTCGATGAGAATTTGGGAAACTAATTACTGAAAAACTCTATAAAAAGGATGGAGGAGGAGGAGTATGGATCTCATCTTTATGTGTAATGTTATGTTGTTGAAATTTTATCTTGACTGGAATTTCTCTTGTGGGAGTTGGGATACCCAACTCGGGTAACAAGTGGTAGCTCGACCTTGCGAGGTGAGTTGATTGATAGCATTATTTGGTATTGTGTGCATGGCCCCTTTGCAGATCGAGGGGATTAGGGGGAAGAAGAGTACCCATAGCCTTTTCTGGGAGGCATCGGTGAGGTCACATCGATTCTCAAACGGGATATGTACATAGCGTGCATGGGACAATAACCACGGAGAATTCGCAGTGGGCTATGGTATGCATGTTAAATTTTTTATTTTCAACGAAATTTAATTTACACGTGTTTTTTTTTTCTATATTCAGTTGAAGATTTCATTTCCATGAGATTTATTGTACATGCATTCCCATGGTTCTTGTAATCCCCTTGTCATTTGATTTATTCAGTAAAGACCCTTTCTATCCATTTTATCCTTTCTTTATGCATTATTGTCGCTTTGCGCGTGGCCAGAATGAGAGCCTAGACTCAAAACATTTCCTGCGTTCTTGTATCTCCTGCCTACATTTTCTTTATTCCTTGATTGTACTTTTATTTCATTATTTTCTTCTCCACGGAGAATATCTGGATGCATATTGTGTTTTTATCTTCCATCCCTTATCCTTAAGTTATTAGTCTGTGCCTGAGTAGTCAGCCAGGAGCCAAACCGATGGTTGTCACTCCGATGTTTAAAGACTTGTAGATTCAAATTCCCCTCTTTCCTATGCATGGATAATAAGTGAAAGACAATTGTCTCCCAACTATCTATCCATTACATATCTCTTTGTTTTTATCTTATGATTAATCTATAGTACTTGCATCTTGCTTGTGAATGAGTATCTCTACATTTTTGGATTTATAAAACTATGAGTTTGTGAATGATAAACCTGTGAGTCTTGAATGCCAAATCTCTGTGTTTTTGGATTGATAAAACTCTACGTGTTTGAGTGATAAACCCCAGCGTTATGGAATGGTAAAAACTCTGTGTTTTTGAAATGTTTGTGTTTTCTTTCAATGTTATGTTTGCATTTATTAAAATGATATGGCTGCAAATCTATGATATCTGTGATTTTATCCATATGTCTTCGTTCTTTTATTTTTATGATAAAATACAATGAAGTTTACATGTGTCTAGTTGAAATCGTTTTACTATTGATCATAACCTTTATATTGCATCCAGATTGAATTTGTTTTATTGCTGAATAACCATTAAATGTGTCCACCCTTGGATTAAACGCGTTTAGAATTAAAATCACATGGTTAATGTCTCCCAGTCACTTTGTTCGCCTTGATTACACAACGAATTACCATAAAATGGCCTTGATTACACAACGATGTCTACACAGTGTTTTCCCCTAAATGATTATGGTTAGATAGCATCATTGGACATCGATTTTACTGATTGATAGCATATTGATTGATAGTAAACATTGAATGTGAATTTATACTTGAATGACTGTTTTTTTAACATTTGATTGACAACGAGTTTATACCTAGAATGATAGAAAATTTATACTTGAGTGACTTCATTTTTAACATTTGAATGAAAATGAATTTACAATTTGAATGATTATGTTTTTATACATTGAATGACAACAAATTTATACTTTGAATGACTACATTTTTAACCTTTGAATGAAAATGAGTTTATACTTTGAATGTAAGCGAATTTATACTTTGAGTGACTACATTTTTATACATTGAATGACAACGAGTTTATACATTGAATGGTAATGATTTTTCATTTGAAGGACAATGAAATTCTGGCTTAGTGTGACTACGTTGAATGGTTGTAGTGTATAGAATTTTGATAGAGAATATTACCTCTGTCTATGAAATTATATATAGATGTATGCATTTTTGTTTTTGATATGTCTACGTCTTTAATGATAGGCATGGGTTCATTTTAGTATATAGTAACTACAAATTTTATAATTATTGACATCGTTGACACAGATATAACGATAGGTATTTTAGTGACAATGACCTTATAATTCATGTGTGGAAGAGATATACTTATAGCGATTTTATTGACAACGATCATGTACATATTACACAACGAACCTATACATTCACTATACAACGAATCTACATCTATCTATTACACAGCGAATCTATATATTAGACAACAAATCTATATCTATATATTACACAACGAACCTAAATATTACCCAACGAATGTATATATTCCACAATGATATATATTTACACAACGAATTTAATATTTAAATGACAACAACATATTTATTTAACTTTGCGATTCATATATTTAAATGACATCATTATCATTTATTTATTCTGCGATTTCATATAGTTAAATGACAACATTACCATTTATTTACTCAGCGATTTCATATATTTTAAAAGACATTTATATCATATATTTAACTCAGTGATATAATATATTTAATCGACAATAATAAATGCTAGACAACTAATAATAATAGCTAGAAATATATCTGTTAGATGGCAATATCAATGCTAGACTTCCACCTATTAATAGACAAAGATTTTACAGTTAGATTGTGTTATCATTGTTAGACATAGATTTATTTATAGACGACAATATGGATATGTCAATTATCTTGAACTATGGAATGTATGTTTGCAATATAATTTGTTGCGCTAGGAATTTAATGTGATGTATAATGGTTACAATAGTCATTTTTCCCTTGTGTCTTTTCGACTTGTTTCTTGGGTGGATGGGTATAGTCTTCTTGTATTTTGACAGATGATTCGGTCTCCTAGCACAAGGGATTAGCTTGGGTTAAAGGTGTAAGATATGTTATGTTGCACCATGGTTACTGTCATGGAATTATTCTTGATGAACGGATCATTGTGCGCCCTGATGGATAGATGTAAATGATAACTTGGATGGAGTCTTGTGCTTCCCAATGTATTTGTTTGTTCATTGTAAATGATGTTGGTACTTGGTTCTGTAACCCCTCAATGCATTTGGTTTTGTGCACCGTAGAGTTTTTCTAGTGACTTGTCATCAAGCCATTGTGTCGGGTTGTTGATGTTGTCCTTTATCTTGTAAGCATTGTCTTGCTTGTGTCGGAATGAAAGTCATTGTTATATATCTATTGATTATCGCATGTTTCATCCAATTGCATGATGTGTTAGTATGCTAATTCCTTGTTGTCTTTTTCCTGATCTGTGAACATTGTGTTCGTTGTCAAGTTGTGTTATTTAACTATTGTCATTGTTGCCTTCCTGCTTAAAACATTTAAAAAAAATTAATTGATTTTGTGTTGAGTTGATTGTAGTCATAATGATGGGGTTGTTACATATGATATCAAAGAGGGTTCCACACACGAATTGGGATCACTACGGATTTCATTGATTTGATTCTTGATTATAAGGTTGCTAATTAATTTGATTTTTATTTGTGCAGGTAATCATGGTTAGAGGATGCCGTGGAGGTAGATGACAGAGTTCTAGGGGAGTAAGAACGAGGCCCACAACAACATCCATGCCTGAGGGGTCTAACCCCTAGGGAGACGAACATGTTCTCGAGTAGGAACAGATAACAGTGGGTGATGTGGATGGGATGATGAGTTATTTTCAACAGATTTCTGAGTGAATGATCAGTCGTTTGGATAGAGATGAGGCCAGGGCACTGACACCCCCTCAGGTTCCACCATGCATTCTGGTCGATATTGGAAGTATTCACTGCAAACTCGAGAAGGTCAAATTTCCTAAGTTCTTTTGTACCCCGGATGGTGCAACCGCCGAGGCATGGTTGGAGAATATGGCGATGTTATTTTCACTTTCCAAATATACCTCCAACATGAAGGTGCACATGGTGGCCTTTCATTTAAATGGGAGCACTCTTCTATGGTGGAGGACGCTCTTGCCGCAATTGAATATGGTTGTTGAAGATGTGTCATGGGAACTGTTTGAGGAACGGTTCCAAGAGAGGTATCTATCAGAGGAATTCATTGAGAATCCTCTCAAGGAGTGAAATTCCTTGCAACATGAAAGTTGTATGGTGCCTGAATACAAGGCTCATTTGGTGGAGCTGCTTCGATATACTCTGCACCTGAATACCGAAAAAATTAAGGTCAACAAGTTTTTGTTTGGCCTTACTGACAACATTCGTGCAAAGGTTAGGATTTTGATGCCTGAAACCTTGCATGATGTCCTCCAGAAGTGACGTAGTGTCAACACCTCTGCCTCGACAAAGGGCCTCTTCACTAACCTCCCAGTCTTAAGGATCGTTCGAATTCCCCCTTGAGACGGAGTGGCTCTTTTGATTCCACAGTGGAATCTCTATAAAAAACTGATCCACAGGTCCTTCTTTTCCTGTCATGGCCTTTGCATACAACCAATGCTCTTTTCACAACAAGAAAATGCATATACTTTCGGGTTTCGGGGTTTTCTAATTCCCAATGTCAAGAGTTCCTTGTTCTCTCGAACTCCTGATCTCCAATTTTCTGATGCGCCCCTTTTTACCTTAGCCCCATCTGGCTATGCCCTAGTCCATGTGACCAACTCTTATAAGATCGCAGCCTTATCTCTTTTGGGGTTTTGGGCTTCGAAATCCCGATGTGTTCCAACTTTCGTTAGCCCTTCGAGCTAGACTTTTGGTCCACACGACCTCCCCTTATATGACCGCAGTCATACTTCTTATCGAGATTCGGGGTTTCAAAGGTTGAAATGTATCAAACCTCTTGTCCACGGAATCCCCGATTAATGACTCTTCCTTTTGGGAAATTTCTCAAAAGCTTGGATCTCTGCCACACGTCCCCCTATGATGGACGGTCCTGGTCATTTCTTGCGATTCCAGAGTTTTCACTACTGAAATGCTCTGGCATCTTGTACCTTCGATCTCCGAAATGTCGATGGGCTCCCGATCTCGCCATGTGTCCCAACTGATGGACGGCTCAGATCATTTCTAGGATCTCCAACATGGATTTACCCGATCACTTGTCCTCCAGATTTGTGAAACATCGAACCCCAATATGTCGATGGACTCTCCTATCGGAAATTTTCCCGAAGATCTCGATTTTCACCACGCGTCCCTTCAAGATGGAAGGTCCTGATTCAATATCAGGATTTCGTAACTCGCGATGCCCCGATGACACAATCTCTCTCTATCAACTCCAAACCCCGGTGGCCGATGGGTTCTCAATTTCTGCCACGTGTCCCAACAGATGGACAGCTCAGATTGATTCTGGGATTTCACCATGGAGATTCCTGATCTCCTATCATTGTGACTCCCGATATCCCGATGCCTGATATCCCAATGAGCCAACTCCTCTTGTCGATACTTTCCTCCTCCCGTTCACAAAGATTAAACCTCATGTAACTCCTGGCCGATCCAACAACTGATGGAGTTTCGACACTTCTTGATGAAGTGTCTCCACTGTCTGTTTCACCGATC
Organism: Picea glauca; assembly: GCA_000966675.3. Classification (NCBI taxonomy): domain Eukaryota; kingdom Viridiplantae; phylum Streptophyta; class Pinopsida; order Pinales; family Pinaceae; genus Picea; species Picea glauca. The sequence continues at coordinate 635,767 of JZKD02S2144790.1, forward strand.
TGCTATGCACTCTCTAGAGACTAAACTCCGTGCGTCTTCACCTGATCCAACGGTTGACGGGTATCTAGGTGAGATCCAACGACTCATGATCTCCCCCTTCTGTGCGCTTCTCCTATTCTCTCCTGGACTTGAAATCTTCAACGGTCCATATCTCCACTAACTACTGAAAGAGATACAATTGATCTTTCTACATGAGGGGGCTCTTCGATCTCTTCCCTCCAATCTAGCTATGTTATTAAATTACATTGAATGGGCTGTCTAGTCCAGCATCGGATCTAGATATCAGCCTTACAAACATTAAAGGCCGACCTACTCTAATGCCTGCACAAAGGCACAGCTCTATGGCCAAACAACCTAAACATTTAGTTTACATTCAATTACAAAACTGAAGATGAGGGTTGCACCTCTCTCCAGCCTTGAATGCATGTGTTGACATGGCTGGCTGGCTGGCTGGCTAACGTGGAGAGATTCTCCTGCATCAAGAAGGCCCTCATAGCAGAGGAGGATCTTATCAGTGGGGGTCATAGTAGGGCTCTAGCGAGACCAACAAGGGAGGTTTCATTTGGTGTACAACAAAATCACACACCAGCTAGACATATGCCAAGATATAGTGAATTCCAGAGAGGATCCACTTTCACTACACCTCGAGGATTAGTGCCGCAACAACAGACTCCATACCGAGGACCACATCACCAGCAACGACGTTGACCACAGTAGCAACAGTTCAGGCCTGTTTAGTAGAACAAACCAGGGTTCCCAACCGGTGGGCTGTAAACTTCTACTTTGGGTACGAGTAGTACTGGATTGAATAAAAGGTGTTGGACATGTGGAGAGACACATTACTAGCACGACTGCCTAGTAGAGAGGACTAGAGCATATGGATCAGTTGGACCCACTATCGTGGGAGATTTGGGCAAGGACCATCGGATTCATGCATTGGTCAATAACCACCGGGAAGAGCACCAGTAGTCTCTGCTCGAGACTTCAAGTACCATCACTGACCATACCATTAGTATTTTGATAGATCACGGTGCTACAAAGAGTTACATTTTTGGAGAAACACTAAAAATAATTAAGGTAAAGGTAGTCGAATAGGATGAGTTTATCTTTGTAGAAATGGCTTGTGGAGCCAAATCGAAGGTTGGTGGGAAGGTTACGGGATGTAGCCTTAATGTGTGAGAGTTTGTCACTAGGTCCAATCTGTATGTCATGATCTTAGGATATTATGATGTTGTGATCAGTATGGACTAGTTGGAATCGCATGAGGCGATACTCAACTTCAAGATGAAACAATTAATCTTGGCCGATGATAAGGGAAAGAGACGTGTGATTGTAGGTCGAAACCTGGGAGTTTCCCTTAGGTTCATCTCTTCCTTGTAGCTACAGAAGAGCATGCGCAAGGGACGCAATATTTATGTGATCCTTGCATTAAATGAGAAGGGAGTAGAGGAAGGTCTAGAACACCTTCCGGTGGCGAGAGAATTTTCAGATGTATTCCACAAAGAGTTACCTGGGATGTCGTCAGAGAGGCAGTTGGAATTTACCATAGAACTAAAACTGGGGACCGAACTGATAGAAATAACTACTTATCAGATGTCAACCCTAGAGTTATAGGAGTTGAAAACGCAACTGAAGGAGTTGCTGGACCTTGGACTTATACTTCCAAGTGTGTCACCATGGGGTGCTTCTGTTATCTTCATACAAAAGAAGGATGGGTCGTGGAGAATCTGCATTGACTATCGTTAATTGAACAAGGAAACGATAAAGTATCAGTATTTGTTGCCAAGGATTGATGATCTATTTGATCAGATGAAAGGAACGACGGTGTTTTCAAATATCGACTTGAGATGAGGGTATAACTAGTTATGGATCAAGGAGGATGACATCCCTAAGACTGCATTTAAGGCGAGGTTTGGACATTACGAGTTTATCTCTTTCCTTATCAATAAGACAATATCTCTAATAGTTTGACTCTCCACAAGTCCAACATCCGTTCTTAGGACCGATGCTCCTATTTCCAATGGATTAATATGTTCGTATAGGATTCTGAGCCCCTGATATGTTATGTAGTATAGATCTATGTTGATTTTGTTGTTGATGACGACGAGGTTGTTGTTGCAATGATGCTCTATATGGATTTATCAACCTAGTAGTCTGTGTGCATGGTGTAGAAAATACAAGTCCTCTAGGTGTATCCCGATGCCCATAAATTTTCTTAACAAGTGTCTACTACTACAGTGTATGTCATTTCTTCCTCAAAGGTGTCCCACCCTGACCCCCACTCTTCAACTCTTCATTAGTGATGAAATCCTTCTCTAATGCATCATGAAAGGTCTGAGGCATCAAGATCCTAACCTTACCATAAATGGTTTACTTGAGATCCAACACAAACTTATTGAACTTTGACTTTTCAATGTTCAAATGTAGAGAATATATGAGAAACTCCATAAATATAACCTCATATTTTGGTAGATTGCCTTATTGTAAGGAATTTAATTCATTAAGTTTAAGCTTAATGAACTCATCATATAGGTACCTTTCTTGGAATAGTTCCTAGAACAATTCCCATGATACATCTTCAACGAACATGTTCAATTGTGGCAAGAGTACCTACAACCAATGAAGCACACTCCCTTTCAGTTGAAAGACTGCCATGCAGACCTTCATGTTGGAGTGCAATGTAAAGTACATTTCCATATTCTTCAACCAATATTCTTCGTCTAAACTGTTGTAGAACCCATAAACTATGAAAATTTTACCTTCTCGAATTCTCTATGAACACTATCGCTAACTAAAGTAGGATGTTTCTAACCCCCATTGGGTATGGACTCCCTTCCCTCATCGCAATCAAGGAAATTTATCAACACCTATGACATCCTCTTAAAATATCTCATCATCCCCATGACATCTCTAAGTGCAACTTGCTCTTGCTCAGTAGTTTTTCCTTCTCCCTTTGGAGCATCTCGCTTGTCTCTTGATGTGCATGGAGGAGGAATTCCTCTTCCTCTTTCATCTCTGTCTACTCATTCTAATTCATGTAACAATGATACCTTCCATAAAATAATTTCAAATTATATTAGTATTACATATTGAATAAGCATTGGAAGTCGCAGAGTGGAACCCGCTCTCATACCATATGAAACAATCCTTCTTTTCATTGAAGAATAACTTATAAGCGGTTGCAACGAATGAATTTATTTTTTTGAAAGGTTTCAAGTAACTTATCGATTTAAGCAACTAGTTGGAACAAAAGAGTATAAACAAATATAACAATTACCCAAAATTTCTATCCATTGTCGAGTATTAATTGATAATCTAACTAAATTCAAATGGTAAAAAAATAAATAAGCTAGTAAATATTTGTCTATTATCACCCTACTGTGTCTCTATGAAATAAATCCTAGCGATACTATAAGTAATAACCCCCGAAGACTGAACATTTCAAATTAAATAAACATAATAACAATAGTCCTAAATTCATATACAATTTTACTCACTATTTCTAAACACTAGTCCTCTAAAGAATCACTTGTGCACATCAATAAAATTCAATTCATCTTGGACCTTCCTAAGGTTTAACACATCCTACAGAATCTTAACTTAATTACTCTACAAGTATCTTAACTGATATACTTAAGGTTGTGCAGCTTGAGCATAATTTTATGTTATACGCAATCCGTATTAATAATACTATGCAATCAAATATATAAGTTTAATATTCAAATGTTAACTATCTAAGGGACATCGTTATTCATTATATGTTTATTCCATCACTTACGGGAATTAAAATCAGATCAACAACACTAGAATGTATGGTAATATCATCGTTCGAAGTTATAGAGAGCCTTACCTATGTCATTTTGAATCCTTTCGATTAAGATGGATCAAGATTACATCAAGAGCCAATTTGCAAGTCAACACCAACAAGGTGCCAAGGGAGAGGTCACGTAGAAGCATAGGTTGTGCTCGGACCACCAAAACGCCAAGTGTACACACAATTTCACAGGTGGAAGGGTACGAGCTCCAATGGTAGCACTAACCCAATAATTTTCCATTACAAATTATGACCAGATCCTCAGGTAAACTCGTCTGCCAGTTCCCTCATCATCCAACGCCCAGAATTTAACTCGTCTGCCAGTTCTCTCATCATCCAATGCCCAGAATTTAATACACTGATGTCAACTAGAGTGAGGAACGTTATCTCTCTTAAAATCATTTTCTAGCTATGACTCTAATTAAACTACTAAAAGGGCGCGGCGAGGATAGTAACTCACGTCAAGGTGAAGAGAAACAAGGAGACGTTCCTAAAGGATCCTTGCGAATTCACTATCCTTCAAATTCAAGACCGTTGCTTCAAAGATCTCATCAAGGATTGCATGGTTTTATCACATATTTTTTAGGCAACAATGAAATTAATTTTCCATAAGGTAAATATATGCTACTCGTATTTCTTGTTGTTAACTTCACTTTCATCAACGACTAATACTCTTTTGGAATCTATAAACATGAATAACTATGTGTAAGAAATGAGAATGACGAATTTTCGACAGTCAATCCGTACCTTCTAAACTCCAAACATACAAGAACTTTGGTATTAGACTCAATCATTTTATTTTATTTTTTATTTTTAATTTTCTCGAGTCTAACCCTAGAACAACCGGTTGATATATCCTAAGTATATAAAAACTATTCCAGCAGCAACGCCATCTGAAGAAACTCAAATGCCCAGTTCATGAATATGAATATACGTGTAATAACAACCAAGGAAAGATTTTCCTTCCAAGCATGGCATGAAATGTACAGACCCAGTTGGTTGGTGAACTATCACAACTGACAGGCTTGGAAGTAACGAGACCAACACGATATGCTTTCAATATCTGTGGGTTAGTTCTAAAAAAATATTAGAAGGATTTAAGGACTCTTCTGCTTAAGAACAAGTGAATACTTAAGAGAACAAAGGTGAAGGGGTTGGAGTTACATCAGGATTGAAGTTGTAACACATCAAAATTGAAGTTATAATACTAGCAATAATTACTTTATAAAAGTGGTTGATATATTTTATTAATTTGAAAATGTGAAAAATGGCTGTTTATATCAACCACTTTTATAAAGTGGTTATTGCTAAATGATTAAGGTATGCCTTGGGAATGACCATTAATATATTAATACATATAATTAGTATAATAATATAGTATATAAATATCAAGTTAATATATAATAAAAAATGTATAAATTAAAATATTAATTAATTGATAAATATTTAAAAATATTAATATATAATAAGTTAAAGTATTAATGTATAATATATTTAAGTATAATAAATTCATGTATTATAAATTAATTTATAATATATTAATACATTAAAGTGCTCATACATTGATATATTGATGTGTGTAATATAACATTAATATAATATATAATAAATATTTATAAACTAAAGTATTAATTTATATTATTGTAATGTAACATATTAAATCATTAATAGATTAATAATGCAATGTATTAATTAATTAATAAATATATTGATAGGGTAATAATACAGTAATAAATTAATACATTAAATATATTAATAAATATATCAAATGCATTAAAAAATAAATTAGTAAAGTATTAATACAGTAATAAAGTAATACATTATTACATTAATTATTGTAACATGATAAACTATTAATATATTAACAATATATTATTACATTGTTGTAATATATATATTAAAGTATTAATGCATTATGTATAATGTAACAAATTAAATATTAATAGATTAATAATGTAATGTATGAATTAATTAATACATTAATAATACATTATTAAAGTAATAAAACATTAATAAAAATATTATTAAAGTATTAATACATTAATATATTTATTGAAAATGATTGTTGTTGATTATGGTGGACCATCATCATAATTGTTTATGGTCATGACTATGAATGACATCCATGTATATTGTAATGTATTATTTTGATTAATTAATAAATTAACACATTTTTAATAAATACATTACTAAAGTAGTAACACGATATTATATTAACATAATGTATAAATTAAAGTATTAATTTACGTGAATGCATAATATAATGTATTAATGTATTAATAACCTAATGCATTAATTAAGCAATATATTTATACAATATTAATTACTACATTGTTAAAGTATTAATATAACAATAAAGTAAAAGATTAATAATACATTCTTAAAGTAATAATAAAAAAAATTATTTCATACCTTTAATACATTAAATGAATCAATAAATACATTAGTAAAGTATTAATATGTTAATGTATAATGTAACATATTTAATTATTAATAAATTAATAATGCATTAATAAATACATTCCTAAAGTATTAATGCCTTAATAAATACATTACTAAATACTAAAATACTAATAGATTAATAATATATTATTTAAGTATTAATACAATAATACCTTAATTGAAAATGAGTATAGTTGAGTATGGTTGAGCATGACCATGGTTTACTTTGGTAGACCTTGGTTGACTTTAGGAAGGAAAGGTTGGCTATGGTTTACCATGGTTGCCCTTCATCATGGTTGAGTGAGGTTGACCATGGCCATGGTTGACTATGGTTGATTAGAGTTTATTATGGTTGAACATGCCCATGGATGGCCTTCATTGACCATGTGGATCTCATTATGGTGGGCCATGTTGATTATGTTCACCGTAGTTTACTATGGAACTACTAAATTGCAGTGTTGATCATATTTTGTTCGTCAAATTACGACATCATGTTTTGTTCGTCACATGCCAACATCCGTTTTTGTTCATCACATTGTGAAATCAACATTTGTTCATCACATGTCGACATAAGGTTTTGTTCATCACATTATGTCATTAGCTTTTGTTTGCCTCTTGACATTGTAAGGTTATGGTCATCAAATTATGATGAAGGTTTATGTTTTTCACGATATGGCATTGGAAATGGCTAGTCATAGTTCAATAGTGGGTTATGTTCGTCACATTGTGACATCAAAAAATGTTTGTCACATCAAAACATTGAGTTGTGTACATCAAATTGCGACAATAGGTTGTCTTTATCCAGTTGTAATGTTTGGAAATGTCTATCACATTGCATTTGTCTCATTACAATGCCAAATTATGTCCATTCAATTGTGATGTTCGTAATTGTTCGTCACATTGTGACGTGCGTAAATGTTTGTCACAATGTGACATGCATATATGTTCGTTGCATTGTGATGTTACTATGTTTGGTAGATTTCATTGTTACTATGTTCGACGGATTACGATGTTTGGAAATGTTTGTCACATTATAGAGTTTGTATATGTTTGTCACATTGTGATGTTACTATGCATGGTAGATAGAAACTTTACTATGTTCGACACAATACGATGTTTGTAAATGTTTGTCACATTGTGATGTCCATATATGTTCATCAAAATGCGAAATTACGACATTTGGTATATTGAAATTTTACTATGTTCGACACATTATGATGTTTGGAAGTGTTTGTCACATTGCGACGTCATGATATGTGCGTCACATTGCAACGTGAGGAAATGTTTTCCATATTACGATGACAAGGTGATGTGGGACACATTGCGACATGTATTTATGTTCATCACATTGTGACATGTATTTATGTTTGTCACATTGTGATGCTACTATCCACATTGGGATGACATGCCTATTTTCGTCAAATCGCGACGTCATTATGTTTCGTAGATTGCAATGTTACAGTGTTCATAATATTTTGATGTTACTATGTTCATCATATTGAAACACTATATTTTCATCACATTGCAATGTTATGTGTTCGTCACAGTGCGAATTTACTATGTTTGGTAGATTTCAACGTTACTATGTTCAACACATTGTGAAAATTGGAATTTTTTGTCATATTGCGACTTTGCAATAAGTGCATCACAATGCAACATAAAAAATTGTTCATCACATTGCGACAATAAGATAATGCATGACACAATGCGATGACATTCCTATCCACATCCATTTATGTTCGACACATTGGAACATTTGGAAATGTTCGTCACATTATGATATATGTATATTTTCATCACATTGCGACATTTGAAAGTGTTTGTCACATTGTGACATTAGGATATGTACATCACATTGCAATGGGAGGAAATGTTCATCATATTTCAATGACAGGGTGATGCGGGATACATTGCAACCTATGTTTATGTTTGTTACATTGTGACGTTACTATCCATATTGCAACGACATGCCTATATTCATCACATTGCGACATAACTATGTTTGGTAGATTGCAATGTTACTATGTTCGACAGAAATTGCAAATTTAATATATTCATCACATTGCAATGTTATATGTTTGTCACATTGTGACGTTAATATGTTTGGTAGATTGAAAAGTTAATTTGTTCGATACATCATGATGTTTCAAAATGTTTGTCACATTGCGACGTCCATATATGTTCATCACAAAGCGACATTAATTTGTTTGGTAGATTGCAAGTTTACTATGCTCCACACATTATGATGTTTGGAAGTGTTTGTCACATTGCGACGTCAGGATATGTGTCACATTGCAACATGAAGAAATGTTTTCCATATTGTGACGAAAGGGTGATGTAGGACACACTGGGACATGTATTTATCTTCATCACATTACGACATGTATTTATCTTCGTCACATTGTGACACTACTATCCACATTGCGACGACATGCCTATTTTCGTCATATTGCGACGTCACTATGTTTTATAGATTGCAATGTTACTTTGTTTATAACATTGTGACCTTACTATACTCATCATATTTAACTAGTATATTTTCATCACATTGCAATGTTATGTGTTCATCACAGTGAAACTTTACTATGTTTGGTAGATTTCAATGTTACTATGTTCACCACATTGTGAAATTTGGAATTTTGTCACATTGTGACTTTGCAATAAGTGTGTCACAATGCAACATCGACAAATGTTTATCACATTATGACGATAAGATGATTTGCAACACAATATGACGACATGCATATCAACATCTATATATTTTCTACACATTGCAATGTTTGGACATGTTTGTCACATTATGATATATGTATATCTTCATCACATTGCGACGATTGGAAGTGTTTGTCACGTTGTGACATTAGGATATGTACATCACATTGCAATGCAATGAAATGTTCATCACATTGAAATGACAGGGTGATGTGGGAAACATTGCAACCTATGTTTATGTTTGTTACATTATGACATGTATTTATGTTTGTCACATTGTAACACTACTATCCACATTGCAACAACATCCCTATTTTTGTGAGATTGTGACATCACTATGTTTTGTAGATTGTAATGTTACTATGTTCATAACATTGTGAAGTTACTATGTTTGTCATATTCCAACACTATATTTTCATCACATTGCAATCTTATGTGTTCATCAGAGTGTGACTTTACTATGTTTGGTAGATTTCAATGTTAATATGTTCAACACATTGCAAAATCTGGATTGCTTTGTCACACTGCGAGTTTGCAATAAGTGTGTCACAATGAAACATCAAGAAATGTTCATCACATTGCGACATTAAAATGATGTCCGACACAATGCGATGACATGTCTATCAAAATCTATATATGTTCTACACATTGCAATGTTTGGAAATGTTTGTCACATTATGATATATGTATATATTCATCAAATTGCGATGTTTGGAAGTGTTTGTCACATTGTGACATTAGGATTTGTACATCACATTGCAATGTGAGGAAATGTTCATCATATTCCAATGACAGGACGATTTGGGACACACTGCAACCTATGTTAATGTTCGTTACATTGTGACATTACTATCCACATTATGACAACATGCCTATATTCATCACATTACGACATTACTATGTTTGGTAGATTGCAATGTTACTATATTTTACACATTGAAACTTTAATGTATTCATCACATTGCAACGTTATATGTTCATCGCATTGTGATGTTAATATGTTTGGTAGATTGAAAAGTTAATTTGTTGGACACATTGAGATGTTTGGAATTGTTTGTCACATAGAGACGTTAGAATAAGTGTGTCACATTGAAACATGAGGAAATCCTCATCACATTGCAATGACAAGATAACATGCACTAGATTGTAATGTTTGTTTATGTTACGATGACATGCCTATGTTCATCATATCACGACGTCAATTTATGTTCATCACATTGAAATGCTATTATGTTTGTTAGATTGCAACGTTACTATGTTTTTCATTGTCCAATGTTAGTATGTTCGACAGAACGCAACATTACTATGTTTTTCATTGTCCAACATTAGTATGTTTGACACAATAAAACATTACTATGTTCGTCACATTGTAAAATCTTGTTTTGTTCTTCATATTACAACGTCACTGGCATGTTCATCACATGAAAAGGTTGGCTTGTTTCCCACACATTACAAAAATTAAGCTTTGGTGAAGATTTTAAATTTTTTTGTAACAATGTTTCCTTTGTGAAAAATATAGGAACTTTGAACTGATGCTTTGTGAAAAATATAGGAACCTTGAACTCATGCGATATATTACATAGAATGAAACTTAGAATCATACTTTTTTTAAGGACATTGATAACATATGATATTGAACTATAAAATATATCCCTTCCTGATAAGCATATATAAAATTAGATTTAAGGACATTGATAACATATGATATTGAACTATAAAATATATCCCTTCCTGATAAGCATATATAAAATTAGAGTATGCATTTATGCATTTCTCTTTTTGGTGTTGCAGTTTGCAATTGTTAAGAAAGCACAAAGGAATGAGTTAAAATAAAATATGGTTTATGGTAGTAAAATATTTAACTTGAATCATTTTATGAGTCACTAGGATCAATGTCGTGGTATTTGTTTTCTTGGTTTAGATTCATACAACTACAGTGTTCATAGAAGGATATTCTAGGGGAAAGTGTTTTTCCTCTTCAACCATTTTAGTGTCAAAAAGATGATAAATTATTTCATGTCATTGTGTTTTCTTTGTATATATTATTTTCTTTCTATATTTTATAATGAAATAAATTTTTCATCTAAAATAATTTGTTTTATAATGGAATCTTTTAAAAAGATATTTATATCTTTTCACACTTATAAAATATATAAATTTCAACAAAAATATAAAATGTGGTATTTCTTAATATATATTTATTAGACATTTGTTTTAAAATGTAAAATGTTACGTCTTTAGATGAAATCAAATAAATAATATCGATATTATATTTTTGTTAATATAATAAATGTATTCAAAGTTTCTTTTCTATATATATATATATTATAATATGTTTTTTTATTCATACAATAAATGCAATCAAATAATTATATGATGTCTTTTTCTTTTACAATATATGATATTGTCTATTTCTTGATGTTATGTATTAACATTTTTTGTAATCAAATGATAAATATAATTTTTTTTCTTGATATAATAATGTGTTTTTTTTATATAGTAAATGTAATCAAATATTAATGTTTTTCTTAATCAAATAATAAATATAATGTATCTTTCTTGATATAAATAAGTGATTTTCTCCATATAATAGTAATCAACCATAAATAATTATAATTAATATTGATATGGTTTTTTATATAATAGAATAATATATTAATAATTATAGTATAATTTAATATAATGTAATGTTTTATATATCAAATGTTTTAGAAACGTTTAGCCACAATTGGTTGATCATTCCGGGCATTGATATGGTAATGAAGATCCAATATTTTATTAAATCTTGAAATTGATCGAAGATATAAAAAACCAATGTTTGGGGCTATAAGTTGATCTTCACCACTATGCTATTATCATTACAAGTGCAACTTATACGACTATATCCACACCTTCTTCGAACTTTGATCATATTTAATAAAATTCTTATAGGCATATTGAAAACCTTTGGACTCATTAACATGATTGGTTTACCCTCACGTCTTCCCCCTGAACCAAGAACCTCGGTCATCATGTTACTACGTGCCATTTTCATCCCATTACAGGTAGTTATGACCTATCCACAATACAATGGCTCTATTTGTGTAAAATCCCCATACTTACCCTTTAATACATATAACATCGACTATATGGCACCAGTGGTTAAGGATGAGCCAAATGGCTCTGAAATCATTCAAGCATACAATGACATTTCCAAATTATTTCAGACAGTTGGTTGGGCAATTGTATTCAGGCCTTTAAAGGCCATAACATTAAATTTGTTCGGACTTTTGCCCAATTGTTTAATGGAAAAAGGGCCAAGGTAGGATATGTAGAGCTATTGGTGGATGAAACCTTCATAGCAAAGGATACAGGGTTATCTCAAGGGTGAGATATGGTTTAAGAATGCTTCGTTCAAGAACCCTAAAATATTAAAATAACATAAACCCTAACATATTAAAATAACCCTAATCCAAATTTTGTTACAGATTGTTGGATAGCTATTAATTTTTTTTTCAACCAAATTATTTACATTTTAACTTTAATAAAGAGTGCACCAGTAATATCATACATGCACAATGAGAGAAAAATTCTTGAATATTTGAAATTTTCTTTTACATGCACATGGAAAAGATTCTTGATTATATGAATTTTTTAGAGAATATAAATCGGTTCAAACATAAAGGATTAATTATATAAAACTTAACCTATTACAAATAGACATCACTATAAATCCTAAGTTGAGTTAAACAATTTTTAGTTGCAGTCCTGAAATCCAATTGCAGTCCTCACCATTCTCATAAAACATGTAATATGATAATTAATATTGTGAAGGACGACTTTGGCATAGACTAGCTCGACTTTAACTTAGTCCTTTGTTTTAAATTGTACCTTAAACTCAAGCTCTACTGCCTGCACCGTCACGTTGAAATTTAAAAACCGCCTATCTTGCACGATGAAATTTTGTTTTAGATTGAAAATTTTAATCCATGCGAAGGATAAATTGAATGCATCGGAAGGATAAATTGACACAGAATATTGTGATATCATAATACCCAATACTAATGACATGCATCTTAGTATTATAATTCTATCAACACATTATATAACCATGTTCTATGGCGCTTGTGGCTATTAATGGTTCCAGTGAATTGAAGGCTCTGGGTGGAAAACTTGGCATGGCTCCAGTGAATTGAAAATCCAGGCTCTGAATGGAAAAATTGCCATGGCTCCAGTGAATTGAAACGTGAGCAGTCGACTTGACCATGGATCACTTCAAAACCATAAAAACCAGCGTTTGAGATCTATTATCGATGGCAATGAGGAGTGTGAGGTAGTGAGGCGTGATAGTGTTTGCTAATTAATCAAACGTGGCAATCAAATAGTCATCCAGTAATTTATTAATATGATTATGTAACTATGAAAAACCAAACATGTTAACCAATGCATTCAGAAATACAAGAAATTTATGAACATTAAATCACATTCATCCATTTGAGTGTAAGACGAAGAATATGAAAACATCTTTAATTATTGGCCATCAAATTGGAATTTGTAATTAAAAGCATGATTAAACCATAAATTCCAATAGGGGGGATGCCTATCAGCGTAAATAAAAATTAGAACCTAACCATATGAAGTTCAGTTCAACACATTTACATGATATCCTTGGCAAGTTTGGGACAAGTTATAAAATAAATGTTGAATAGTTGAGATTAACCATCTGATTATTATTGAATGGGAGAAGGGTTTTATTTTAATGGTTTTCCATATCAATGAATTATAACCCTTGCATTTTTCTACAATTTTTTCTACAATTTTATCTACAATTTGTCTCTCTTGTTCCCAGTAATTTTCAGCCATCTCTCTACAAAATTTATAGTATAAACATAGTGAAACGAAGACCCTATTTAGAAGTGACGAGACCAACATGATATGCTTCCAATATCTGTGGGTTAAGTTGTAGTCTAATATGTTTCAATATATTATTGGTTTTGGATGAGGCAATATCCTATATATATTGTATTGTAAACAATGAAGTTTGATGATGATGAATAAGATTTAGATTTGCAACTCTAAATAGGTTATTGGCATTACCTCTTTGGGTTTCCAAAGTTAATCTATGTATTTATGTGTGATTCCAATTGTGTTATTTTCTGTGTTTTACGAATGTATGTGTGCATTTCATTATTGTTAAATATTTAAAACTTTCATTTTGTAACATCCCACTCTGGCGCACTGAGAAAACTTATTCTTTGAGGACACTTGCTTGCAAGTGATCTGGACTTTCATGATGTTAAAACATTTATCCTTGATTATGATGTGTTATGATATATGACTTGATGTTTTCCTACTTTGACGTAGACAGGTGCTATGGAATCAATTTTATTGAGTGTGTAGGGTTTTGGACCTTGAGGATGCAGAGGCATTGCTGGAACCCCTTGGAATCCGGATTGAGTCAGGGAGTGTTCTATTTGGGTTGATCTATTTACCATGATATTTCATTGATTGGATGATATGATGTTGACATGTTATGACATGATTGTTGATGATGCACGCTGATGATAGCTTGCCGACAAGGCTCACATATGGAGTAAAGGGGTCACACACAATTTCCAGAGAGGTTGAGGGAGAGGTGTGGACAGCAGCCCTGCCACATCCTACTAGCACTCCTGTCGTGGCTCGAACTGTAGGTTAACAATTACCTAGTTTGATAGGATCCACGATGTCGTGAGGGAAGAATGCGACAATCGCTCACGATGATTCTAAGAGGTGTGCAATAAGGCGAGGCCCTTATTCCTTAGAGCCCTTAGTCTCCCACAAGTTCACTTGGCGGAGTGTTGACTCTAGGGGTTATAGATGTCTACCAATCAGTCAAGTTGGTGAGTGTCACCCTTGGAGCATGTGGTGCATCCTGAAGGGAATGTCACGCAAAAGAACCAAAAGAAGCGAGTGGCACCCTTGGAGCATGTGGTGCATCCTGAAGGGCACGTCGCGCAAAATAAACGAATGAGGCGAGTGGCACCCTTGGAGCATGTAGTGCGTCCTGAAGGGCACGTCGCATTGATGAGGATGAAGAAACAAACCTAGATGGCCCTAAGAAATTAACGCCATAAGAAATCCTTAAACAACTTCCCTAACCAAGTGTCGCCCAGTTCAGAATCTAAGTCCTAAGTCTAAAACTTTTCTAAGGTAAAACTTTAGTCTAACCTTAAGAAAAAGACCCTAGAATAAAAATAAAAATTTAAACAAAAACCCACTTACGTAATAGTTAGGTCTTCATAAAATTCTTGGGGTAAATGAAGAGAGTAAGAATTCAATTAAAACTAATGGTTTTAAAAATTTGCAAAGAAGAAATTATTTCCTAACTTGTGAAAGTACAAAAGATATTAAATAAATAATAAATGGGAAAGATTTAATAGCGCAACTGCCATTTTGGGTCTAATAAAAGGGGAAAGAAGGGAATAATAAGAATTGGGAAACTAAGTAAATGGAGGAAACATAATAAAGGAAAGATGGAAACTTATGGTAAAAAGTGAGGTCAACATAGTAATGAATCTGCAATTAAGAACCTTCTAAAATGAACTAAAATTAGCAACTTCATTTTAGGGAAAGTAAATAAACCTGTAAGGGAATCTAGGAACACCTAGGAGTGAATTTAGGGGCAACTCTAGGTGGGTGAGGGAAATGAGTAAATTAACAAATTAAAGAAAATAATTACTTGAGGAAAGAGGGGGATGGACGACACTTGTTCGAAGGAGATCATTTAGTATTTTTTTTATTAAAACTTAATTAAAATGTGATTTAGGGAAAGTTGAAGGTGGGAAAAACTCTATAAAAGAAAGGGAAGATGAGGAAGAAAGGGGATCGGCTATTAGCGTAATGTTACGCTGCCGGATTTGTGACTTGACTGATTGCTTGTGAGGAGTTGGGATTTCCCATCTCGGATAGGAGTGGTAGCTCAGCCTTGCGAGGTGAGCTGGGAAGCTAGACTACCATCTGGATAGTGTGTGGCCCCTTTGCGGCTCGGGGGGTTGAGGGGGAAGCAGAGTACCCCTAGTGATTGGCTGGGAGGTACCAGTGAGATCTCTACGGTCGGCGAGGGGGAGCGGCAAGGAGAGTGGGAGCGACACGGAGTGCGTGGAGGACACTTGGCACAAGTGAAAAGGCAACGGTACACATTCCTGTTGATTGATAGAAGGTGTTAGGATGTATGTCTTAGATCTACAGTGTGTCAAGTCAGTAAACCGGTTGTGTAGTTTATGACTAAAAATTTTATAGCCTAGCTCAATGATTTGGTTGTTGATGTTTGCGCCCTATTAGCCCAAGTGTATGGTGTATGGATTTTCTGTGTAGTATCAGTTAACCCTGCAACCGTTCCAACCACCTTTTTTTACTTGGTTGTATCACTCTCACTGTTTCCGGCATGGAATAGTTATTCTAACTGAAGTATAAAAAAAAAAACTAATTAATCTCGTCTCTGCAAACTGAATGAAAGCATATTCTTTTACTAGAAGTCATGCTCGCCATTGTGAATGAATCCTCTTATTAATGGAATATTGGAGATTGCAATTTGTTTGAGCGCACTTTATTTTAACCAGAAGTTTTGTTCACCATTTGATAATGAACCATCTTAATGATGGAAGTTGATGATTTCAAATTAAATGAAGGATTTTTACTTGAAGTTTTGTTCGCGGTGTGGTAATGCAAGGGAAATTTCTCATCCTAATTTCAACCGTTGTTAATTTACCTACTCTACCATATTAGTACCTATGTAACTGTATAAGGTAGCGGTTAGGAATTTCAGATGCCAAACCCTTATCCTTTCGGTATAGCTGAGTCTTTGGCAATCATTCGTCCCTGAGCGAACCCTTGTCCCTATGCATCTTCTTGTTTGGACGTAGGTCAATTCCGGGGAGGTGGAACGATGTTATATCTATTCCTACCATCGCTATGCCTAAAAAATTAACCAAGATATTACCCTATTGATTGACTGTATCTCACTGAGATGATAGTGAACTACTCATGAAGGATGGGGAAATCCTAGGCTGAGTGAGAACGCGTCGAATGGATGTCGCACGCAGTGTTGTCACCACCTCTCCTATCACCTGTGTATGCCCTTAGTGTATGCCTGAATGCTCACGATAGGGATGCGAGCCGTTAAATACAGTAACTTCCTTCTAAAGCTGCGTAAGGAGGGTGGCCGTGAGTTGAATGCGGGTAAACTGTGTTGGCGGTTTTTAAAAAAAATAAATTAAACCGTTAAATGTCTTGGTAGTAAACTGTTAAGCCTTGACATAATTCACAAACCTGAGACCATGTAGATCAGACCTTCCATAACCTCAGTCTGCATGGCGGAGTTATGGATGCTTTAAACCAACAGTTTGCATGGCAGAAATGTGGTCGCATTAAATCTGGATGACTGTGCTACGGTAATTTCATATTTTGCGTGATTGACTGACCTTGAAGTTAGCTGTCCATTCTGACGTTATACGCATCTTAATTCAGGATCGTTGAGTAATATATTTCTACTTTCCATCCATCATTAGGTCGCTTGGTTCGAATCCGGCAGGTCGGATCCTTTGTTTTCGCTAATTCGGTATAACCATTCAGGTGTTCAGTAATTTGATTATTCTTTAGGATGGATTCATTCAATAATTGTATTTTTATCTGTTGTAAAACAGAATTTGATTCTCAGATGGATTGTCATCCTTTTTATTATTAAAGTGCGTAGATTTCATTGATTCTCGTAATAATAATGTTTTTGAAATTCTGGAAATAAATTGTATAAAACATCATGTAGTTTTGGAATATAATTCGTATAAATTTCATACACTGGTTATTTTATTTTCAGAATTACACACAACATCCTTATGGTATCGATTGCACATGATCTTTTATAGTGTATATTTTCCCTTTTAATCAGAACATATGAGGTTAAGGAATATTAAGAAATTTTAATTGATATATTTTATAGTTATGAACCTGTTAAGTTTTAAATGATTACTATAGCTAGAATCATGAAGTGTTTCTTTATTAGTTAGCATAATGAGAAATTGGGTAAGGATTGCTGAGATGTACATAAATATCTTCTGGGATAATGTTATATATACCTATATGTTCATTAGATAGCAACCTTAAAACAAAACACTCATAGTAACATTTAATACCTAAGGTAGGCTGAATTATTGAGTATCTCGATGCCCTTTTTAAATTCGCTTAATGAGTTGATTTAAGGCTACTTAGATTTTACCTTAGAGTCATTATGCCCTTTCAACATGCATTGCAAGGCTCGGAATGAGGTTGGAAGAAGCTGTGTTAATTTCCTAGCTAGCTTTATTAATGGTCACTATCTTGTAATGTAATTGATTTTCTTGCAAAGTTATTATGACTTAAATAAATGGTGTTATCAGTTTATGGCAATGATATTATAGTTGTATTGTTGGGATAACGCATAAGATGTAAGATGAATGTTATTTTGCAAAGTTAATAGGATATAATGTAATATGTTTATTATTTCATGGCAACATTATAGAACTTTATTTGTTATTGATCAACATATCTGGTGTAATGTCCTTGAATTAAGTACGATAATTTATTCTGAGTTAGTAGATGAGGGTTGTCATTCGTTTTAATTAATGATAGTACTATAATTGGAATTGTCCAAACTCACAGTTGTATGATATCAGACTCTTCGATATGATAAAGCTAGTCACTCTGTATAAAGGTCTGTGTGTGAATTTTTTCTGTGTAAAGAATCCAGTGCCATATCAAGAGTCTGGGGCTCTTTAAAGGCAACATTCCCACCACTGCGACCTCCTGACAAGGATTACTAGTTTCTACCTAAGCAGTCGGCCAGGAGCCTATCCGTCAATCTCTCTCTCCGGAGCAGAGAACTAAGATTAAACGCCCTGCTTTCGTGTGCAGAAATAGTAAAATCTACTACTATCGATTCTTCCATATGGGTTCGTACTGTACATAACACAGTATGTCATTTAAGGCTTACAATCACTTGTTGTGCGCCTTATGTCTTCTTGTTTTGATCATCGTGATTCCGTCTTGTTAGTTTTCGGGTGGTGATGTAGAGTCAAGTGTGTCTGTTTCCTTTGCACACGCGCGCACACACTTTTAAAAAAATAAAAATAAAATAAAAAAATTTGCACCTGTTATCAGAGTTGTTACCGTAACGAGGAGGACGTTACATATGGTATCAGAGCCGATTTGACCTACAACTTGGGATTCTCTACGAATTTCGTTGACATGATTTGATTTGATTATACTGTTGTTGATCGAGTTGATTGTGTGTGTGCAAATAATCATGGTTAGAGGACATTGCGGAGGCAGATGCTGGGGTGCTAGGGGAGGAAGCGTGATGCCTCCAGTAGAATCCACGCCTGAGGGGTCTAACCCTCAGGGAGGCGAGCAGGTTCTTGGACAGGAGAAGATAGAAGTTGGTGACATGGTCGGGATGATGAGGTCTTTTCAGCATATGTTTGAGGCACTGATCAATCGATTGGATAGAGACGAGGCCAGCGTGCACCGACCGTTACTAGTAGCATTCACCGTGAACTCGAGAAGGTCAAATTTCCTGAGTTCTTTGGTGCCCCGGACGGTGCAGCCACCGAGTCATGGTTGGAGAACATGGTGATGTGCTTAGCACTTCACAATTATACCTCCAACATGAAGGTTTGCATGGTGGTGTTTCAACAGAAGGGGAGCGCTCTTTTATGGTGGAATATGCTCCTACCACAGCTGAACATGGTCGTTGAAGATGTGTCATGGGAATTGTTCGAGGAACGGTTCCGAGAGAGGTATCTTTCAAAGGAATTCATTGAGCGTCAACTCGATGAGTTCAACGCATTACGACAAGGAGGTTGTACGGTGCCCGAGTACGAGCCACGTTTCATGCAGCTGCTCCAGTATGTTCCGCACTTTAATAGAGAGAAACTCAAGGTCAATTGATTCATGTTTGTCCTTAATGGTAGCCTGCGTGCAAAGGTTAGGATCCTGATACCTCAAACCTTGCACGATGCTATCCAAAAGGCCCTCATAGCAAAGGAGGAGGTTATCAGTGGGGGTCAGACCAGGACTCCCGTGAGACCAGCAGGGCAGGGTTCATCTAGTACACCACAGCATCAGACACCAGCGAGACATACACCGGGATATCATGGCTTCGAGAGAGGATCCAATTTCACTACACCCCGACGACCGTCGCCTCAGCAACAGGCACCTTATTGAGGACCACAGCATCAACAACAACGTCGCCCACAACAACAACAGTTTAGGCCTGTTCAGTAGAATAGACCTGGGTTCCAGGTCGGTGGGCTGTCATCTTATACTTTGGGTACCAGGACTACTGGGCCAAAGAAGGGGTGCTGGATGTGTGGGGAGCCACACTACCAGCGCGACTGTCCTGTGGAGAGGACCAGAGTGTCTAGATCAGCCGGACCCATTACTGTGGGAGATATGGGCAAGGCCAATTGGATTCATGCGGCGGTGAATAACCACCAGGTAGAGCACCAGTCTACTGTGCTCGAGATGACAGGTATTGTCGCTGACCAGACCCTCAGTATTTTGATAAACCAAGGTTCTACTGAGAGTTTCATTTCTGGTGCAGCTCTAAAAAGGATTAAGATAAAGGAAGTCAAACAAGACGAGTTTAGCTTCATAGAGATGGCTACAAGAGCCAAACAGAAGGTTGGAGGAAAGGTTACGGGTTGTGCCCTTAACATGGGAGAGTTTTTCACGAGGGTCAACTTGTACGTCATGATCTTAGGATCTTATGACGTCGTGATTGGTATGGATTGGTTGGAATCTCATGAGGCGATACTCAACTGTAAGATGAAATGATTGAGATCGGTTGATGATGAAGGATAGAGACGTGTGATTGTAGGATGGAACCAGGGAGTATCCCTAAGGTTCGTCTCTTCCTTACCATTACAGAAGAGTATGCGCAAGGGGTGCAAGCTTTATGCGATCCTTGCGCTAAATGAAAAGGGAGTAGTGGAAGGTCTAGAACACCTTCTACTGTTGAAGGAGTTTGCGGATGTATTTCCAGAGGAGTTACCTGGGATGCCGCCAGAAAGGGAACTGGAGTTTAACATAGACATGAAACCAAGGACCGAACAGATAGCAAGAATGCCTTATTGGATGTCGACCCCACAGTTGCAAGAGCTGAAAATGCAACTGAAGGAGTTGTTGGACCTGGGACTGATACGCCCGAGTTTGTCACCATGGGGTGCACCAGTTATTTTCATACAAAAGAAGGACGGATAATGGAGGCTTTGCATTGACTACCGTCAACTGAACAAGGCTACGATCAAGAATCAGTATCCCTTACCAATAATTGATGATTTGTTCGATCAAATGAAGGGTGTGACGGTGTTCTCCAAGATCGATTTATGATCAGGGTATCACCAGTTGCGGATCAAGGAGGATGACATCCCTAAGAAAGCCTTTATGACGAGATTTGGACATTACGAGTTTACTGTTTTACCGTTTGGACTGACAAATGCCCCAGGGGTATTTATGAGTTTGATGAACAGGGTGTTTCGCAAGTACTTGGACAAGTTCGTCCAAGTATTCATTGATGATATTTTGATCTACTCTCGGATGACGGAGGAGCATGACGAGCACTTGCGCTTGGTTCTAGAGTGTCTACGAGAGCACAAATTGTATGGGAAGTTGTCCAAATGCCCTTTTATCAATCAAGGATTCACTACTTAGGGCATGTCATCTCCGACGAAGGTATCGTCGTGGATCCAGCCAAGGTTGAGGCTATTATGGAATGGCCTGCGCCGACGAATGTCACAGAAGTGCATACTTTTATGGGTTTAGTAGGATACTATCGACGGTTTTTCAAGAGATTTTCGAAGATAGCAAATCTGATCACAGAATTGCAAAATAAAAATAAGAAGTTTGTTTGGATGGAGAAATGCGTGGAAACATTTAGGAGGCTTAAAGAGTTTTTGACTACAAAGATGATACTAAAAGTCCCTAACATGGACACAGAATTCTTGATATGCACTGACACATCAAAGGAAGGTTTAGGCGGAGTCTTTATGCAAGACAGATGCGTGATTGCTTACATTCGAGGAAACTGAGAAGGCATGAGGAGAACTATGTGACGCATGATTTGGAGTTATTAGCCATCGTATATGCCTTGAAGGTTTGGAGACACTACCTGGTTGGACAAAAATTTGAACTAAAGACTGATCATTGTGGACTACAACACATTTTTACGCAAAGCGACCTGAATGCACGACAACGATGTTGGTCGGAATTGCTTAGCGAGTACAACTTCGAGATTACTTACATAAAGGGAACAATGAACCGAGTGGCTAACTCTTTGAGTCGGGGACCACACATATTTTCGGTGTTGCCTCTTAAGACGAATCTACCTGAGAAGATTCTCACTTTACAGCATGACGATGACTGGTACAAAGAAGTCGAGGATTTTATCAGACAAAACACAATGATGGTACCACGATATGAGGGATATTCATTTGATAGTGATGTTTTATTGAGGTTTAGAAGTTGGATTTACGTACTGCCAAACGATGAGTTGAGGATGTTGATCCTGAGCGAGGCTCATAGAGCAGTTTACATGGCTCACCCAGGAGTCACGAAGATGAGGGCAGACCTTAAACTCTTATTCTTCTGGAAGGGAATGAAGGCCAGCATAGTCAACTTTGTGGCTAGATGTCTAGAGTGTCAGCAGGTAAAGGATGAACATTGACACCATACAGAATTACTTCAACCATGTGTCATTCCAGAATCGAAATGGGAAGTTATTTCGATGGATTTTATTGTTGGATTTCCACTGACGGTAAGGAGAAACGACTAGATTTTTGTAGTAGTAGACACTTTGACGAAGAGTTCTCACTTTATTCTTGTGTGTATGATGTATCAGGCACCTGACATAGTGAGAGTTTTCATCAGTGAGATTGTGAGGCTGCATGGCGTGCCTAAAAGGATTATATCTGATCAAGGATCGGTGTTTACTAGATGATTTTGGATGAGTTTCCAAGAGGCCTTGGGAACCCAACTTAACTTTAGTACTGTGTATCACCCAGAGACTGACGGACAGACATAATGAACAAACAAAACTTTGGAAGACATGTTGCACATGTACGTGATGGACCAACAAAAGCATTGGGAGGAATTATTGCCTCTAGTAGAGTTCTCTTACAATCACAGTTACCAAAGCACCATTAATATGGCGCCTTTTGAGTTTATTTACGGGCGACCGTGTCAGATGCCCTTGAGTTGGGATTGGCTTGAGGATAGGGTCCTGGTGGGACCAGAAGTGATCCAGGAAATGGAAGAGCAAATGAAAACCATAAGACAAAGGATAAAAGAAGTGCAGGATCGAAAGAAGAGTTATGCCGATGCGCACCGAGTCGACCGTAGTTATGAGGTCGGTGGTCGAGTTTTCTTGCGAGTTAAACTGCGTAAGAGTTCGATCAAGTTTCGAAAGGGAGATAAACTCTCTCCTAGGTTCGTGGAACCTTTCGATATTGTGGAGAGAAAGGGCCCCATGGCCTATCGACTAGCCTTGCGTAATTCTTTGAGGTGTATTAAGGATGTTTTTCATGTATCTGTCTGAGACATTATATTAGTGACCCTACACATGTGATTGACATGAGTTCCTTACAGGTATCAGACGAGGGAGCGCTCATGGCTGAGCCGGTCCACATCTTAGATCATCGGGTTCGACAGTTATGACGTTGAACGATAGATCAGGTCAAGGTCCAGTGGGGGAGTTATAGTCCGCACTCGGTGACCTGGGAGGACGCATATGATATGCGCCAGCAGTTTCCATTTTTGTTTGATAGATAGACTTATGATACTGTGGTACTTTTATTTCAACATTTATACTGAAAAACTTCGGGACGAAGTTTAGACCAAGAGGGGGTGTATGTAACATCCCGCTCTGGTGCACTGAGAAAACTTATTCTTTGATGACACTTTCTCGCAAGTGATCTGGACTTTCATAATGTTAAAAAATTTATCCTTGATTATGATGCGTTATGATAGATGACATGATGTTTTACTGCTTTGATGTAGATAGGTGCTATTGACTCATTTTTATTGAGTGTGTAGGGTTTTGGACCTTGAGTATGCAGAGGCATCGGTGGAACCCCTTGGACTCTGGATTGAGTCAGGGAGTGTGCTATTTGGGTTGATTTATTTACCATGATATTTCATTGATTGGATGATATGATGTTGACATGTTCTGACATGATTGTTGATGATGCAGGCTGACGATAGCTTACCGACCAGACTCACATATAGAGTAAAGGGGTCACACACGATTTCTAGAGAGGTTGAGGGAGAGGTGTGGACAACAGCCCTGCCACAGCCTACTAGCACTCCCGCCATGGCTCGAGTTGTAGGTTAACGATTACCTAGTTTGAGAGGATCCACTATGTTGTGAGGGTAGACTGCGACAGTCGCTCACGATGATTCTAAGGGGCACGCAATAAGGCGGGGGCCTTATTCCTTAGAGCCCTTAGTCTCCCACAAGTTCACCTAGTGGAGTGTTGACTCCAGGGGTTATAGATGTCTACCAAATAGTCAAGTTGGTGAGTGGCACCCTTGGAGCACATGGTGCATCCTGAAGGGCACATCACGCAAAAGAACCACAAGAAGCGAGTGGCACCCTTGGAGCACGTGGTGCATCCTAAAGGGCACATCGCGCAAATGAAACGAATGAGGTGAGTGGCACCCTTGGAGCACGTAGTGCATCCTGAAGGGCATGTCGCGTTGATGATGATGAAGAAACAAACCTAGATGGCCCTAAGACATTAACACCTTAATAAATCCTTAAACAACTTCCCTAACCAAGTTTTGCCCAGTTCAGAATCTAAGTCCTAAGTCTAAAACTTTTCTAAGGTAAAAATTTAGTCTAACCTTAAGAAAAAGACCCTAGAATAAAAATAAAAATTTAAACAAAAACCCACTTAAGTAATAGTTAGGTCTTCATAAAATTATTGGGGTAAATGAAGAGAGTAAGAATTTAATTTAAACTAATGGTTTTAAAAATTTGCAAAGAAGAAATTATTTCCTAACTTGTGAAAGTACAAAAGATATTAAATAAATAATAAATGGGAAAGATTTAATAGCGCAACTTCCATTTTGGGTCTAATAAAAGGGGAAATAAGGGAATAATAATAATTGGGAAACTAAGTAAATGGAGGAAACATAATAAAGGAAAGATGGGAACTTATGGTAAAAAGCGAGGTCAACATAGTAATGAATCTGCAATTAAGAACCTTCTAAAATGAACTAAAATTAGCAACTTCATTTTAGGGAAAGTAACTAAACTTGTAAGGGAATCTAGGAACACCTAGGAGTGAATTTAGGGGCAACTCTAGGTGGGTGAGAGAAATGAGTAAATTAAAAAATTAAAGAAAATAATTACTTGAGGAAAGAGGGGGATGGACGACACTTGTGTGAAGGAGATCATTTAGTATTTTTTTTATTAATCTTAATTAAAATGTGATTTAGGGAAAGTTGGAGGTGGGAAAAACTTTATAAAATAAAGGGAAGATGAGGAGGAAAGGGGATCGCCAGTTAGCGTAACATTACGCTGTCGGATTTGTGAATTGACTAATTTCTTGTGAGGAGTTGGGATTTCCCAGCTCGAATAGGAGTGGTAGCTCAGCCTTGCGAGGTGAGCTGGGAAGCTAGACTACCATCTGGATAGTGTGGGGTCCCTTTGTGGCTCGGGGGGCTAAGGGGGAAGTAGAGTACCCCTAGAGATTGGCTGGGAGGTACCGGTGAGCTCTCTATGGTCGGCGAGTGGGAGCGGCAAGGAGAGTGGGAGCGGCACGGAGCGCGCGGAGGACACCCGGCACAAGCGAATAGGCAATGATACGCATTCCCATTGATTGATAGAAGGTGTTAGGATGTATGTTTTAGATCTGCAGTGTGTTGAGTCGGTAAATTGGTTGTGTATTTTATGACTAAAATTTTTATAGCCTAGCTCAATGATTTGGTTGTTGATGTTTGCACCCTATTATCCCAAGTGTATGGTGTATGGATTTTCTGTGTAGTATCGGTTAACCTTGGAACCGTTCCAACCCCCTTTTTTTACTTGGTTGTATCGCTATCACTGTTGCCGGCATGGAATGGTTATTCTGGCTGAAGTATAAAAAAAAAACTAATGAATCTCGTCTCTGCAAAGTGAATGAAAGCATATTCTTTTACTAGAAGTCATGCTCGCCATTGTGAATGAACCCTCTTATTAATGGAAGATTGGAGGTTGAAATTTGTTTCAGTGCACTTTATTTTAACCAGAAGTTTTGTTTTCCATTTGATAATGAACCCTCTTAATGTTGGAAGTTGATGATTTCAAATTAAATGAAGGATTTTTACTTGAAGTTCTGTTCGCGGTGTGGTAATGCAAGGGCGATTTCTCATCCTGATTTAAACCGTTGTTAATTTACCTACTCTACCATCTTATTACCTTTGTAACTGTATAAGATAGCATTTAGGAATTTTAGATGCCAAACCGTTATCCTTTCGTTATAGCTGAGTCTTTGGAAATTGTTCGTCCCTGAGCGAACCCTTGTCCCTGTGCGTCTTCTTGTTTGGACGTAGGTTAATTTCGGGGAGGTTGAACGATGTTATATCTGTTCCTACCCTCGCTGCACCTCGAAAATTAACCAAGATATTAACCCTTTGATTGATTGTATCTCATCGAGATGACAACGAACTGCTCATGAAGGACGGGGAACTGCTGGGCTGAGTGAGAACGCGCCGAATGGATGTTGCGCACAACGCTATCACCACCTCTCCTGTCACCTGTGTATGCCCTGAGTGTACACCTGAATCCTCACGATAGGGATGTGAGCCGTTCAATAGAGTAACTACTTTCTAAAGCTGCGTAAGGATGGTGGCCACGAGTTGAATGTGGGTAAACTGTGTTGGCATTTTTTTTTTTTTAAATTTGAAACCGTTAAATGTCTTGGAAGTAAACTGTTAAGCCTTGACATAATTTACCGACCTGAGACCATGCATATTGGCCCTTCCATAACCTTAGTCTACATGGCGAAGTTATGGATGCTTTAAACCAACAATTTGCATGGCAGAAATGTGGTCACGTTAAATCCGGATGACTGTGCTACGGTAATTTCATATTTTTCATGACTAACTGAACTTGAAGTTAGTTCTCCATTCTGACGTTCTACGCGTCTAAATTTAGGATCGTTGATTAATATATTTCTACTTTCCATCCATCGTTAGGTCGCCTAGTTCGAATCCGACAGGTCAGATCCTTTGTTTTCGCTAATTCGGTATAACCATTCAGGTGTTCAGTAATTTGATTCTTCCTTAGGATGGATTCATTCAGTAATTGTATTTTTATCTGTTGTAAAACATAATTTGATTCTCAAACGGATTGTTGTCCTTTTTATTATTAAAGTGAGTATATTTCATTGATTCTCATAATAATAATGTTTTTGAAATTATGGAAATAAATTGTATAAAACATGATGTAGTTTTGGAATATAATTCGTATAAATTTCATACACTGGTTATTTTATTTTCAGAATTACACACAACATCCTTATGGTATCGATTTCACATGAGATTTTATAGTGTATCTTTTCCCTTTTAATCAGAACAGATGAGGTTAAGGAATATTAAATAATTTTAATTGATATCTTTTATAGTTATGAACCTATTAAGTTTTAAATGATTACTATAGCTAGAATCATGAAGTGTTTCTTTATTAGTTAGCAGAATGAGAAATTGGGTAAGGATTGTTGAGATGTACATAAATCTCTTCTGGGATAATGTTATATATACCTATATGTTCATTAGATAGCAACCTTAAAACAAAACATTCATAGTAACCTTTAATACGTAAGGTAGGCTGAATTACTGAGTATCTCGATGCCCTTTTTAAATTCGCATAATGAGTTGATTTAAGGCTACTTAGATTTTACCTTAGAGTCATTATGCCCCTTAGACATGCATTGAAAGTCTCGGAATGAGGTTGGAAGAAGCTGTGTTAATTTCCTAGCTAGCTTTATTAATGGTCATTATCTTGTAATGTGATTGATTTTCTTGCAAAGTTATTATGACTTAAATAAATGGTGTTATCATTTTATGGCAATGATATTATAGTTGTATTGTTGGGATAACGCATAAGATGTAAGATGAATGTTATTTTGCAAAGTTAAGAGGATATAATGTAATATGTTTATTATTTCATGGCAGCATTATAGAACTTTATTTGTTATTGATCAACATATCTGGTGTAATGTCCTTGAATTAAGTACGATAATTTATTCTGAGTTAGTAGATGAGGGTTGTCGTTTTTTTTAATTAATGATAGTACTATAATTGGAATTGTCCAAAATCACAGTTGTATGATATCAGACTCTTCGATCTGATAAAGCTAGTCGCTCTATATAAAGGTATGTGTGTGTGATTTTTTTCTGTGTAAAGAATCCAGTGCCATATCAAGAGTCTTGGGCTCTTTAAAGGCATCATTCCCACCACTGCGACCTCCTGAAAGAGATTACTAGTTTCTGCCTAAGCAGTCGGCCAGGAGCCTATCCGTCATTCTCTCTCTCTGGAGCAGAGAACTAAGATTAAACGCCCTGCTTTCCTGTGCAGAAATAGTAAAATCTACTACTATCGATTCTTCCATATGGGTTCGTACTGTACATAACATGGTATGTCATTTAAGGCTTGCAGTTACTTATTGTGCACCTTATGTCTTCTTGTTGTGATCATCGTGGTTACGTCTTGTTAGTCATCGAGTGGTGACGTAGAGTCAAGTGTGTTTATTTCCTTTGTACACGCACACACACACATTGAAAAAAATAAAAATAAATAAAAAATTTGCACCTATTATGAGAGTTGTTGTCGTAACGATGAGGACGTTACACATTTTGTGCCAGATTAGTTATTGGATTCATGGGGACACCATACTAGAAAATTGTTTGTCTTGAGTGTGTGATAAGTAGTGTTATAGTGGGAGATATATAGTATTGATTCTTGTGGTTAAAAGAAATGGTGAGAAGTTCAAAAATAGATATCGAAATATTTAATGGGAAAATGTTTGAGATAAGGAAGCTCAAGATGGAGTAGTTTTTGGTAGACAAAGATCAATGGGTCATTATAGGTCCAAGTAGTTCACCTACATGAATGTCAACAAAAGACTTGTAAAAGGTGGATCGAAAGAAAATGAGCATAAGCTCGTTGAGTCTCTAAAATTAAGTATTACTGAATTTGTCAAGGGAAGCTATAGAAAGGGCATTATGGGATAATATAGGGGATTTTTGCAAGGGAAGGGAATTACAAGAAGCAAATTAGATCCAAAAGTATCGAGGGAGCGAAGGGATATGATGATGACCTTTCTACAGAAGAAAAAACCTCTAAAATTCAAGGATGGGATGTGTACTTGGATTCTTCAAGGACACATGTCGATCATGAGGCATGGTTCATCGAATCAGGTGCATCATTTTATATGAATCTTACTAGGGAGTGGTTTCATAAATATGAAAGGTATTGTTGGGGTAATGTTTTTCTTGGAAATGAATCGAAAACAAAAATTATAGGAAAAGGAAAATTCAAGTTCAATCTCATAGATGGTAAGATTAGAATACTGTACAGTGTTTTAGACATCCCAAGATTGGCCAAGAATTTGATTGTTGTATGAAAGATGGAAAATGTAGGTGTAAAAACATTTTTTTAAAAGGAAAATTGTAGAGTGGTTCAAGGCGAAATGGTTTTGTTGAAGGGAGCTCCGATTGGAACTATATATAATATACTTAAGAGAACTATTAGTAATGGGTTCCATAGTTCCACTATTCCTGATATTGGAGCTGAATAACCAAAATCATATATAGTCCTCGGAGAAAATGATATGATGTAGCATCGAAGACTAGGGCATATCCATGAAAAGGGCATTTGAGTACTACATGGTAAAGGCATGGTTGAAGGTATCTCCAATTTTTCTGTTGAGTTTTATTTTTGTGAGCATTGCTTATATGGTAAGCATAATCATGTAATATTATGCTATGGTTCTACGAGGGTAGAGGAAATGGTACAGTTGTTGCATAGTGATGTGTTTGGATATGTGTCGGTTCCAACACTCAGTAAATTAGTGTAAAACATATAATTTGTAGAAGAATTCTAGAGGAATACATGGATTATTTCCTCATGATTAAATATGAATTCTTTGACTAATTTAAAGAGATTGAGGCTCTTGGGGAAAATAAAAAAAATAATAGGATTAAGGTTTCGAGGAAGGATAATGGTGGAGAATTATCTGTAATGAATTGAAATAATTTTGTAAGAAGTATGGTATATAGAAAGGAATAAACCTACTCAATAAAAACCTCATTAGAATGGAGTTACAAAAATGATGAACATGATGGTGATGGAAAAATAAAGGAGTATGGTCAGTGGTGTTGTCTTATGATAGGAATTCTAGGTAGAGGCAGTGGGTACTGCATGTTACTTGGTCAATTGATCACCCTCATGAGCACTATATGGCAAGACTACATTCAAAGTATGGAATGCTAAGAAACCCTCTCTTCTAAATCTCTAGGTATTTGGTTGTGATGCCTATGTATATTTTCCAAAGAAAAACATGAGTAAGATGGATAAAAACATAAAAAAGTGTATATTTATTGGTTATAAAGATGGTTTGAATGGTAATCAACTTTAGAACCTAGAAACTAAGAAGGTAGTATATAGCTAAGATGTGGAATTTAGAGAAATCAATTTTTTTTGAAACATGAATTCCTACCAAGGGAGAAATAACTAGATAAAATAGAGTTTGAATTGAAGGATAATGAATCAAACTCTACAAAAGAAATGGAACAATAAGAAGAATATCCTAATAATATATTATTGAGTAGGTTGGGTTGAGTAAGAAGGAAACTAGACAATTATACTCCACCTCATTTCCATTCAAATTTTCCTTTGTTTATTACTGATGATTATTCTAGAACTATTACAGAGGCAATGGTTTGAGAGGATGGAAAACTCTAGAAAAATGCCATGATGGAATAAATGGTAACCTTAGACAATAATGAGACTTGAGATCTAGTGTAATTATCGACTGAAAGAAATCCCATTGTCAACAAATGGGTGTTTAAGAAGAAGTGGAATGTAGAAGGAAAAATTGATAAATACAAAGCTCAGTTAGTAGCAAAAGGGTATTCCTAGTTAAAGGGAATTGACTTCGGTGAAAACTTTTCTCGTGTTCCCAAGTTAACTTCTATTATATTTCTATCTATTTTTATACTTTTTATTTTGAAGTAGAACAAATGGACGTGAAGAAACAATTCCTACATTTGGATCTCGATGAAGAAATATACATCAAATAGCGAGAAGGATTTGTAGTGAAGGGAAATTAAGAGTTGGCATGCAATATAAAAAAGGCCCGTATAAGTTAAATAAATCACCAAGGATGTCGTATAAAAATTTTGATACATACATGTTGGGACTTTGATTGACAAGGAGTGAAGTTGATCACTATCTATATTTCAAATTAGTCGGCGATTGGATTGTTTATTTGGTATTTTATGTGGATGATATGTTTCCAATTGGAAACAATAAGGACATTATCCAATATGTGAAAAATCAATTTTCCTCTAAATTGGAATTGAAGAAACTTAGTGTTACAAATTTCATTTTGGGAATGGAAATTAAAGTAGATCAATAAATAGGATACTTTTGTTAAATCAAAGGAAATATTTCGAGAAAATATTGTAGAGGTTGAATATGCAGGAGTGAGGGTTCCTATTCCTATAGGTGTAAATTTATTTCCAGATCACTATCTCACGACACATGAAGTAGAAATGGACATGTCTTGTGTTCCATATGCTAGTATTGTTGACATTTTTATGTATGAAATGGTCTATAATAGAATAGAAGTTGCACATGAAATGGGGTTTTTGATCGTGTATATGTCAAAACCATGGAAGGAGCATTGGAAATCAATGAAGAGGGTTTTCAAGTATTTGCGTGGCACTACTAGTTATGTATTATGTTACAAAGGTAGATCGAGATTAGAGAGAGTGTTGGACATACATGGTTTTGTTGATGCAAACTGGGATAGATATCCATATCAAACAATATATATAAGTGGGTATGTGTTTAAGCTATTTGAAGGAGCAATCGGTTGGATGAGAAAAATAAAGCCTATAGTGGCACTTTGAACTACAAAAGTTTAATATGTGGAAGCAACTCATACAAGAAAGGAAGTGATATAGTTACATAGATTGTGTTCAGGCATTGGGTCGGTACAACAAACTGCAAGGATACATGGTGACATTCATAATGAAATATTCTTGGAAAATATCCTACCTTATCATTCAAAGACAAAGCATATTGATGTCCAGTATAACTTTGTGAGAGATATGGTTGAATAAAAGAAGGAGCTAGTGGCTTAAAATTTATGGAAAAAAATGTGTGAGAGTTTATGAAATGTCTAACATTTCGAGTGGACACTCCACCCATCATTACGTACAAATCAATATCTAATGGTGATGAAGGTGGGAACTTTAAATAATGTTGTAGTTTCATTCGAAAATTTTGTGAGCACCAAGAAACTCTCATGGTGTAGAAAAACAATGACCATTTCTTCTTTCGAATGATGACTATGTAATCAAGTGATCCCCTATATGAAAATAAAACAAAAGTGGGAGAATGTTGGGTATGTGTTTTTTTGGGAATTTTTTTGGTCTATTTTTTCTTTCTTTTCACTTTTGAAGGTTTTGTGGTGCATGGGAGGATTTGTGGCTTATCCCGTAGTTTTTTATTTATAGTTAATGAATGAAGTTTGTGGTCTAATTGAGTCAATGGATTAGTGTTTTTTTATGCCACTGGATCCTATATATTGTATTTTAAAAAATGAAGTTTGATTAAGATGAACAATAACTGGAGGTGCAACTCTAAATAGATTGTTTGTTTTTTCAATTTAGGTTTCAATGGTAAATATTTGTGTATATGTATGATTCCAATTGTGTTCCTTTATGTTTTTTAAGAGTTTGGTTGTGCAATGAATTAATTTAAAAGGTTTAAAACTTACATAACGATGGATATAATGAAATACGAATATGTTGAGATAACCATAAATTAGATGAATACTATAAGTGAAGGTTATGGGAATCAACATGTAAGGTACCTTTGAAGAATCATTTCCATATTTTCTAATCAAGTGTGGATGTTTTTTTGTGAAAAGGTGATTTTCCAAAGTGATATTTTCAACTAGAAAGTTCTTCTACTTGATTAACTACTCGAAGATTTCTTGATTCCATAGTTTCCTTATTTTTGTTTCAATGACCATTTTAAGTTCTAATATGATATTTTTCTCACCATCCAACATTGGAGAAATAGGTTGGCCTGGGATTATTTTCATCAATTACCTTCTTCAAAAAACAACCTGGAAGATTGGATGTTAGACACAGAAGATGAAGAAACTTCAATCTATAAGCCTTACTACCAATCCTATGCAACACCTTTTAGAGACCATAGTAGTTTCTTTCTAACTTAGTATGCTTATTTTGTTACTTATAAAGAATTTATTTGTATGGTACCAACCTCATAAATTTTGAATCCCCACATAAAAGTGCCTTTCACTTTGATATTTACTTTTCGTTTATTTGATCTTGTTTTTTGTTATATAAAGTTGTCCTTAGATAGTTGGATAACTTCTTTTTGTTGTTTGAAATAATATTCCAATGATTGAATACTATGTTACCTTATAAAGGTGATGTGATGGATGAAGGATGATGCCCATGGAGTTTCATAAATCATGACATTTTCGACTAAATATTGAAGGAAGTGTTGTACCGACATTTTGGTGAAGGTAACCCCTTAATCCATTATGATTTCTTATCAGATTAGAATTTTATCCATTTATTCACAATATTATTTTTCCATCATATTGTGGATGGGAAGAGGATCTATGGGCCAATTGTTTACACAAACAAGAAAATAAGCCAATCCAAAATCACTAGTGAAATTTTGAACTCTATGACTTAAAAACAAACTTGGGTCTCCATGTAGCTTCTAAATTATTTCAATGAATATTGGAACTAATATGAATTCATTAAAATGAAAAGAAAACGAGAAAATGGGCAGATCTTGCAACTAAATCCAACATGAAAATGATTGCATGCTTCCCTTTTGACATTTTTAGACCTATTATAAAATCCATTAACACCTTTTCCAAGAGTTCTCATGATTTTGTTAATGATTATCTAGCACATAGGATCTTGATTGTCCCTTTATTGTTTTGTTGGAAAACTAAACATTCACCAAAAAAATCCTTGAATATCAATATTAAGACCTTTATAGAAACACGGTTCTTGTTGTTGGGGTATGTTTATAGAAATCTTAAGAGACCAACTATAGGAGAAGTTTTTGGTTATGAAATTACCTTTTATTTGACTATGGAATTAAATTACATAAATATAGCTGATTGTTAGACCGATGTAAATCATCTTCCCTAGATAAAATTCACTAATCCACAATTTTCCTCTTGTAGTTGTTGAATGACCTACCATGTATTATGATATTTGTTCCATTACATCCTTGTAGTTTTCACCTAATCACATTTTTCAATGTAAATATCATTATGCAAGGCCTCAACATCCTATTATTTTGTGTAAAGTACATTGATTAATAAATTTTATTTCCCTGTTTTGTAGACAATTATAAAGCCATAATATTGCATCTTTGTCACTCGTTTTTGTTGTTCTTTTGAATATAGTCATTGTGAGAAGAAGTAATTCAAAATATGATGAAATTTTGTTTCCTTGAAGTATATTGATATTAGGTAAGGGTGACATTTCTTAATTGCATGTAGTGTGGTCAATATTTCATTCTCACAAATGGTTTTAAGTTATTTCATTTATGTTGGTATCTTCCAAAGGAAAAGGGCCTTCCTTATTGCACTAAAATACCACAAATACCATGCTTTGAGGCTGCACATTAGATAATGGATGTTTTTATGAATTTTAATATAGTTAAGAAGATAGTTCTTCATATGGCCTTCTAATGTTTCTTAGAATAGTGGGTTTCTTATCAAGTTTAAGGAAATATCTCTTTTAATAATGATGTTAGAGGTGTTCCTATTTGACCATCATTCATGGAAATATTATAGAAGTAGGCCATAAATCCTAAGAATCCCTTGATATTATGTAATGTTTATGGAATCTACCATTCCATCATAGGTTGAATTTTGTTATGGTCCACCTTGAAGCCCTCATATATAAAATATGACGCAATATTCCACTTATTTAACTCTAAAGAAACATTTCCAAGGATTTACATACATGTTTTCTTCTCCAAGAGTTATAAGACAATGTTAACATGTTGTATGTTATATTCTGAATCTATTTTGTAATATAGTAGTTCATAACAAAAAAACCAATGCAAATTTGTTATACACTTCAAGAAGGTTTGAAATGTAGATGGTTAATTGGTAATCCCAAAAGGAATACCAATAAACTCATAATTGGATTCATGTATTATGAATGTTATTTTAAGAATGTTTTCTTCCTAGAAGTTAATCTAGGAAAATCATAAATGAAGAACCAACTTAGAAAAAAAAAGTATTTCCTATATTTGTGGGTTAGGTTGTAGTCTAATATGTGTCAATGGATTAGGGGTTTTGGATGATGCAGTATCCTATATATATCGTATTGTAAACAATGAAGTTTGATGATGATGAATAAGATTTAGAGTTCCAACTCTAAATAGGTTATTGGAATTCCCTGTTTGGGTTTCCAAAGTTAATATCTGTGTTTATGTGTGATTCCAATTGTGTTCTTTTCTGTATTTTCAGAATGTGTGCGTGCATTGCATTACTGTTAAATGTTTAAAAATTTCATTTATACCAGAGTAGTTATTGAATTCATGGGGACACCTTTATGGAAAATTGTTTGGCTTGAGTGTGTGATAAGTCATGTTATAGTGGGAGATATATAGTATTAATTCTTGTGGTGAAAAGAAATGGTGAGAAGTTCAAAAATAGAGATCGAAAAATTTAATGGGAAATTTTTTGAGATATGGAAGCTCAAGATGGAATATTTTTTGGTAGACAAAGATCAATGGGTCATTGTAGGTCCAATTAGTGCACCTACATGAATGTCAATAGAAGACTTGTAAAAGTTGGATCGAAAGAAAATGAGAAAAAATTTGTTGAGCCTCTAAGATTAAGTATGATTGAATTTGTCAAGGGAAGCTATAAAAAAGGAATTATGGGGTAATATAGGGGATTTGTACTAGTCCAAGTCCCTCGTAAACAATATTTTCTTGTAGAAAAAGTTATACAACTCAAGGATGAAATTTTGAGGATCGATGACAGAGCATTTGAATGCATTCAATATTGTGGTAAGTCAGTTATTATCTATTGATATTAATATTTATGATGGAGATAAGTGTATCAATTTATTGTGCGCTTTACTAGACTTGTGGGATAGTATGTTTGTGGTGAATATAGGTAGTAATGCAACTATTTTAAGTTTCTATGATTTGATCTCATCCTTTTTGTCGAAGGATATGAGGAAGCAAAAAATGGAAAGACATAGCACAATTTCCTTATTTTTAAGTGGTCACTCCTACGAAAGAAATAAAAATAAGTCCTCAATAAGGAAATATAAATCTCTAGGAGACTCCGTAAAGGTATGTTCGAGATGTGGAAAGGAAGGGAATTACAAGAAGCAAATTAGATCCAAAAGTATTGAGGGATGGAAGGGATTTGATGATGACCTTTCTACAAAAGAAAAAACCTCTACAAATCAAAGATGGGATGTGTAATTGGATGCTTCAAGGACAAATGTAGATCATGAGGCATGGTTTGTTGACTCAAGTGCATCATTTTATATGAATATTCATACAGAGTGGTTTCATAAATATGAAAGGTATGGTTGGGGTGATGCTTTTATTGGAAATGAATGGACAACAAAAATGATAGGACAAGGAAAGTTCAAGTTGAATCCCATAGATGGTAGAATTAGAACACTCTGTTGGTGTTTTGCACATCCCAAGATTGGCCAAGAATTTGATTATTTTATGAAACATGGACAATGCAGGTGTAAAAACATTGTTTTAAAAGGAAAATTGTAGAGTGGTTCAAGGCGATATGTTTTTTTTGTAGGGATTTCCAATTGGAACTATATATAATATACTTAGAAGAACTATTAGTTATGGGTGACATAGTTCGATTGTTCCTGATATTGGAGATGAAGAATCAAAATCATATATAATCCTCAGAGAAAATGTTATGATGTGGCATCAAAGACTAGGGCATATCAATTAAAAGGACCTTTGAGTTTTACATGGTAAATGCATGGTTGAAGGTATCTCCAATTTTTCTCTTGTTTTTTATTTTTGTGAGCATTCTTATATGGTAAGCATAATCGTCTAAGATTCTACTATGGTTCTACAAGGGTAGAGGAAATGGTACAGTTGGTGCATAATGATGTGTTTGGACATGTGTCGGTTCCAACACTCAGTAAATTAGTGCAAAACATATCATTTATAGATGAATTATATAGGAATACATGGATTATTTCCTCATGAATAAATCTAAATTCGTTGACTAATTTAAAGAGACTGAGGCTCTTGGGGAAAATCATAAAAATAAGAGGATTAAGGTTTCGAGGATGGATAATCATGGAGAATTATCTATAATGAATTCAAATAATTTTGTAAGAAGTGTGGTATATAGAAATGAATAATACTACTCAATAATAAACTTATTGGAATGGAGTTACAAAAAGGATGAACATGATGGTGATGGAAAAATAGAGTTTGGTCAATGGTGTCGGCTTATGAAAAGAATTATCGGTAGAGGCAGTGGGTATTGCATGTTACTTGGTCAACTGATCACCCTCACAAGCACTATATGACAAGACTACACACAAAGTATGGAATGGTAAGAAACCCTCTCCTGTAAATATCGAGGTATTTGGTTGTGATGCCTATGTATATTTTCCAAAGAAAAACATGAGTAAGATGGATAAAAATGTCAAAAATTGTATATTTATTGGATATAAAGATGGTTTGTATGGTAACCAACTTTAGAACCTAGAAACTAAGAAGGTAGTATATAGCTAATATGTGGAATTTGGAGAAATCAATTTAAAAAAAAAACATGAATTCTTACCAAGGGAGAAAGAACTGGATAAAATAGAGTTTGAATTAAAGGATACTAGATCAAACTCTACAGAATAATGGGAAAAACAAGAAGAAGATACTCATAATGTATTATTGAGGATATGTGTCAATCCTACGAAGGGAGAAAGAACTAGATAAAATAGAGTTTGAATTGAAGGATAATGAATCAAACTCTACATAAGAATGGGAACAACAAGAAGAATATCCTCATAATATAGTATTGAGGAGATGTGTCAATTCTCATATGATGGCGAATTTATTATCTATGAAGAGAATTTTGGATAAGGAGTCTTGTTAGCTCCTTCATAGGGTCATCATTCATGTCTTTGAGAATTTCGATGAGATTCTCTTTTCTCACCATCCCTTTGAGACCATGATTTATTTCCATGTTTGACATGATATTATCCTAAAACAATTCTACCTACATTTTATTTACCATATTTATGAGTTCAATATTATTTTCTATTGTATTTTCAATTCACGTTATTTTCTCTTCCAAATTGTCACCATAAATTCCAATTCTTCATTCTCTTATTTTACTAAGGATGAGGCTTCATATTACAATGCTTCATTCTCTTATTAGTCCCTATCATAGGCATAGAGGGATTATAGTGATCGATAATTTGTTGACTTCGTATTAATTTGTCCTTTGACCACAAATATTTCCATAATATCTATTGTTGGAAGTAGGAAACTAAAAACAATGATTTTTATATAGTAAAAAGCACCATATATGTCATGATTTGATTGGATAACATATTGGAGGTCTTATTTCCAACATCTCTATTCCCAATGTTATATATGTTGGCATATCCAAAGTATTTGAATATATATGGTCTTTTTGAACCATATGTTTTCTTATGCATTGCTCAAAGGTTGATTAATGCTAGAATTAGTTTGAATGTTTGTCTTAGCATTGTGTTAGATCATATATGGTGTTTTTTTATTTGTAATAATCATATTGAAATGTTTAGATATACAAGATTTATAGTGATCGATAACTCCAAAGTTTATAACCTTGTATTGTGATTTATTTTTTTATCTGTGCTACTATAAATAGTCCCTACTGAATGCACTTGTATTGAAATGTATTCACACTTTTTTTGAGGTGCTTGAATAGGCCTAACATCTTAAATGTTTACATGACACATGGTCCTCCAACAGGCCTGATAGCTTAAATGCTTGCATACCACGAGGCCCTTAGACAACCTAAAAGCCTTAAATGTTTATCTAAATATGCTTCTCGGAGTACATTTCTCCTCGAAATTTTCCATACAATGATGCAGTGATTTTGGATGATATTGTTTTCCACCGCTAGTTGAATAGGCATTGTTTGTTTCATCCTTCTTCTACCCTTCCAATGCAATTTCATCATCGTTCA
Source organism: Picea glauca (assembly GCA_000966675.3). Classification (NCBI taxonomy): domain Eukaryota; kingdom Viridiplantae; phylum Streptophyta; class Pinopsida; order Pinales; family Pinaceae; genus Picea; species Picea glauca. Next base: position 675,258 of record JZKD02S2144790.1, read on the forward strand.
AGATACATACATTGTTTATTGGTTTGCTGAGTGCTTCTTCTTCACTGGTTCTTCGGTTGTTGCTTGTTGTTGTTGTTTGGTTCACAATTCGACCTGGGCTTCTGCCTTTCATCATTTCAGAGTAACTTTCCATGCCATAGTTTCATTTTCTATTCCTTTTTTTTTGTTCAGTCTTTTCAGTTTGCAAGTAAGAATGTTTGATTATTTCTACTGGAACTCTCATCATATGTTTATGGTTTCTTACATGCTTCAACTGTAGTTTCATAATCATTGGAGATACATATGTTGTTTACTGGCTCATTGTTTGTTTCTTGTTTGCTAGTTTGTCAGTTCGTCGGTTGTTGGTTGTGTTTCTTTGGCTCAAGTTTACAATTTGGGGAGCTGGCACAACAGTTGGGCCTGTTCGTGCTTTCTCATAGGTTTGGTGCTTGTTGTTATCTTTTGTTTTCTTTGTCTTTTCAAGGTTGAGGTCCTATGCCGACGGTTGTAGATATTTTTTGTTTTTGTACAATTATTATTTTTTTGGGCGCTTTACCGTGTTCAGCCCCTGCATCGCACGAGTTAACATGCGGTTGTGTTATTTCCCCTGTCTAGAGAGGTCGATATATGTTCTACTATGAGATTTTTTTGGTGCTTCAGTGTTGACATGATAGAAAATAGTTGCATGAAAAATATTTCGAGAAGGACATGTGAAATTGCAGTATCCGCTATTTTTTCGTTAAAATAAAACATATGAAAGCTGCACTTATAAACCTTGTATGGTGAAATGTGCCCATATGAAAATACATGTTCTTTATCCTCTACACAGATTGGTGTGCCCATGATACAATTTGTATTGTACTTGAGATATGATACGTACAACAAATATACTACAAAATTATATTTCCATGTTTGGAAGCATATCTGGGTAGTTTTCCACGGAAAACCATAATCTTGTATCATGGGATCAAGAGTCTTTGTAGGGTATAAAGAACATGTATTTCCATGGGTGGAAGCATATTTGGATACTTTTCCATGGAAAACCAAAAAGAGTTTAACTACGACCATGCAATTTTGTAGTATTTTGTGGCTTGTAATATATTTTGGGCAGGGAAAAAATTACATATTTACAACTATGGATGGATAAGCACAAAGGTTAATGTTTTTGCCTATTGTTTATTCTATTCGTTGAGTCTCATTTACTGTATGTACAGATTACTTGTTCTCCTATTCATACCATCTTCCATTCATGATCATTGTATTTTGTGCATTCCCACATTGGTAGCAACCGCACTCTGTGCAGTTGGTCACACCACCAGGACCTTCTCTTTCCCTCGGCCCCAAAGAGTCCAAGCTCTTCCACTCCTCTCGGGAGTTCTACCCATAGTCTTCACGGCGATCACCCCTTCACCTATCGGGAGATCGGGACTCACGATATCGCGAGCCTCACAGTGTTGTCCCTGGGGAAAACAAAACCCGAACCCCGATGGTCAAAGGTCAACCTCGGGGAATTCCTACTCGCGGCGCGAACCTTGATCTATCCAACCCTCGAGTACTGAAACTCCGATGTCCCACGAGCACTCCACCTGGACTCCACTCTGACTCCCGGGTCCCACGCTGCCATGTCACGTCGGGACTTCGCGACTCGCGGGTCCACGACTTCAAGTCTCCTGCCACTGGAAACTCCGAATGCCGAAACTCCGATATTCCAGATTCGTGCCACCTGTCCACACTCGGATCGACGGTCCCGACTAAATCGGGGGATCACACTTCGCGGTTTCTACGTGCATGTGATTATCGCACTTGCTGACCCCGATTCGCCGATGTGCGATGGAAACGGTTCCTCCGTGCACCTGCGGCTTAAACCTCTCGCATCTCCTCTGCGATCAACGATACACTAGAGTTCGGGACTCTCCTCGACCAACTCCAGTCGTCGATTCTCTTCCTCTATGAAGAGGTCTCTACTCCACCACCTTCGTCCCGTGCGCCCACTACCGGGTCGTTTTCTCAATGAACCAAAGGGCTATCCCTTCTGAGCTTCGTCCTCTGATTCCTTCAGAGAACATTCATGTACTTGCTCACCCTTCAACCTTCAACCACTCTCTAAGTGTCGAAGTTCTCCTGGGCTCTGTGCACTCACGCCTGCAACAGCCTCGTCTCTTCCCTCTTCTCAGACTTACTTCTGATACCAAATCCAACCTGCACTCACCTGCATGGTTCAAATACTCAGACCCAACTCTGAGCGAGGTGAGAACAAAGGTTTCACCACTTAGCCTCCTCGACGCACTCTATGCGGAGGTATTCGACTGCACTCGATGCAGGAATCTCCTGGTCTAAGCAGAGAAAAAATTGAGACTCATTCTCTCAAGTTTCGAACCTGATATGCAATCACATATGCAGCATATAAAAGATACGCATAAAAGGAAGCAAGTAAACAGAAGCATAACATCAACAATACAAAAGTGTCCAACACATCCATGGCAATTGAATCACAGCTCTTCTATTAATTCAATAATTATACACAGTGGATTCGACACAAACTTCCTCTTGTTTCTGCTCTCTGCTTCTTCCTGTATCAAAAAAAAAAATCCCCCTTTCAATGTACAAAGGAGGGTGTCTATTATTCCGTTTTCCCTCTCGAAAGTAGAAATGTCTAATCTACAGTTAATTCCTATCTAACAACATTAATTCAAATAAATGCCTTCCTATCTACTAATACAATACAACTGCGCTCGGCTTTGAATGCCCTCATCCAAACGACGGCGCACCAATCTCCAAAGCATTTCAAAATGTGCGTGTTGGCTCTGTCCAGCTGTATGTTCTTTCTCCGTGCGTGCTGGCTCGCTTGATGACGTGTAGATGCCCCTGCATCACACATTCAAACAAACATAATAGATGGAAAAAATGACGGAGTCTTGACTACATTGGTTGAAGAGGAGATAGAAAGGTACATGATTTCATATTACGTTGTTTTGTATTTCATTTATTGTTTGTATATGTGTTGACCTAGTTTATTGTATGTAGATGTTGCATACCTTCCTACATAATAGCTTATCTTCATTACATGTCTTTCTGCATACAAACCTCCTTCATGTACGTTGTATTTTTCCGTTTAAACAAACATAATGGTTGGAGAGGATGATGGAATCGTTGGTGGGAATGTAGATGAGGAGTTACAAAGGTGGATAACTGCACTCGTATTTCATATTCCAGTGTTAATTATTTCATTTACTGTCTGTATATTTGTTGTGATTGTCCTGCTTCTTTGTACCCCTTTTTTTTTGTTCTTTTCTTCCTTCAAATATATTTTTTTGGCTTTACCTGTATGTATATACTATGTATATTTCTGCATAATCTCATGTGAGTTATATTGATCTTGATTTTACATTGGAATAAATAGAACTATTTCTCTTTCTTTTACATGTATGTATTCATACTAACTTGCATTCATTTCCATTGTATATTCGGCGTCGCTACATTGGAAGAAATAGGTTGGTTGGACATTAGGATGATTTGTTTTGTGCAACAGAAGACTGTTTTGTGGTACAATTTTTGAAAATGTATACCAACTATGATGGTAAATTAAATATACAAACCAGGTGGAGGCATATAATCTTAGACTATAAAACGATGACTTGGCAGCAATGGGTCTTTTTTCCCTCCCCATTTCTACTTTTTCCATTTTCTATTATCCCTTTTGTTTTCTAATTTCTCTACTTAGTAGTCTTTATAAAAATTCTTTGGTGCACAGGTTGGTGGACTAAAAGATTCACAATTATGGTCACGCTTCTACCTTATTCCATACTTACCCACTTTCTCTATTGTGGGTGTCAGTCTCGGGAGTTCAAGATTTCTCCCTTGGCTTTCGGGGGTCTGCGATATACAAATTGGTCACCGTGCCCCACCCTCATGCCCTGTTTATTGTTACACATTTTTCCATTCAAAAAATCAGAGGCATACAATTTGACGCTTGGTTCCTCCTGGTTCCTGAGTGTATTCGTAGACACCCTATTTCGTATTCCACCTCCTTTCACCCTGCATGTGACATTAAGAACTGTTATGGACAACTCTTAAAAAATATAACAAAGAAAAGGGATGGTACAGAAAGGATCTTTCACACAACCCAAGAAACATTTGTAACAGAGTTGCGAGTAGACATAGTACATGATATGAATAAACTAGATAGATATACAACTTTTGTGCATATAAATCCATAGAATCATCGTCACTTTTCTTATAAAAATATCCTTCACGAAATTTTTGCAACTTGTTTTAGTTTTTTTTTATTTTTTTAAGCGGAGGGGGGGCGGGGGCTGCAGTTGTGTATTATATTGTTCAATGTATTAATTCCTAAGCTCATTTTTCAATATTAAAGGTGTTTCAATGCATAGATTGTGTAATCGACTCCTTTGAGACTGTATGTGAGAAATGAACCTCTCCTTCTTCTATTACAAGATGTGCTTCCTAGGTTGGCAGAATTGTCATATGAAGCATACCTACAAGAAAAGGCAAGCAATGTCTACATGCTGCGCAAATTTAATATACATAAAAAATTTACCTTAAATGAGGAAAATGCAATATTGCATATTGGGTGAAGAAGGAAAAAAAAAACATAAGAAAAAAAAAAAATCAAACTTTGGCAGGAAACGAAAATATCTCATGTGTCTCTATTATATTTCTTCAACACCTAGATGAATGTTCGTCGGACTCGAGTACTTGATATTGCATGTGCATAAGATTGTTTGGTCCAAAAATGGGAAGCATGGAAACAAACCCCATATATCCCATGGCCCCAATTATTTTCTCCTGGGAACATATACCTTATGTAAGAGAAAACCAATGTTGTAACATCTTTTATTTGTATATCAAATTGTTTGATGCAAAGGTTGATGTGTGCTACTCTATGGAACCTTGTGGGAACTTTCTTGCAGCTTGTTTGGAGTTTAGTTGGCTCTTGGTTGTATGCTTCGCCTATCAATTTGTATATCATGAAACTTCGAGTGTTGTTTGGAGGACACGAAACAATAGAATTGAAATTGTTTAGCTAGCTAGCCCATAAGTTCGCCTATCAATTTGTATGGCATTGTGATGCAAATGTAGTATGTGTCTCATTTTATCACTTTTCCTTGATCCGTGAACTTGGTAAAATTAATCTCCTGGAATAATTTGAAATAAACGAATATATACTATTTGAATACCAATTATACAATCATATCAACAAGACACCCTTAAAATTCAAATTGGTCGTTGTTATGCTTGCGATGTTAGAATTTAAAAGAGCTTTGTTTTGTTTCCTTCATTTTTTTTTAAATAAGAGATTTAACATCCTTAGATAATTTAATATAATTAAATTGTACAATATCAATATCTAATATTAATAAATTAGTATTTGAAAATAATTTTTTTAGATAATGTTATATGTTATAAATATAAACAATCGCAACCATGAGCCATCCAGTCCTAGAGTTCGTCTGTCAATTTGTATCTCACAGAACTCCAAGTGTTATTTGGAGGACACAGAACAATAGAAGTGAAATGCTGAGCTAGGCAACCCTCAAGTCCACTTTTCAATTTGTATATCATAGAACTTTGGGTTCCATTTGTAGGACACTGAACAATAGAGGCCCAATTTTGAGCCCACCAACGTGACAATCTGCGATCCAAAAAGTGTCTAGGTATGGAATGAGGGATCTGTACATGCTCTATAAAATATCATGTACATACTTTATAAAAGTGCATATTTAGTATGTATTACTTGTTTAGATGCAGAAGTTGGAATATACACGTGTTCAACTTAATTTTATATCATCAACCTGATGGACCTCTTCCCCGTTTCAAATTGTACAAAAATTTTGGAACATGAGCTTCTGAATACGTGGGTTTTTTTTTTAAATAAGATATTTAACATCCTTTAATAATTTTATGTGATTAAATTGTACAATATAAATATTTAATATTAATACTTTAGTATTGAAAATAATATTTTTAGATAATGTTATATAGTTGATGGGAATTACCATCCATAAACAATCACAATCTTGAGCCCGCCAGCCCTAGAGTCCGTTTGTAAATTTGTATATCGCATAACTCTGAGTGTTGTTTGGACAACATGGAACAATAGATGTGCAATGTTGAGCAAGTCATCTCCCAAGTCTGTCTGCCAACTTGTATATTGTAGAACTTTGGGTGCTATTTGTATGACACAGAACACTAAGGGCCCAACTTTGAGCCCACCAGCCCAAGAACCCGCGATCCAAAAAGTGGCTAAGTATGGAATGCGGTATTTGTACATGCTCTATAAAATATTATGTCTATGATTTATAAAAGTACATATTTAGTATGTATTACTCATTTTTCAAAAAATTTCTAGGCGTGGAAGTTGGTGGATTCACATCTTCAGATTTCACTTACTTTTATATCACCAGTCCGACCGACCGCTTCCCCATTTCATATTGTACAAATTTTTTTGTCTAATTAAATTGTACAATATCAATATTTAATATTAATAATTTAATATTGAAAATAATGTTATTAGATAATATTAGATAGTTGATAGGGATCACCATCCGTAAACAATCACAATCTTGAGCCCGCTAGCCTTGGAGTCTGTCCATCAATTTGTATATTGCGAAACTCCAAGTGTTTTTTAGAGGACATGGAACAATAGATGTGCAATGTTGAACAAACAAACCCGCAAGTCCTCCTGTCAATTTGTATATCCCAAAACTTTGGGTGCTATTTGTATCACACAGAAAAATAGAGGCCCAATTTTGAGCTCGCCAGCCTGAGACCGTAGGGATAGATGGACTACAGTGATTGATAATTCATTCACTTCATATTAGTTTGTCCTTTGACCACAAATATTTCCATAATATCTATTCTTGGAACTAGGGAACTAAAAACAATGATTTTTATATAATAAAAGGAACCATATATGTCATGATCTAATTGGATAACAGATTGGAGGTCTTATTGTTAGCTTCGCTATTCCCAATGTTATATATGTTGTCATATCTAAAGTATTTGATCGTATACGGTCTTTTTTAATCATATATTTTCTTATGCATTGCTCGAAGGTGGATTAATGCTAGCATTAAATCGAATATTTGTGTTGGAATTTTTTGGTAGCATTGTCTTAGATTATATATGGTGTTTTTTTTATTTATACTAATCATATTGAAATGTATAGATATCCAAGATTTATAGTGATCAATAAATACAAAGTTTATAACCTTGTATTGTGATTTATTTTTTTATCTGTGATACTATTATTAGTTGTTGCCGAATGTATTCATACTGAAATGTATTGACACTTTTTTTGAGGTGCTTGAATAGGCCTGACAACTTAAATGTTTACATGGTGCGAGGTCTTCCAACAGGCCTGACAGCCTAAATGTTTGCATACCGTGAGGCCGTTAGAAATCTTGATAGCCTTAAATGTTTATCTAAATATGCTTCTCTCAGTACATTTTTCCTCGAAATTTTCTATACAATGTTGCAATGATTTTGGACAATATTGGTGTACACCACAAGTTGAATAGGAATTTCTTGTTTCATCCTTCTTCTACACTTGCAATACAATTTCCTCATCGTTGAAGCTACATACATTGTTTACTGTTTCGGTGAATGCTTCTTCTTCGTTGGTTTGTTGGTTTCTGCTTGTTATTGTTGTTTGGTTCACAATTTGACCTGGGCTTCTGCCCTTCATCATTTCGGAGTAAGTTTTCATGCCATAGTTTCATTTTCTATTCCTTCTTTATTATTCAGTATTTGCAGTTTGCATGCTCGTCATATGTTTCTGGTTCCTTCTTTTCTACGAATGCAGTTTCATAATTGTTGGAAATACATATGTTGTTTACTGGCTTGGTGGTTGTTGCTTGTTCATTGGTTCATTGGTTCATTGGTTGTTGGTTGTGTTTGTTTGGCTCAAGTTTACGATTTAGGGCCCTGGGGATGCAGTTGGGCATGTCCGTTCTTTCTCACTGGTTTGGTGCTTGCTATTTTCTTTTGTTTTCTTGGGCTTTGCAAGGTTGGGGTCCTACACCGACAGTTGGAGGTTTTCTTTTTGTACTAATATTATATTTTTGGGCGCTTTACGGTGTTCAACCCTTGCATTCCATGAGTGGACATGCAGTTGTGTTATTTTTCCTGTCTGGCAAGGTCAATATTTGTTCTGTTGTAAGATTTTGTTGGTGCTTCAGTGTTGACATGATAGAAAATAGTTTCATGAAAAATAGTTCGAGACGCACATGTGAAACTGCAATATATGTTGTTTTTTCGTTAAAATAAAATATATGAAAGTTGCACTTATAAACCTTGTATGGTGAAATGTTTCCATATGACAATACATGTTCTTTATACTCTACATAGACTAGTGTTCCCATGATACAATTTATCTTGTACTTGAGATATGATATGTACAACAAAGATGCTGTAAAATTATATTTCCATGTCTGGAAGCATATCTGGGTAGTTTTCCACGGAAAACCAAAATCTTGTATTGTGAGAACATCAGTCTATGTAGGGGATAAATAACATTTGTTTACATGGGTGGAATCATATATGGATACTTTTCCATGGAAAACCAAAAAACGTTTAGCTACGACCATGCAATTTTGTAATATTTTGTGGTTTGTAATATATTTTGGGCAGGGAAAAAATTACATATTTACAACTATGGATGGAGAAGCGCAAAGCTTCATGTTTATGCCTATTTTTTATTCTGTTCGTTGAGTCTCATTTACTGTATGTACATATTACTTGTTATTTGATGCATACCAACTTCCATTCATATTCATTTTATTTTGTGTGTTCCCACATTCAAACAAACATAATAGCTCGAGAAAACGATGAAATATTGACTGCATCGATTGAAGAGGAGATAGAAAGGTACATGTTTTCATATTTCTTTGTTTTGTATTTCATTTATTGTTTGTATATGTGTTCACCTATTTTATTGCATGTACATGTTGCGTACCTTGCTACATAATAACTTATCTTTATTACATGTGTTCCTGAATACTAACCTCCATGTTCATTTTATTTTTCCATTTAAATAGACAATGGTTGGAGAGGATGATAGACTCTTTGGTGAGAATGTAGATGAGGAGTTACAGAGGTGGATACCTATACTCTTATTTCATATTCTAGTGTTCAGTATTTCGTTTACTATCTGTATATTATTTATGCTTATTCTGCTTCTTTGCACCCTTTTTTTTTGTTATTTTCTTCCTTAAAAATATGTTTGTGGGTTTACCTATAGGTATATATAGTATGTATCTTTCTATGTATTCTCATGTGAATCATATTTTTTTTGTTGTTATATTGGAATAAATAGAAATTTTCTCTTTCTTTTACGTGTTTGTCTTGTAACTAACTTACCTTCATGTACATTGTAGATTTCACATTGCTACATTGGAAGAAATAGGTTGGTTGGACATAAAGATAAATTGTTATGTGCAATAGCAGAGGGTACTATGGTACAATTTTCGAAAAGGTATTCCAACTGTGTTGGTAAATTAAATATAAAAACCAGGTGGGAGCATATAATCTTAGACTAGAAAATGATGAATTGAAAACAATCGACCTTTCTACCCTCCCCATTTCTACTTTTTCCATTTTCTATAATCTCTTTTTTTTTCGAATTGCTCTGCTTCGTGGTCTTTATGAAAATTCCTTGGTGCGTCAGCTGGCAGACTAACAGTTTCACAATTATGGTCATGCTTCTACCTTATTCCATACTTACCCACTTTGTCGATTGTGGGTGTCGGGCTGGCGGGTTCAATATTTCTCCCCTGGCTTTCGAGGGTCCAAGATATACTGATTAGTCATCGTGCCCCATCCTCATGCCCTGTTTATTGTTACACATTTTTCCAGTCAAAAAATCAAAGGCATACAATTTGATGCACAGGTCCTCATGTTTCGTGAGTATATTCCTTGACACCCTATTTCGTATTCCATCTCCTTCCACCCTGCATTTTACATTAAGAACTATTATGGACAGCTCTTCAAAAATATAACAAAGAAAAGGGATGTTATAGAAAGGATATTTCACACAACCCATGAAACACTTGTAACAAAATTGCGAGCAGACATAGTATAGGATATGAAGAAACTAGCTAGCTCTACAACTGTTGTGGGTATACATCCACAAAATCATCCTCACTTTTGTTATACAAATAGCCTTCACCAAATTTTTGCAACTTGTTTTATTTTTTTAAGGGGGGTGCGAGTGTAGTTGTGTATTATATTGTTCAATGTATTAATTCTTGTTCTTGTGTTTCCAGGTTGAAGGTGTTTTGGTTGTATCGATTGTGTACTCGACCCCCTTTGATCCCGTATGTGTGAAATGTAACTCTCCTGCCTCTGTTACAAGATGTTCTTCCTAGGTTGGACGAATTTTCATATGAAGCATACCTACAGGAAAAGGAAAGCAGTGTCTACATGCTGCGAGGCTTTCAGATATACAAAAAAATTACCTTAAATATGGACAATGCATATTACATATTGGTTGAACAAGGAAAAAATAAAGGAAAAGAAAAAAAAATCAAACTTTGGCAGGAAACTAAAATATCTCATGTGTCTCTGTTATATTTCTTCAACACCTAGATGAATGTTCATTGGACTCAAGTACTTGGGATTGTATGTGCATAAGATTGTTTAGTTCCATTTATTTTCTTGTGGGAACATATACCAGATGTAATAGAAAACCAATGTTGCGATGTCTTTTCTTTGTATATCAAATTGTTTGATGCAAAGGTCGATGCGTGCTACTCTATGGAACCTTGTGGGAACTTGATTTTCGCCTGTTTGGAATTTAGTTGGTTCTTGGTTGTATGATTTGTCTGTCAATTTTTATATCATGGAACTCCGAGTGTTGTTTGGAGGACACAAAACAATAGAATTGCAATGTTTTAGCCAGCTAGACCGCAAGTCCGTCTGTCAATTTGTATGGCGTTGTGACACAAATGTAGTATGTGGATTTTTTTAGCACTTTTCCTTGATCGATGAACTTAGTAAAATTAATCTCCTGGAATAATTTGAAATAAATGAATGTAACATCCTGCTCTGGCGCACTGAGAAAACGTATTCTTTGAGGACACTTGCTTGCAAGTGATATGGACTTTTATGATGTTAAACCATTTATACTTGATTATGATGCGATTGACAGACGACATGATGTTTTACTATTTGATGTAGACAGGTTCTATTGACTCAGTTTTATTGAGTGTGCAAGTTTTTTGACCTTGAGGATGCAGAGGCATCGATGGAACACCTTGGAATCCGGATTGAGTCAGGGAGTGTGCTATTTTAGTTGATTTATTTACTGTGATATTTCATTGATTTGATGATTTGACGTTGACTTGTTCTGACATGATTGTCGATGATGCAGACTGACGATAGCTTGCCGACCAGAATCACATATGGAGTAAAGGGGCCACACACGATTTCCAGAGAGGTTGAGGGAGAGGGGTGGACAACAGCCCTACCACCGCCTACTAGCACTCCCACCGTGGCTCGAACAGTAGGTTAACGATTACCTAGTTCGAGAGGATCCACGATGTCGTGAGGGCAGACTGCGACAGTCGCTCATGATGATTCTAAGGGCCATGCAATAAGGTGGGGGACTTATTCCTTAGAACCCTTAGTCTCCCACAAGTTCACCTGGCAGAGTGTTGACTCCATGGGTTATCGATGTCTACCAATCAGTCCATTTGGCGAGTGGCACCCTTGGAGCACGTGGTGCATCCGGAAGGGCATGTCACACAAAAGAAGCACAAGAAGCGAGTGGCACCCTTGGATCACGTGGTGCATCCTGAAGGGCACGTCGCACAAAGGAAACGAACGAGGCAAGTGGCACCCTTCGAGCACATGGTGCATCCTGAAGGGCACGTCGCATTGATGTGGATGAAGGAAACAAACCTAAATAGCCCTAAGACAATAACGCCATAATAAAGTATTAAAATCACACCCCTAAAAAAATAGTCATCCAGTTCAAAATCTAAACCTAAGTAAAAAAAAAACTTCTCTAAGAAAAAAAAATAAATTTAACCTTAAGGAAAAAGGCCCTAACTCTAACTCTAAAAAGAGCCTAACACTAATTCTAAATGAAATAGCTCCTATGAATATTGACCTAATCCTATACCCAAATATCATTAGTAATAAAAATTAACCCTAATAACCATTAAAATAATTAAGCAAAACATCATTATGAGATTTTAGGCTAGAGTTCGCACCTCAATGTAGTGCAAGGAGAATACAATTTTTAGAACGTACTTAAGCTCTAGTTCTTGGATTTATTAGCGTCAACTTCATCCAACTACAACCAATATATCAACGGATAAGTTTTAGTTAACTCAGAAAATAAATTTCATTGAAGGCCTCTCCTTCTTTAAACACAACCTGCAATGAGAGTTCATTAACATATTGAAAGCATAACTCCCTTATGAATGCATAAGTTTTTCAAAAAATTAAACTAATTCATAAATAAACGAATACCAAAAGCCATAGTTTTGATTGACAGAACGCATAAGCATCAGTGAATAAATTGAATGCTTAAGGGACTAAACTATATTCCTTAAAACTCATACATAAACTCAGATTGAACCCATAGTAATAAAATTATTTAATCAGCTTGAGTATAAAAAACAAATATATGTGAATTTAAAAATAGAATGAAAAGATGCTTAGCACATTTACCTTTTTGGGTTTTTTTTAAAAAAGAAAAAAGAAAAAAGAAAAAAAGGAAAATAATTTCTGAGAAACGTGGGGGATGAGTGACACTTGTAAGACATAGAATTTTTAGAGGGTTTTTCATTAAAACTTAAAATAAATGTGATTTAGGTCAAAACTGGATAAAAATAAAGGGGCATGGGGGAAAGGGG
>JZKD02S2144790.1:704552-745224 GCA_000966675.3 Picea glauca
CATTCAATACTTTAGAACTAGGGAAAGAGTAGTATTCTGTCACAGTTTGTTCCAGATCCAGGTGGATCTGGGGATATTGGTCTGTGTCCGCACTCACGAATTTATCCTTGAACATGAGGCATTTGGCCATTGTGATGAAAAGACTGCAGCAGGAGAAACTGCTGATCAATTTGAAGAAGTGTTCCTTTATGCAGACATAACTCATATATCTGGGGTTCGTTATTTCGGCTAATGAATTGAAGATGGATCCTGAGAAGGTGAACATGATCAGGAATTGGCCATCGCCAAGAAATGTTTTCGAGGTAAGGAGCTTTCACGGTTTGGAAAGCTTATATAGAAAATTCATTCGAAATTTCAGTGGAATCAGCGCAGCAATGATGGATGCTGTGAAGAAGCGGCATAAAAATTTTCATTAGACAGCCAAGGCTGAGAAGAGCTTCAATCTGTTGAAGCGGAAGATAACTGAGCAACCAGTGTTAGTGTTGCCAGATTTTTAGAAAACCTTCCAAGTGAAGTGTGATGCTAGTGGGTATGCTGTTGAAGGGGTTTTAAGTCAGGATGACAGACCTGTTGCATACTACAGCGAGAAGTTGGATGATGCAAAACTGAAGTACTCCACGTACGATAAGGAGTTCTATGCTATCATACAGGCATTGAAAAAGTGGAGGCATTACTTGATACCCAAAGAATTCGTTTTGTATAGCGATAATCACGCATTGAAGTTCATGAGTCAACAGGAGAAGTTGAACCAGAAGCATGCGAAGTGGGTGGAGTACATGCAGAATTTCACATTCATGATCAAGCACATTTCGGGGACTGCGAACAAGGTAGTTGATGCCTTTAGCAGGAAATGCTTGTTGCTACAGGAATTCAGGGTCAAAACCTTGGGTTTTGAAAATTTGAAAGATATGTATGCAGGGGACGTAGACTTTGGCGAGGCATACGAGGTAGCCGAGAACCTAGTTCTCAGGGATAAGAGTCCGTGGATTGACTACCTGGTCTAGGATGGATTGTTGTTTCGGGGAAATCAATTGTGCATTCCAGATTGTTCTATGAGAGAGAATTTGGTGAAGGAAAAGCACAGTGGAGGTTTAGCAGGACATTTCGGACATGATAAGACATTCGCCAAGTTGAGAGAATCATATTTTTGGCCGGGCATGCGCACAGGAGCTGGAAATGTTGAGGAACCAGTCATCCAGTGGCAGAAGTAGTTACCGATGGCACAGAAACCTCAGATAGAGTGCATACTGGACAAGAGAGTAGGCAGGAAGACCAGGAGGAAACAATATTTTGAATACCTGGTAAAGTGGAAAGATCACCCAGTGGAGGATGCCAGCTGGGAAACAGAGGCAGTGATACAGAAGCATGGGCATAGTGTGCAGGAGCTCATGGACAGGAGCCCATGAAATATTTTGAGCCGAGGAGTATGATGCAGGAGCATCTACAACGTCATCAAGTGAGCCAGCGCGCGGAGGAAAGAACTTACAGCTGGACAGTGCCAACACATATAATTTTGAAATGCTTTGGAGATTGTTGCACCGCCATTTGAATGCTTCCATTCATATGAAGCACCTTTGTATTGTAAAGTAGATAAGGAGGCATTTAATAGTTTTAATGCAGTTAGATAGGAATTAACTGTAGATTAGACAGTTTACCTTTCGAGAGGGAAAACGGAGTATAGACACCCTCCCTTGTATCATTGTATCAGATTCACATTCTGGATTATTCAGCATTAGCATCTGAGAGAAAGAAGAGCAGAGAGCTTGTGAAGAAACTCCATGTACAGACATTGAATTAGTAGGAAAGCTTGATTCAATTCGCATGGATGTGTTTGATCTTTGTGTGTTGTTGATATTATGCTTTTGCATGATTTCTTCTTTTTATGCTTATCTTCTATATGCTGCATATGTGATTGCATATCAGGTTCGAAACCTGAGAGAATGAGGGAATGGGTTTCAATTGTTTCTCTGCTTAAGTCTGGAGATTCCTGCATAGAGAGCAGTTGAATTCCTCCGCATAGAGTGCGTTGAGGAGGCTGAGCAGTTGAACTTTTGTTCTCTTTCACCCAGAGTCATGATGGGTTATTCGAGCCATGCAGATGAAGTGTAGGTCGGATTGAAATCTCAGTAGTAAGTCTGAGAGAGGAACGACGTGGGCTATTGCCTTTGTGAGCGCACATAGTCCGGAAGAACTCAACACTTCAAGATTTGTTGAAGTTCGAGCGTGGGCAATTGGTATAGAGTCTCTGGAGGAGAAGAGGGACCAAGCTCAGGAGGGATAGTACCCTTTTCTTCGGTTGCACAGGAGGAAGCTGGTGCAGCAGATAAGTTCTCAAGAGGAAGAAAATCGACGGCGTGTAATCCCCGGGAAGTTTCGCGAAATCCCAAGGATCGTCAGATCAAGGAGGAGTTACATGGGAGTTAACCCATAAGCGCAGGCAAGGAGGATTAAAGTCCATCGGACTTCGGGGTTTCGGCGTTCGGGGATTGGTAAGGTGAGAGTTCTACATCTCGTAGAATCATGAGTCGCAATTTCCCGAATCATTCTGAACCGTTGATCCAGACAGGGGCACGTGGCGCGCGATCCCTGAGGATCGGGGTTCGGCGTTTGGTGTTTCCCTGAGGCAAGGGTTCAAACTCTTTGAAATCACGACCGGAGATTTCCCGAATCAATCGAGGCCGTTGATCGGAGAGGGGACACGTGGCGCAAGATCCTGAGGGGTCGGAGTTCGGGGTTTTGCAAGGACCGTGGTCTTGTGTATCAGGAAACGTGAGTTCCCGAATCGCGATTTCCCGATAGAACGAGGGGGAGACAAGTGTCAAGGCGTTAGGCCCCAGCAGAGGTGCTGACAGGTGGCGTGATATCGGGGTTTCGACATTCAGGATTTCCCAATGCAAGAAATCCGTGACTGTTGAAATCGCGATCTGCGAAATCCCGAAGAGGACGTGGCAGCGTGGGACCCCGAAAGCTAGTGGAATATAGGTGGCATTGTATCAGGGTTCGGTCTTCGGCATTTGATGAGGTGAGAGATCATACTCGCTGAAATAACGAGTAGCGATTTCCCGAATCAGTAGGAACCGTTGATTTCTACGGGACAGGTGGCATAAGATCCCGAGAGATCGGGGTTCGGCATTCGGGACTTTCCACTGCAAAGGAATTCTGAACGGCGAAATCGCGATCCCGCGATCCCCGATAGAGAGGAGAGAGGAGGTGACATGGCAAGGAGATAGCACACATGCACATCGGAGTTTGGGGTTCGGGGTTTTGATTTGCACGAGTATTGTGTCAACAGGATTCGCGAAATCGCGAAGCCCGATTTCCCGATTTCCGAAGGGGAACTCGCCGAAGGAGCCTACTGTGGGTAGTGGACTCTCAAATTGGAGGGGAAGAGTACTTTGACCCTTCGGGCCCGTGTGTGAAGAAGGTCCTGGTAGGAGCGGCTTGTTCGGTGAGGGGCAGGTTGCGTCATCATGTGGGCCCGGAGCTGAGCCAGGAGGGCTAGCGTGTGGTCAAAGACGCATCGCAAATTGGGATATCGCGAGTCCCATGGACACAAACATTGTTTCATCGTAAACGTCGAAACTCCGATGGAGGGTTTGACTGCGGTCACACAGAGACAGGTCATGTGGACCATGTTCTAGCCAAGAGGGCTAGCGCACAAAAGGGCGCATCGGGTTGTTTGGGCTTGAAACCCCGATAGAGAATATTAAAGATGTGGATTTATTGGAGTGGTCATATGGACCAAGGTATAGCCGGTAGAGGCTACCTCATAGTGAAAGAGCTCATCGGTAATTCGGGGATTGGGGATTCATGGGAATAGAGGTTTGTGACAGCAGAAAGTCTGAAACCCCGACGCTCGATAACTAGTTCCTGTGGAGAAATTGGTCACTGTCCAGTGAAGGGGACGAGAAGGTGAAGATAAGGTCTGTGGATTGGGTCAGAGGTTCTCAGTGATTCCTGAGGGAATCCAAAGAGCTAATTCGTCTTAGAAGGGGATTAAGAACGATCCTATGGATGGGCATAGGAGACGTCTGTTGCATCAAGTGGTATCAGAGTGGGAATCTGTTGTATATTGTAGACAGAGGATCAGGAAGAAGACAAAGCACTGGAGGACTCTGTAACGATTGTTTACAGGTAGGTAGCAGTCAGGGAGATAGTCAGCAGGACTGTAGGATGATGTTGGACACACTCAAGATGCGGAGTGACAGTAGTAGATCTATCAGGGAGGTAGATAGAGACAACAAGATGGTTATTGAAGGCCATAGAAAGAAGAGCAAGGTAGAAAATCTTGCCAAATGGGATAAAGAAATGACTAGAGAACTCTATGAATTAAAGACAAACATAGAGGATTTCGAACTGCGGATGTGGCAAGATAGAAGGAGGAGACGAATTCGAAATTTTCCCATGGAGAAGGCAAAGATGAAGTGGTCAGTCAGAGAGCTGAGGGTCATGAGGCAGCGCGGGTTGTTGAGATAATGGTTGAGGTATGCTAAAAACCTCAAGGCCACAGAAGAGAAGATGATTTGTCGTTGTTGGCCAGAGACTGGAAAAGGTATCAATGATTGGGATGATGAATAATTTGAAAGGAGGTCGTCGAATGATCTCAAGCACTGCCAGGAGGGAAGAGCAGAATAAATTCCAGATTGCCAAGAGGGAAACGAGTTGAGATCAGTTGAGGATCTCGTGGACTGTTAGGAGGACAGTCGAGGAATTTCAATTTGCCAGGAAGGCAATGATGAGAGATCGCTGAGGGATTTTGAAGACTACCAGGAGGGCAGCGGAAGCATCGAATACTTCCATGAGGGCAGAGATGAACATTTGGGGCCATTTGAAGGTCTCATGGAGAGTTCAATTCAGCAAGGAGTGTTGATGAAGATGGGATCGGTTGATCTCATGGTCTTCCAGGGAGGCAGCAACAACATCCCATATTTCCAGATGGGCAGGGATGAGCATATAAATTTGGATCAGCCAGAGGAGTTGACAGAGAAGATGAGACTATCTGAGGGTCTCACGAATTCAGAGATGAATTTAAATCAGCAGATGCAGCTGACAACGATGGGAGATCTTCTGATGATTGGGGGAATTGGGATATTCCTACCATCTGTCCATGAGGAGGTAGAAAATTCTATTGCAGATGATACAAAAACAACAAGGGAATAGTCAGTTGTGACTGACAAAAGGAAATTAGAACTGACGATGACTGTCCAAGACAAATTGGTGCAGATGGTGCAGACTGCCCAAGTAGAAGAAAGAAAAGAGAATGAGCATTCTAAGGAACGGCTCAATGATTTCAGCCAGTGAGCTGAGGAAGCTGTAGAATTGAAGCTAACAGCTGAAGGAGAAGATGAAGAGAGTGAGAATTCTGAGGAATGGCTCAATGCACTCAGCATTGAAGTTGAAGAGACTGCAACAGGGGAGTTTGCAGCAGAAGAAACAGAGGAAGAAGAAGCAGACAACATTTTTTTTGTTGATCTGTGGGATCAGATAGAAGCCCTGGAAGAAAGGGTGAGAGTGCAAGGAATGCGCATCCATGAGGTAAAGTTGGAAACTAATGAAGAATATGGCATGGGAGATCATAGCGATCTGCCCTATTGCAGAAAATTTTTGCAGCAAAGGAGACTGCAACAACAGAGCCAACCACTAGAACAGCTAGATCAAGTGATAGAGGACATCAGAAGGCTGATTTTGAGATCGGAAGACACTACCATTAGGGAGAGGCTGAGCAGAAAATAAGAAGTAGCAGCAGCAATGCAGCAGAAACAACAACAACAATAGAATGGAGCAAATGGAAAGCTCCAAATATTTATTTGGGATCCAAGAGGATTCCAACAGCTACAGGGGAAGCTCATGAGTAGGAGCTCATGATTTTTGCAGTTGTGGAGTATGATGCAGGAGCATCGCTCCATGTCAGCCAGTCGGCCAGTCGGCCACGTCAACGCACATGCATTCATATGCTAAAAGGGAGGCACAGCCTCATTTGAATTTGAAATGAATGTAAATTTAATGTGCTTAGGCTGTTGAGCCATGAAAGTCGTGCTTTTATGCAGGCATTAGGTAGGATCGGCCTTTATTGTAGATTGGCTTAGATCTAGATCCAGGCACTGGACTAGACAACCATTGAATGTAATTTATTAGGGTAGGTAAATCCTGGAGGGAAGCACTCGATTGAGCCCTCAGGTAAAATAAATTTTCATATATCATTTTGAGTTAGGAATGGGAGAGTAGAGAAGAGCGGAGGAGAGCTCGAGAACACCTTGTACAAATAGGCATTTTCTATTTTAATAGAATACAGAAGCAATTTTTCCTGCACGTGTTATGTGTCACATGGATGTCTGGAGTGTTCTTCATATTGTAAATGTATGCTATAGTTGTGCATTGCGGGGTTGTTTTGATTTCAGGGTTGAAGGTCTTTGAGGCTTCATACCAGGAGGGTATGACAGAACGTTGAGGGTTCTGAGGGCCGTGCACAGAGACTGCATTTATGTACTCTCAGGAGTCATACAAAGACATGCTCAAGGCACAGAAGCTGAAATCATCAACTCAACAGAAGAAGACCTGTGAGGTTGTTGAACACCTCAGGAGGTAAGGCTATGGATAAGAACCACAGTTGCATACAAAATCTCTGAGGAGTTCTGTAAAGGCTCTTCTAGGTGGGCATTGAGCATATGCACAGAGTGCAGTTGGAGGAACTCTGCTGAGAGTTTGAGGGAAGACCAGAATCACATAAGATTCTGAGAGCTCTGCGAGGAGGGCATTGAGCAAGTGCAGAGGTGCATAGGAGAACAAAACTACGGAATGTTCTGAGAAGGAACTCTGCCAGGAGGGCATCGAGTCTGTGTGCGGGTAGGCACCGGAGGAAGTAAGAACCCTTTGAGTTCGGGAGCGAAGAAAGAGTCCATTGAGGGACCTTTGCTGGGTTGTTGAACACCTAGAAAGACCCAGCAACGTAGTTTCTTGAGTAACAGGACAACCAGGAAGGCGTCAATATTCTCCATCTGTAAGAGAAGGGAAGAAAGGCAAAATCCCCTAAGGGGCCTGAGTGGTTGCAGAAGATCAGGAGAGATAGCACGATGTGTGCACATGAGAAGACTCTGTAGGAGAGAAAACATCAGAATCCTCTAAGGATTCGAGGAGAACAAGCTCAGAAGGAATAGCATCATGGAGAACATACAGTGGGACTCGAGGTTGTGGAGCTCGCAGAGGAAAGAAACATAGGCCAAGTCCTTTTGAATCTGTGAGAATTCTTCCAAGGGAAGGAAGAAAGTGCGCGAAGCTCAGGAGGAGTAGCATCAGCCGTCAGATCGATAGGAGAACAGATCTGGACCGTTGGTGTTCACGGCCAGGAAGCACCCAAGGAGGAGCGCACAGGAGAAAGGGACCGACAGTCGCCGGATCTTAACCTAGAAATCCCGTCAGCCATCGGATTGGGAGAAGGCGCATGGTGTTTAGCCTCAGGAGGAGTGTGCGTAGAGGAGATTTTATCTAGGCCATTATATCTGGGACAGATATCCGATAGCCTTCGAATCTAGAGAAGTTTCACGGGGGTTAAGTCCTCGAGAGACTGGAGGAGGAATCCCGACAGGGGTGGAACCATCAGGATATCGACCATCGGAGAATCGGAGTTCCCGAGGTCATAAGAATCGGGACCTCTCAGGTCTCGAAATAGAGATAATATCGGGACGGTCCATTGGAGAGAGAGATCATGTGGCGGAGACCAAGCGCCATCGGCGTCTGTCACATCGAGAAATTGGAGTTCCCAAGGACAAGAGAAACAGGACATCGAAAGTCTCGAAATCCTGACATAATCAGGACTGTCCATTTGGCGGGATGCCTGGCAACCATCAATGTATCAGAAGAGTCCTGATAGGGGAGCATCCATCGGAGTTTTGTTCATTGGATAATCGGTGATTCCGATGACAAGTGGTTTGCGCACTTTGAAATTGAGATACGCGATTTCCCGATAAGGCCTTGGAGCGTGGGAGCCAGCTGTCGTCATATCAGCAGAGGAGGACAGAACCATAGTAGGGTCAGCTGTCGGTACAACGACATTTCAATTCCATCAGAGAATTGGGGGTCGCGGGGATGAGGAGTCCATATAATGTGGCATTTAAAACCCTGAAACCCCGACAGGGTAAGGTTGCGGTCACGAAGATTGGTCACATTGTTCAGGGCTTGGCTTTGAGGGCCAAAGAACCTCGGGGATCAGAGGATCGGGAGTTGCGAGAACATGTGCATTGCGACATCATAAACCCCGAAACCTCGATAGGAGGATTGATCAAAGTCATGGGCAGTGGTCATATAGTGGGACCTTAGACAGGGGCTAATGAAGAAAAGAACCCATCAGGAAAGTTATGTAGAAAACCTCGATAGGAAGGTATAAGGCGGGGGCCTTGTGAGCATGGTCATGTGGGCCCAGAGCTGAGCCAGGAGGGCTAGCACATGGTCAAAGACGCATTGCAAATCAGGATATCACGAGTCCCGTGGACACAAACATTGTGTCATCGTAAATGTTGAAACTCCGATGGAGGGTTTGACTGCGGTCACATAGGAGACAGGTCATGTGCACCATTTTCTAGCCAGGAGGGCTAGCGCACAAAAGGGTGCATCAGGTTGTTTGGGCTTGAAACCCCGATAGAGAATATTAAATCTGCATTCTTATTGGAGTGGTCGTATGGACCAAGGTATAGCCGTTAGGGGCTACCTCATAGTGAAAGAGCTCATCGGTAATTCAAGGATCGAGGATTCACGGGGATAGAGGTTTGTGACAGGGGAAATTCTGAAACCCCGACGCTCGATAACCAGTTCCTGTGGAGAAATTGGTCACTTTTCGGTGAAGGGGATGAGAAGGTGAAGATAAGGCCTGTGGATTGGGTCAGAGGTTCTTAGTGATTCCCGAGTTTATCCAAAGAGCTAATTCGGCTCAGAAGGGGATTAAGAACGATCCTGTGGATGGGCGTAGGAGACATCCGTTGCATCATCTTTCCTCTAACCCATCGTTGGTTGATGGAATGGTCAATCCGATTCCATCCCCGGTTAGTCTAGTTGATCAAGTGATCAATCTAGTTTCCTCCTCGATTGAACCATGAACCCAAGTAGCTGATCTAGTTCCTTCATCGATCAGCCCCGCTCTTCATCAAGAGAGTGACACCATAGCGGTCGATCTGAGTCCACCCGTCGACCCAATTCTTCCTTTGGAGAATGAAACTCAAGTGGTCAATCCAGTTTTGTCATCGGTCGATCCCATTCCTCCATTGAGGAATGTCAAAGTGACCGATCTAGTTCCTTCCTCGGTCAGTCCCACTATTCCTCTGAAGGGTGCCAAAGTGGTTGAGCCAGTTTCGCCATTGGTCGATCCCATTCCTCCGTTGAGGAATGTCAAAGTGACTAATCCAGTCCCTTCCTCAGTCAGTCCTACTCTTCCTCTGAAGAGTGCCAAAGTGGTGGATCCAGTTTCGCCATCGATCGATCCCATTCCTCCATTGAGGAATGCTAAAGTGACTGATCCAGTCCCTCCCTTGGTCAGTCCCACTCTTCCTCTGAAGAGATCCAAAGTGGTCGATCTAGTTTCTCCATCGGTCAATCCCATCCCTCCGTTAAGGAATGTCAAAGTGACTGATCTAGTCCCTTCCTCAGTCAATCCCACTCTTCCTCTGAAGAGTGATAAAGTGGTCTTTCCAAGTCCACCATTGGTTGATCCGATCTAATCATCGATCGATCCTACTCTCCTTCTAGAGAATAAACCCGATACTGCCCATGTTTTTCTCATTAATACAGACTCTACCATGCCTGGGGGCATTCCTCCTCCTCCTGTGGAACCCCCTCCAAGTACTGAAGCCATCCTTTTCGATTGGGGTGTGCTAACTGGACCTCGTCTTCCCTCCCACATTCCTTTCCAGATTATAGTACAGGTTCGTGGTTGGGACGTTCCTCAAACGTTGATAGATGAGGGTGCGTATGTTATTATTCTATCTTCTGTTGCTTGGTATGCTTTGGGTTGTTTGTAGCTTGCACCGNTCCTCAGTTTCCTGTAACTTTGGGAGGGAAAACTGTCTTTATCGATGTCATGGTAGTCCGAGACCCCTTGGATTTCGCTTTACTCCTTGGGAGAGATTATGTCTATTCTATGAAAGCTCTTCTATCCACCCTTTTCCGTGTGATATCTTTCCCTCACGATGGAATAATTGTGACTATTGATCAACTTTCATTCATCGGCCCCGACTGGGTTACCTCCCTAAGTGGTTCTTATATGAAAACAGTATCAACCCCGCCACATGCCAATTATGTGGCGGTATCTCCCATGACCTCAACTTCCGATGATTTGGATCTGGTAGTTGACATGGTGATTTCTTCGGTAGGGTTATTGGAGCTCGATCTCCTTACCCCTGTCATGACCCTCGACATGTGTTCCTTCCAAAGTGATTGTCTTCCATCCGATGAAGATCTCTTGGAAGCCATGACTGAGTTTTGTCCTTTGGCATGGTATCCTTTCAGAGCATTATCCTCTTGGAATCCATGATCAAGAAGCAACCACGAGCATAGTTTCCCTTCTCTGTGGAAATATCGTTAAAAAATGAAATAGAGGTCACGAGCATAGTTCCTCTTCTTTGTGGCAAGCTTGTTAAAAAATGAAACAGAGATCACGAGCATAGTTTCTCTTCTCTGTGGCAAGATCATTGAAAAATGAAATAGAGGCTTTGAGCATAGTTTTCTTCTCTGTAGCAAGCTCGTTAAAAAATGAAACAACAATCTGGGGATCGAACCTGGAACCTTGAGCATAGTTCTTTTCCTATGTCAAGCTCGTTAAAAAATGAAACAATTACCTCTCCCTTCAAGTTGAGTCTTTCGTCAGATCTCGTAGATGTCGAGTCGAGTCTTTCATTAGGTCTCATTTTTGAACCTTCATTTCATCCACCTTTATTCTTTTTCTCCATCTAGCACAGAAATTGTTCACAACCTCAAAGTCGGTGAATGAATTGAAGCTTGGGGGGGCATGTCTCCAGCCTTTGATGATCATTCTGGAGCTAAAACACTAGCTTTCATGGTGGGGGCATACCGAGCTTAGTCTTTGTTATTTCTCATGCTCATAAATACATGAGAATGCAACTGGGTAAACTTTTATCTCTTTTTCGGACCCGTACGGATACACGAACACACGAAAAAGGAACCCCCCTGGAGTCTATTTTAAACCCTTTTCAGACTCTCTAAATATGAAAAGATTGTCGAGTGAACTTGCTTCCTTTCACACTCGTTAAAAGGTCAGAAAGGGCATCTTTCGAGCGATAGTTTACCCCTTTTTCGGTCTCGTTGGACTACTCTACGAAAAAGGAACTGAGAGAGTTCTCTTTTAAGTGTTTTTCCAAACTCTATAATCCCAAGAAACCTTCAATTTTTCTGTCTTTGGACTCGTTAAAGCACACATCGACAGACCCATATGGGACCGATCCCTTACTTCCTCCAATTCGTTAAACAAAGGAAGAGGAACTTACTAAAGGTGATTTATATCGAGCATGTGTTATCCTCCTCGAGCTCATTAAATCAAAAAGAGGTACTCATCTATCTGGATGGGGGAAAAAATTGAAAGGAGCAAGCCAAGCAGTCTCTTGAGAACGTCATCCAACAATTCTTAGAGTCGCCCTTGAACATGGAACTTTGTCATTTTCACATATCATAATCCATTGAACCTCTGTACTGAACCAATCTTTTGAGTTCCTTTCACTCCTTTGGGTCAACTGACGCAAGTCACCATATCCACTGCATAGTGTTGGTCCATGTCATGTTTTGTTGTTGTGCCTCAGTGTTCAAGGGAAGTTTCCGCCTCTAAAGTCAACCATCCCAAATATCTTGCCTCAAAACCTGTGTCAGTCCATGTCCATTTGGCCAACCAATTACATCTCCATGACTATTTCATGTCGTTTATGGGGGATACATCAAGGCCCTCCCTCGACGAGTCTATTCCTGTCGACTTCAACACAATATTCGGGAATTAGACTTAGAAACCAGTTAGTACTTTGGGACCTGTATGCCTCAATGGTAGGCCTCCTCACATCCGACAGTAGGTTTACATAATTGACCTCTAATCGGATGATTCCACGGATGTTCGACTCCATCTCATCCATTCACATTCGTTGGAATGTACTAGAGTACCTTGGGAATCATTTACATTAATGGTGATCTCCCTCGCGCTTGTTAATGGTTTACATCATTGACCGGTAATCAAGTGGTTTCTGCCATGTTCGAAATCAGGACATCTATTCACATGGTTAGATTCATACTATATTGGGATTGGTAAGAATACCCTGGGTTAAGGCATCATTCTGATACATACTTTTCCTAGGTTGTGAAGGAAATTCTATTGGACAAATGACACATACAGTGTTACATAGATCCACTTTGTATTGGTCGTGGCTATGTCTTGTCATCCCGTAGATCCACTATGTATTCTTTGTGGCTACGATCAGTCCGAGTCATCAGAGTATAGATCCACATTGTATTTTCAGTGGCTATACCTTTTTATCAATACAAATATGGATCCACAATGTATTTTATGGCGGCCATATCTTGCAAGTCTTGACCACCCAAGCATAGGTATGCCTGCCTTGGGTTTTGAAATATGTCATGATATTTGTTGGATGTTTGTGTGCATCTTTTTTCTGGTTCTCCGAGTCTATACCCTTGCTTGAGAGTATACAAAGTATTTCAGTTATCAGTTCACATCTTCTAACTTCATACTCTCGGGGGCAATCTGTTACACATTGAAATTACTCACTTTGATAGTGTTGCAAGTGTCGTCATTACAAAGTTCGCAAGTATTTCATTTTGCTCACAAGGTCGCAAGTGTCGCATGTTTCTCACAAGTGTCGCAAACATCAAAGAAAGCATACTTCCATGATGCCTATGTCGTGCCTATAATGACATGAGAAAGACACTTGAAACACCTCAAACATTTGATTTGGAAGAGGAGAAATGAGTCAATAGGCTTGCAAACCTTTTTCCATCTGAAAGCACCTCAAAAATTGAGTTTTTGGAGGAGAGCGCTCCCCTATACCTCTTCTCGGAGCGTCGACGCTCACCCTTACACTGGTAGGGAGCGTTATAAAGCTCACCTGGCCCTTTTGAGGGAGTGCTATAGATTTTGAGAGCATTGGTGGCACCCTAAAGCCTACAAGGGAGCGCTACAACGCTCTGATGGTCCTTTTGAGGGAGCGCTACCTATTCTAGGTTGTTGTTAAGATGTTGAGATGAATGGGGGAAGCATCTTTTCATTCTTGGAAGGCAGTTGGATTCGAATCCCTAGTCCAGCCATGATCTTAGGGAAGATCCTCAACTGAAGGAGGCAAATCCTCAACTTCCCCAAGGATATCTCAAGTGGTTAGAGCCTCTCCAAGGCTATATAAGTAAGCTTTCTAATGGTGAAAGGGGATGGGGAATTGGAGAATTACACCAAACTTATGATCTCATAAGTTGTGCTGGAGCTGATGGGGGGAAGAATTGCTAGCATGAAACCTATGATCTCATAGGAAACACACAGTCAGCCAAAGGAGAGTGATCAGTGAAGTTGCTGACATCCAGGTTGTGGATATTTTGAGCAAGGGTTAGACGAAGGGGACTTGACGAAGCTGTCGCATTCGCATCTACAATTGTAAGTATTGTTGTCGTTATTCTCATTAATATGACACACTTGGCCTGTTTCTTTCTGGTTTGTGTCTGATGTTACATAAACTTATCATTGATAGATAGATCTGTTTTCAAGTTAATATCAATAGAGTAGGAAGTGGTCCTATCTTTTTTGTCAACAAGATTCAGCGAGGAACAAAGGATCGGAGCGCAACTCAGAGCGTGCAGGGACAAATGTCGATAAAGAGGTACTTTTGTTCTCCTTCCTTTTCATGTGTTAGTTTGGATAGATTTGAAAGGAAGTCAGTGTCCACGTTAAGCATTTTTTGTCTTAGATTTAGGGTCAAGCTCTTAGAGGTGATCTACCTATCCGCAGGGAGATTTTTCTACAAAAAATTGATTATCGGTCAATGATGTAAACCATAAACAAGATCGAGGGAGATCACCATTAATATCAATGATTCCCAAGGTACCCTAGTACATTCCAACGAATGTGAATGGATGAGATGGATTCGAACATCCGTGGAATCATCTGATCATAGGTCAGTGATGTAAACCTGTTGTCGGATGTGAGGAGGCCTCCCATTGAGGCATGCAGGTCCCAAAGTACTAACTGGCTTCTAAGTCTAATTCCTGGATAATGTGTTGAAGCCGACAAGAATAGGCTCATCAAAGGAGGGCCTTAATGTATCCCCCATAAATGACATGAAATGAACATAGAGATGTAATTGGTCGATCAAATGAACATGGACTGACACGGGTATTGAGACAAGATATTTGTGATGGCTGACTCTTGAGGCGGATACTTCCCTTGAACACTGAGGCACAACAGCAGAAACATGACATGGACCAAAACTTGATGATGTAGTGGATGTTGTGACTTACGTCATATGATCCAAAGGAGTGAAAGAACCACAAAGGATTGGTTCAATACAGAGGCTCAACGGATTATAATGCATGCAAAAGACAAAGTGTCGTGTTCAAGGGAGACTCTAGGAGTTACTTGGTAATGTTCTCAAAAACCTGCTCGGCTTGCTTCTTTCAATTTTTCCCGCATCCAGATAGACGAGTACCTCTTTTTGATTTAATGAGATCGAGGAGGATAACACATTCTCGATAAAAATCGCCTTCGGTAAGTTCCTCTTCCATTGTTTAATGAACTGGAAGAAGTAAGGGTTCGATCCCATATGGGCCTGTCGATGTTTTGTTTAGCGAGTCCAAAGATAGAGAACTTGAAGGTTTTTCATGATTATAGAGTCTGGAAAAACACTTAAAAGAGAACTCTCTCAGTTCCTTTTTCGTAAAGTAGTCTGACGAGACCGAAAAAGAGATAAACTATCGCTCAACAGACGTTTTCTTCAAATACTTTAATGAGAGGGAAGAGAACAAGATCACTCAGTAATCTTTTCATGTTTAGAGAGTCTGAAAAGGACTTAAAGATGACTCCAATGTTGTCCTTTTTCATAATGTTAGTCTCGCAAGGCCGAAAAAGAGATAAATTATCACTCGAAAGACGCCCTTTCAAACCTTTTAATGAGTGGGATAGGAAGAAATATCACTTAGCAATCTTTTCATGTTTAGAGAGTCTGAAAAGAGATTAAAGACAACTCCAGGGGGTTCCTTTTTTGTATATCCATACACATCCGAGAAAGAGATAAAATTCTACCCGGATGCATTCTCATGTATTTACGAGAACGAGAAAGAACAAAGACTAAGCTCGGTATGCCCCCATCTTGAAAGCTAGTGGCTTAACTCTAGCACGATCATCAAAGGCTAGAGACATGCCCTCCAAGATTCGATTCATTCACTGACTCTGAGGTTGTCACCAATTTCTCTAGTAGATGAGAAAAAGGAGGAAGGTGGATGAAAAGAAGGTTCAAGAGAGGTGACTGTTTCATTTTTTAACAAGCCTGACACAGGAAAAGAACTATGCTCAAGACCTCTATTTCATTTTTTAATGATCTTTCCATAGAGAAGAGAAACTATGCTCGTTGTTTTGTCCGGATCATGGCTTCCAAGAGGATAATGCTCTGGAAGGGTGCCATGTCAATGGATAAAACGTGGTCATGGCCTCCAGGAGATCTTCACTGGATGGAAGATAATAACTCGAGAAGGAACGCATGTCGAGGGCTGCAATAGGAGGAAGGAGATCAGGATCTAATAATCCTACCGAAGAAATCACCATGTCCACTACCAGATCCAAATCGTCAAAAGTTGAAAGCATGGGAGACAACACCACATAATTGACATGCGGTGGGGGTGATACTGTCTGCATATAAGAACCACTTAGGGAGGTAACCCAGTCAGGGTTGATGAATGAAAGTTGATCAATAGTCACAATTCTTCCATTNACTAGTTCTTCTGTTAAAAGCTAACAGATTCTATGTAACCGGTGCAAGCTGCGGACAACCCAAAGCGTACCAAGCAATAGAAGACAAAACAATAACGGATGCACCTTCGTCTATCATCATTTGAGTAATGTCCCGAACATGATTCTGTATTGTAATCTAGAAATGAATGTGGGAGGGAAGACGAGGTCCAGTTAGCACACCCCAATAAAAAAGGATGGCCTCATTACTTGGAGGGGTTTTCGCAGGAGAAGAAGGAATTCCCCCTGGCACGGTAGAGTCTGTTTTAATGAGAAAAACATGGGAAGTATTGGGTTTACTCTCTAGAAGGAGAGTAGGATCGACCGATGATTGGATCAGTTCAACCAAAGGTGGACATGGATAGACCACTTTGGAACTCTTCAAAGGAAGAGTGGGATTGACCGATGATGGAATTGAATCAACGACTTTGGCACTCTTCAGATGAAGGGTGGGACTAACCGAGGAAGGGACTGGAACAACCTCTTTATCACTCGTCAAAGGAGGAGTGGGATTGACTGATGATAGAACCAAATCGACCACTTGAGTTTCATTCTCCAAGGGAAGAATGGGGTCGACGGGTGGAAACAGATCGAACACTTTGGTGTCACTCTCTAACAGGATAGTGGGATCGATCGAGGATGAAAATGGATCAACCACTTTAGTGTTACTCTTTTGATGAAGAGTGGGGCTAATCGATGATGAAACTGGATCAACTACTTAGTTTCGTGGCTCAATCGAGGAGGAAACTAGATGGACCACCTGATCAACCGGACTAACCAAGGATGGAACCGGATTGACCATTCCATCAACCAATGATGGGTCGAAGGAAAGCTAACGATAACCTTTTGGGAGTTGAAGTTTTTCAAAAAGAGAAGAAGCATCATCCATGCAAGGACAAAGATGAGAGTAATGATTACCTTTACATAACATGCAAGGGAACTTGACAGTTTTCTTCTTCTTACCAACTTGAACATCACTAGTTGACGGGGTATCATCGACATGACCGACAAAGGCCGATGACGTGGAGGACCACATTTCTAAGACCTGGGTAAGACTGGGGAAATCCCTCATAAAGTGGTTACCCTTACAAAGGCTGCAAGGGAATTTGGGTTTTGGGTTCTTCATTTTAATCTCGTTGACCTCATCAACACTCCCACTACTATTAATAGTAACTAGTTGCTTAGAGCCAACATCTGATGTTGTTGGGGTATTCGTCCTTTTTGGGTTCTTCTTCTTCTTCTGTTTCCACTTCTTCTTCTTGTTATCAACCTAGCTACTTGCTTTAGAGCTTTCACTGGGCGAAGAAGGAGAAATGGAAGGAGACTTAATAGGCGAAGAAGGTGAAAAGTCGATGTGAGGTTGATGTGTGGGTGGTGTACCAACATCTAAAATATTAGGTGCAGTTGAAACATTGGGAGGATTCGGGATCACCGGAGTGGGGAACAACCAAACTAGTAACCCGATAGTGAGTCCTGGAAGACTCAGTGTGGCAACATATGGAGGACCAAAGTTTCCAAATGAAGGAAAGGTATAAGGTTCCTCATCAGAAGGGGTTCCTCCATTAGTACTCCCAAGATTCGATGGCATTAACACTGACTCAACCTAAGGTCCACTAAGTAAAACAAACAACACACGCTAAGAATCTGAGAAGAAAACAATCAAACAAACCTTCCTATGATGAAACCACTAGTTGGTGATGAAATCCAATGTCACGAGATCAAAATAGGAAGGGACAGGGATAGAGCAGGTGGATCAGTTACGTTGGTGACCTTCTTAATGGAATTACACCTTGGTGCAAGCTTCCACGTAGTAATTGTGGATTTACCCTCCAAGGAGCCCGAGTGAGTTTGTCCAATGTTTGTTCCAGGTACAGTGAGACTTCCCTTCACCGTCACCTTGTGTTAGAACCTAAAGATTGTGGCTACTAAGGTCACCAACTCGTAGTCAGCCACTGGGAGGGTATAGTCGAGAGTCCATTCAGAACGTATGGGAAGGATAACAAGTCCGAAATCAGCTTGAAAGGCTCCCACACATAATCGTGGGTATACCTTCCAGTGACCCCCAATATATGATCTGACCACTACAAAAAGTTGGGCCACGGAGGGATAATCTTTGTAACTCACCCAAATGTGACCTCGTGCGTAACCCCTGTGTGAGAGGGGGATCCCAGCAAGCCAATACGACAATTGGACTTAACTCTTCCTACCGCAAGATACTAAGTTTATTTGATATCTTTGGAAAGTTATCCTTTCAACCTATTCCAAATCCCTACACCTTAAACTAATGTAGGTTTGCTAACAAAGATGTAAAAAGTCTGATTAATTTTAGTTAAGCATTGATTTTAATGGCTGTTGTTTACTCAAAGGGTGTACGAAAGTGAAACTGATGGAATGATGACTCAATTCCCAAAAATATGCATGAAATATGATAAGAAATCATTTCTTTTCGATGAA
This sequence comes from Picea glauca, assembly GCA_000966675.3. Taxonomy (NCBI): domain Eukaryota; kingdom Viridiplantae; phylum Streptophyta; class Pinopsida; order Pinales; family Pinaceae; genus Picea; species Picea glauca. The sequence goes on from JZKD02S2144790.1 coordinate 722,989, forward strand.
TACCTATTTAAGGGAAAGAGGAAGAGTCGTTTTCACTATCAAACACTTGATAAGGAATGCCCTCAATCAATTTTGTTCTTAATCAAATCCAATATGATGCTACAACATTTCAAAAATGCAAACTAATATGAAAACTAATCATTAAGATGTACTTTTGTTGTTTGCATGTGAATGATGATCAATTCAATGAAAAACGTGTCCTGCCAACTACCCTTTCAGATCAAGGAGAGTCAGACAAGAAAATACAGATTTCGCTCAAACAACACACCCTTTTTTTTGCGATCAAACAAGTAAAAGAAAATCAAAAATTCGAAAGGAAGGAGAAAGAAATTGGATCATATGACCTCAAATAACCAAATGAGAATAGTGATAGACTTCTAATGTCCTTCACTAGAGTTCCCACTCAGTCGGATAGGAGAGAAGAAAGCAGGGGATCGATTTCAAGCTCTCAACAACAAAAAATCAAAAAGAATGAAGAAGGGCATAAAATATGTACAATAAGGTGTTTACTTCTCAGGAGGAAGCATGTCAAAGGTCAAAGGAAGAATTATTGAATCACAAAGTAGCTCAACAAGTGAAGAAGCAGGGTTTGGACCTCCAAAAATTGCAATTTTTGAAGAGATTTTGGGAAAAAAAGGGTTGGCGCTCTGGTATAAAGGCCACCAGAGTGTTATAAATCTTTGTCTAACACTTCCAAGGAGTGATAGTTCTCTACTAACATGTGCAAGGGGGCGTCAGGCTCAAAAAACTCACAAAAAGTCTAAAAAAACAAAAATTTCAATGGAATTTTTTGCAATCAAGATGAGTGTGATGGAGTGAAGAGTCAATCAACAAATTCAATCAGATATGAAGGGGTGAAAAAGGTATAAGAACACAAATGTTAAGACAAGGCCTATGAGGAAACACAAAACTAAGAAAGTTCTGATTCGATCCCCAGTGGAGTTGCCAGTTTCTGTTGAAGGAAAATCTCTCTGCGGACAGGTAGATCTCCTCTTGAGAGATAGACTCTTAACTCTTAAGATAGAAGATTCTTAGCAAGGACACTAACTTCCTTTTAGATATAGGTGGAATAGTGTGTGAGGAGGAAAGAGAAAAGAAGTACCTTTTACCGGTGTTTTTCCCTGCACGTTCCGAGTTGAGCTCCAATCTTTCACTTTTCGATAAGCCCTATAGACAAACAAAATACGAATACTTCCTACTCTATCAAGATTAGTATTAAATAGGTATATCTACTAAAGAGACAAATTCATGTGATACTGAGCACAAATTAGAAAGAAACAGGCCAAGAAAATTATACTGATGAGGACAAAACATTGCTTACAGTCGTAGATGAATTGCAACAGTTTCGTCAAGTCCTCCTTGCCTACCCCTTTCTCAAAAGATCCACAACTCGGATGACAACAACTTCACTGATTACTCTCCTCCAGTTCACTGTGTGTTTCCTATGAGATCATAGGTTTCATACTTTCTTCCAAAATATCTCTCTTCCAGCACCACTTATGAGATCATAAGTTTGGTGTGATTCTTCTTTTCTAGTCCCCTTTCACCATTAGAAAACTTGCTTATATAGCCTTAGAGAGGCTCAACAACTTGAGATATTCTTGGCGAAGGTGAGGATTTTCCTCCTTCAGTTGAGGATCTGCCCTGAGATCATGGTTGGGCTAGGGATTCGAGCTCAACTACCTTCTAAGAATGAAAAGATTCTCCCTCCATTCATCTCAACAACTCAATTGTTGCCTAAAATAGGTAGGGCTCCCTCAAAAGGGTACTCAGAGTGCTATAGCGCTCCCTAGTAGGTTTTAGGGGAGCGCCAACACTCTTGAGGGTAGGAGCGCTCCTGTAGAAGGGCCAAAGAGCTTTATAACGCTCCCAGATAGTGCAAGGGGGAGTGCCAACACTCCCAGAAGAGGTATAGGGGAGCGCTCCCCTCCAAAAACTCAGTTTTTGAGGCACTTTCAGATGGAAAAAGGTTTGTAAGCATGCTAACTCATTTCTCCTCTTCCAAATCAAATGTTTGAGGTGTTTCAAGTGTCCTCCTCATGTCATTTTAGGCACRACATAGGCATCATGGAAGCATGCTTTCTTTGACACTTGCGACACTTGTGAGCAACATGCGACACTTGCGACCTTGTGAGMAAAATGCGACACTTGCAACCTTTGTAATGATGACACTTGCGACACTATCAAAATGAGTATTTTTTATGTGTAATTGTTAGATAGTTAATAGGGATCACCATCCATAAACAATCACAATATTGAGCCCTCCAGCCCTAGAGTTCGCCCATCAATTTGTATATTGTAGAACTCCAAGTGTTGTTTGAAGGACACAGAACAATAGATGTGCAATGTTGATCTAGCCAGCCCGCAAGTCCTCTTGTCAATTTGTATATCGTCAAACTCTGGGTTCTATTTGTGTGACATAAAAAAATAGAGGCCCAATTTTAAGGCCACCAGCCCGAGATCCCGCGATCCAAAAAGAGGCTAAGTATGGAATGCGGGATCCATACATGCTCTATAAAATCTCATGTCCATACTTTATAAAAGTACATATTTAATATGTATTACTCATTTTTTGGATAATTTCTAGGTGCGGAAGTTGGTGTATTCACGTCTTCAAATTTCTCATACTTTTATATCACCAGTTCGACCGACCGCTTCACCATTTCATATTGTACAATTTTTTTTGTCTAATTAAATTGTACAATATCAATACTTAATATTAATAATTTAGTATTGAAAATAATGTTATTCGATAATGTTAGATAGTTGATAGGGATAACCATCTGTAAATGATCGCAATCTTGAGCTCGCCAGCCCGATATTCTATCTATCAATTTGTATATCATGTAACTTTGAGTGTTGTTTGGAGGACATAGAACAATAGAAGTGCAATGTTTAGCCAGCCATCCCGCAAGTCCACTTTTCAATTTGTATATTGTAGAATTCTAGGTGCTATTTGTAGGGAACATAACAATAGAGGCCCAATTTTGATCCCGCCAGCCCAAGAATCCTTGATCTAAAATGTGGATAATTATGTAATGAGGGATCCATACATTCTCTATAAAATCTCATGTCCATACCTTATTAGAAGTACATATTTAGGATGTATTACGCATTTTTTGGAAAATTTCTAGGTGCGGAAGTTGGCAGATAAACATCTTCAGATTTCACTTACTTTTATATCACCAGCCCGATCGACTGCTTCCCTGCTTCATATTGTACAAACTTTTTGGCTTGCGATTTTCTGAATAGGCAAGTTACCGAATAAGCGGGTTCAATATTGTGTTTCCATTGTTCCGTGGCCTGCAAACAATACCCTGACTTCCGTGATCTACAAATTGGCAAACAAATTGAAATAAAATAATATATACTATACAAATTATAATGGAACAATCATATGAATGAGACGACATTAAAATTCAAATTCGTCGTTGGTATACTTGTGGTGAATGTAACAGTAAAAGAACTTTAGTTAAACATCAAAAAATTGATTTTCTTTTAACTTTTCGACACTTCTCTTATACAAACAGATCCTGGAAACTATAAACATCACTCGATGTATGTATTCCTTGATTGAAGAACCTGCTAACATGTTTAAATCCCTCCATAGTTACTATTAATACCATCAATGGTGATTTCTTATAGTAATTCTCACTACTGAAAAATGCCATCTTCTTTCTCTTTTTCCCCCTGCTTTTCCTCTCTTTACTTACTCGTTTTTTGAAAAATGTTTAGGTGGGGGATTTGGCGGAATCACGTCCTCATATTTCCATTGTTACTTTTATATCACCATCCTGAACAAACACTTCCCCATTTCATATTGAACAAAATTTTTGAATCATGGGTTCCCACATAGGTGGGTTCAACATTGCGTTCCCATTGTTTCGCTTGCTAATAACACCCGAACTTCTGCGATTTACAAAGTAGAAAACAAATTCCCCTTCATCTCATATGCTTTTGCTTTATGTTTACTTGGTCCTTTTTTCCAAATGTTTGATTCTTTTATATACATCACTCGAAGTTCAGAAATATACAAATTTCCCTCTCGACATTACGCTTCCATTGTTCCCCTACGAACAAATAACACCCAAAAATCCATGATATACAAATTGACAATCGATATCTGTCACAGATGCAATATGAAAACTGAACCCCCACGTCTCCTTGGTATATATTCTAACTTTTTTTTTTGTAACCCACTTGGGCATTTCTTGGAATCTGTTTCGAGGGTTGGCGAGTGGATGAAATGTACAATGATTGGTTGCTCTTCCCCATCATCGCTACCTTTTTACTTATTTTTGGATATGAAATTATGAAGATTTAAAGATAGTATTTCATCGTGCAGGGATAGTTAAGATTGTCCTTAATGTTCGGAAGCCCGAAGAAGTTACTATGAATTAAACCAATATTTGCAAAGAAGAGTGTTATCCTTTCCAAGTATTCATTTAAAACATGATTCAATCTCTTTCAGGCACCGTCAAGTTGGTGACTTTAAGAAATATCTAATTCTTAATCTCTCTTTTCCATCACCGCCACCTTCACACTTTTTTCTAAATATGCAATTAGTGAGCTTTAATGGTATCAACTCATTACGCATGAACCCTAGATATTGTCATTGATCAGGGAAATGATCGAGGATATCTTCCATTGATACACATTAAACCATGATTTGTGGAGGATTATATTATCCCTTCCCAGTTTTCATTTCAAACATCATCTGGAGAAAATGAAAAATTCTCGCTAACTTGTGGCAGGTGTGCTGTCGAGATACAATAAACACATTCAGGCATGATGGCCAGAGGTTCAATTATTCTAGGGCATATTCTTACTACTCATCTCCCTCTGCCCAGGAGAAAAAAAGGAGATGGTCCCTTGCTACACCGAGAGATATATTTCAAGCCAAAGAATCCCAAGGAAACCCTGCCTACTCAGAGAACCTTCCTAGTTGCATTGATGGAAGAAACAGAGGTTGATGTCATGGATTTCGATTCGGAAGAAGATGATTTGATGGGCAATGATACGACAATGAATGATGGAAATATATAAAATATTCCCACTCCTGTGCCGAAATTGAAATAAACCATAATGGGTGGAACTTCCCAGCTCAGTGATGGCAGTCTTGACAACACTAAAATAAGGATTTTCAGAAAAGAAACCGATGTTGAATGCAATTTTCGCTTTAGAGATCAAAAGTAGGAATTCCATAGATCCAAATTAGTTCCTTCTGGGTGGAAGCGTTTCACTATAAGGAAATGATATGTTTATTCTCCCAGAGATATATTTCAAGCCAACAAAATATTTAATTGCGGGACTACAGTCCTGTTCTCTATACAATTAACATCTTCGTTAATGAGGACTAGAAATCCCACTGGTGCAAGGCATATTTCTACTAGTCATCTCCTTCCACGCAGAATGGACTAATTTGGGCCTCTGGAATTGCACGTGAAATCTATGTCCCTGAAGTTTTTTTACTGTGGAGAGGTGGTTTCTTGGTGTGTCCTAACTTTCATTTAAGGGCTATTTCATTTTCCCCGCAATGTTTTTCATCTTCTTCCTCATGGTAAGCTTCTGAGAACTATCAATTTTACCACAGGGTGATCCATAGAGGAGAAAAATGAAAGGATTTGCTAAAAAAGAAGGCATGGTAATCAGTTTTCTATGCATGTTGAAGAGAACCTTGATGGCTCCTGCATACTACAGATCCCGTGCCTATGTTTGTGGCAGATACGTTCAATGTTTTGGCTTAAAGAAGTGGGTCCAATTTATAAGGATAGATTTACACTACTCGATGTTTTTTTTTTTTTGTTTAAATGGATTTGCTATTAAAAAAAATTTCATTGGAGTCTTCGTTGTTGCTTCTTTTCTGGATTCAATGCCTCTTCTCATTGGCATGGTTCGATAGTCTCGTAGTTATTCGATATTGTATTTTCTTAGGTAATTTGTTCTAATATGGAGCATCTAACAATTATATAATAGTGTACTATGTCGATCCACCAGGATTTTATGCAAAAAAAAAATGGATTATACACAGTTTCAAACCAACATTCAATTTTATTCGCAATGCAGATAGAACATAGCAATACCAAATTACAATGTTGCAGCAAAATCATCATTCATGTTTCTAGACATCCAATTATTAATATTTAATGATAAAAACCCATAACAGAAGAAGTTTAATACTTAAGTTAATATGTTACAGTCATGGAAGAATGTATCAAGAACACACTTACACCCACATTTAAAATCCTTTAATAATTTTATGTAATTAAATTGTACAATATCAATATTTAATATTAATAATCTAGTATTGAAACTGATGTTTTTAGATAATGTTAGATAGTTGACAAGGATCACCATCCATAAACAATCACAATCTTGAGCCCGCCAGCCCGAGAATCCGTGATCCAAAACGTGGCTAAGTATGGAATGTGGGATCAATACATGATCTATAAAATCTCATGGACATACTTTATAAAGATACATGTTTAGTATGTATTATTCATTTTTCGGAAGCCCAACTGACCGCTTATCCGTTTCATATTGTACAATTTTTTTTGTCTAATTAAATTGTACAATATCAATATTTAATATTAATAATTTAGTATTGAAAATAATGTTTTTAGATAATGTTAGATAGTTGATAGGGATTACCATCCTTAAACAATCGCAATCTTGAGCCCTCTAGCCCTGGAGTCTGTCTGTCAATTTGTGTATCTCAGAACTACTAGTGTTGTTTGGAGGACACAAAACAATAGAAGTGTGATGTTGAGCCAGCCAACCCGCAATTCCACTTGTCAATTTGTATATTGTGGAATTTTGGGTGCTATTTGTAGGGAACGAAACAATCGATGTCCAATTTTGAGCCCACCAACCCGAGAACCCGTAATCCAAAAAATGTACATGCTCTATAAAATATCTTGTCCATACTTTATATAAGTACATATTTAGTATGTATTACTCATTTTTTGGAAAATTTCTAGGTGCGGAAATTGGTGGATTCATGTCTTCATATTTCACTTACTTTTATATCGTGAGCCCGACTGACAGCTTCCCCGTTTCATATTGTACAAACTTTTATTCTTGTATTTTTCTGAATAGGTGAGTTACCGGATAGGTGGGTTCAATATTGCACTTCCATTGTTCCACTGCCTACAAAAACCACCTGGACTCCGATCGACCGCTTCGACATTCCATACCTAGCCACATTTTTTATTGCAGATTCTCAGGGGAGGTAGGCTCTATAGTGCACTTCCATTGTTCTGTCACCTTCAAGGAGCACCCACACTTTTGCGATATATGAATTTACAACTGGATTTTCACATCATACCCTCTTCCCCGTTACACAATTTGCACTCAGAATTTTCGAGAGCTACGGTTTGACCATGGGGTCTTCACGCCACTTGTGAAACTATTGTCACCCAATTTTTGAAGCACATTTTTCCTCTTTCCATACTTTTCCATTTGTATAAATCTCTTTCATGGATCATCGGGTTGGTGGCTTCATGAAATATCCAATTCCTAATCACAGTTTTCTGTGCCCGCCACTTATTCACTTCTTTCCAACCAAGTCCGGACGATCGTTTCCCTATTCCATACTTGGCCATTTTTTCTATTTCCAGTTCCTGGATATGGGGGATAAATATTTCCCTTCCATTGTTCCACAACATGCAAACAACACCCACAATTCCACAAATATATAAATCGACCGCTGGGCCGCCCCACCATACAATCTTCCCTCTCATGTTTTACAATCAAAAATTCTGATACATACAATTTGAACGTTAGACTTCAACTCTACTAGACATTCCCTTTAATCCTACTTTGAAACCCGTCCGACCACTTTTCATGCTTCTCCATTCCTTTCTTTCACTCTTCCCTTTTTACGCATTTTGCAGTTAAAATTTTTGAGACATACAATCTGACCATTCACCCTCACCTCTGCTGAGAATTCCCTGTATTTTTAAAACTGTGTGATTGCTTTTCATATTTGGCCATTCCTTATTTTCACTTGTTTATAATAAAAGATTCTTATTTATAATAAAAAAGATAAATTATGTTGTTAGTTCCTACCTTAAGAAAGAAACCAAGATTTGTGGAGATCTCCCATTAATATGCATTAAACCAAGATTTTTGGAAGGTTGTATCATCCTTTCCAAGTATTTATTTCAAACACCATGGAATTTCATTCGCGGAGCCTCAGGTTGGCTCGTTCACGAAATCTTCAAACCCTAATTCTGAAAACAATCTCGAAAGATCGTTTCCCTATTCTATACTTAGCCACTTTCCCGCAATTCTACAAATATATAAACCATTCATTGAACTGCACCATCATGACATCTTCCATTTTACGCGTTTTGCAGTCAAATATTTCGACTCATGCAATTTCACAGTTGGACACTCACCTCTTCTCATTATCTTCTGTAAACCTATTTTGAAGTCCGTCGAACTGCTTTTCATACTTGGCCATTCCTTGCTTTCTCTTCCCCATCTTCGTCACCTTCGCACTTGTTTATAATAAAAAAATTCTTATATATATATATATATATATATATGTATATATATAATGTCTTGTTTCTCAATATGCAATTAGTAATCTTTAATGCTAACAACTCATCATGTAGGAACTATGTAAATTGTCATTGATGGGCGAAAGGCTCGATAAGATCTCCCATTAATATGCATTAAATCAATATTTGCAGAGGGCTTTGTTATCCCTTCCGAGTGTTAATTTTAAATACCATGGAATGTCATTCGCATGTCATCGATTTGGTTCATTTACGGGACCTCCAATCCTTAAATGTTCTTTGTTGTAGCCGCCACCTTCGCACTTCTAAGTATGCAATAATTAATCTTTACTTCTAACAACGCATCATACAACACACATAAAGATTGTCATTAATGAGCAAAGAGCTCGAGAAGAGTTTCCATTCACATGCATTGAACCAACATTTTTGGGGGGTTATATTATCCCCTCCATTTGTTCATTTCAAGGAGCATCTAGAGAAAATAGACATTTTCGTAAACTAATGGCACTAGCTCGACATTAATTTTGTGGAGCTACAGTGAACATATTCGGGTGTGAGGACCAGAACTACCATAGTAACAAAGCATCGCTCCAATGGCCTACCACAGTAACAGAGCAACGCAAAGTTCTTTGAATGGAGGAGGTTCATCCTAAAATTGATAGTTCTCACAAGCTTCCCATGCTTAAGAAGAGAAAAAGAATTATAGGGGGGGTGGAAGAGCCCAAAATTGAGAGTGAGAACATGGAACTTGACACTGATATGGATAACATATTCTGTAACCTTGATCATCCAAGAGACGCGATTCATCTTATCCACCCAATGGACATAGTTGATACCAGAATTTTTTATGAAGATGAATCCTTCGTATTCCAGAGTGTTTCTTTTGAAAGTGAATCTAACAAATTAATTATTGAAAAGAGAGATGTAAAAAATAAGAAAGAAAAATATCGTTCAGAAGTTAACCTTGGCAACATGGGGCCGTCCCAAATCTCTAGACTTCATAGAGAAACCGGAGATACTCTTGATGATTCCATTGGAGTCATTGAGGTCGAGAATGCCAGACTAAAGGACCAAATCAAGGAATTAGAGGAAGATTTGATTCCTATGCCATTGCTTGCCAATCCTTTGGTAATAGCCATGCATGCCACCGTTGCAACAAAGTTAAAAGGATCCTTTAGCTTCCTTGCATCATGTAGAGGATATGTGGAGAAAATATCAAGAAAATAATGGAACTAATTGTTGAGGGCTAGGAAACATCACAGACTATGGATTCCTTTGGAAGGAGTACACATAACTTGCTCAAAATTTTGCATTCAGATTTAAAAAATAAAGAAACTTTTTATTTGCACACGATCATCCATTTTTCCTTTCATGTCAACAGCATGCCAAACATGACAAGAATACAACATGATATCTGCTCCAAAAGTCAGATCACTCAATTAGAAGCATGATGGAAAGAGAAGGTGAAGAACTTGTATCTCATTGTCCAATCATGTGAGTAAGAAATATCAAATAAAGAAACATTATTCACAAATCTGACCAAAATAGACTTATCCGAAAGGACCAAAAAGTTACAGGACCCCAACTTAATCGCCAACTCGTTGACATTAACCAAGCAAGCTTTCGATAAACAAGTTGATAATTTTAAGACGTTGTCTTTAGAAAATTTTTATAGGATTTTTGAATATGGTGAAGCTAGTCGACTATTCGGTACAAAATCAAGACATTGATCAGGCTCTGTGTAATCTTTTTGTTGATCTAAGTGAATTAGAAACGTAACTTTTTAGCATAAAATCCAAAATGACATCAACGTCGCCCCCTTGAGAAGCTACATTGAAGAATTCGTCGAAACAGACTTGAAGAGGGTCATCGACGAAAGGCAACAGAAAAAGGCATCAACGAGCAAATAGAAAAAATACTTATATGTACCATCATTATAATTCTATACTGATGACATCCTCCTTTGTTTGTCAATCTAGTTATTCCACCTTTTCTAAATAGAAATCTCTAGCCAAAGACTCATACCTTCCCATTTCTTCTTTTCAGGTATTACACTTTAACATCGCCCACTTCTTCTTCCCGCGGTCCTATATCCTGTACATATTTCTCTTATGGTCTGCGGGAGCCCCAATCCCAGTCTATATGACAAACACATTTAAATTTCCAGGAATATGTAACAAACTATAAATTTTTTATATATTCCAAATAAAACTATTTTTTGTCTCCTTTTATATTTATGTGCTCCTAAATTTTTATCATACATTGTGTTTATTTTATTTTAATTGTCTTTTCCTCATGCATATCTTTTTCTGTTGGGTCCACAGAAGCCGAAATGCTAGTCTATAAGAAAAATGCATTTAAATTTCCACGAATATGTAACACACTTTTATTTTTTGATATATTCCAAATAACACTATTTTTTATATCTTTTTATATTTATATGTTCCTAAATTTTTATCTTCAACTATGATGAATGTCAAAAAAATGTGTATAGTTTTTTTTCTACTCACACATATACATACAACTCTATGGAAAGTTTAGTTAACTCTAACCATTTCAAAATATACACTGAACAGATAAAACATTGAACACATAAAACACACAAAGTAGAACTACTGGAAATAACAAAATTTTTGAACATGTAACACACTTTTATTTTTTGATATATTCCAAATAAAACTATTTTTTATCTCTGTTTATATTTATATGCTTTTAAATTTTTATCTTCAACTATGTTGAATGTCAAAAAAATGTGTATAGTTTTTTTTCTACTCACACATATACAAACAACTCTATGGAAAGTTTAGTTAACTCTAACAATTTCAAAATATACATTGAACACATAAAACATGCAAAGTAGGACTATTGGAAAGAACGTAAATTTCGAACATATGTCATTTCTTGCATGGTTACCATGTGTCCTTGATGGTGCTTTCCACAACTTTTCCCCCTCCATCTGCATTTATCCCCAATTCAACCCTGTAGGGACTACGCTGCCATGCAACACTTGTTTTACTAAGGATAAGCATTCATAAGTCCTTCTAGAAGTCAGTTTTGACTTACTACGTTTAGACATAATCATATATAGTTTTTAAAGGTCTTTTTGGTAAGGGAATGTCAAATCCCTATCGATAACGAGTATATCATCGGATTTATAATAGTACTATTCTATATCACTAAAATGAAATATTGGTATGGTATAAGGTATTTCCGTCGAGATACCAATATGTAGTATGGGATGTGGAATATCAAAATAATATACATATTTTATTTAATTTTGAACTACTCTTTTAATAACAACAAATGTGCAAACGGATGATTTTTTTGTGTTTCATAGTAAAATTTATAGTTTTATTAAAATAAGAATACTTACACTTTTCATATGCTTTAGGAGCATTTACACCTACTTGTGTTTAAAGGTATAATGTTAAAAAAAGAATATTATGTGTTCACCTTTTTACAAAAACATCTCAAAATTAAGTAAGAGATCCCACATTTTTATTATGAAAAGACAAAATGTTCTACTCAAAATTTTGTCCACTTATAAAGTAACAAAAGTAGTATTCCACTAAATCTTTGAGGGGACAAAGAAAGAAGATGATAATATTCATTATATATGAGAAGCATGGTTGGAAAGAATTATGAAAGGAAGATGGTATTACTCATTAGATACCAGAGGCATGGTGGGGAAACATAATGAAAGGAGGATGGTAATAACCATTAGATTTTTCTTACCTAGTCTTGACAATATGCCATTATATGCCATTAATTATTAGATATGTTAACCTCAACTTTTAACAAGAAACGAGTCTTACAACTATTTTCCTTATAAATATGATTGAATGACAGAATGTTAAATATATTAGAGGTCCCATGAACTTTTTTAGAAAAAGAAGGAAAATGAAGTTTTTGCAATTTTGTTCATTTCTTGTCCATTTAACTACAGTCATAGAATCCCTAAATAATTTTAACCTTTTAATCTCCTTTTCACTAACTAACATTAAAAAAACTTCAAATCCATTAATTCTACATAATTGTTTAATCGTCGGTGCTAGACTTGAGACTAGATCTAAAATTTACATAATGATCCCCATTTATGAGGAGAAATCCACCTGTCCCATAGATATTGGGCACTCTTTCATGAGCCCCATCAAAATAACTCCATGATCCCTTACTACCAATATCTGTTATCATAATCTTCCTAAAAGATATAACATGTTTTTCTTGATAAAAATACCCAACCGAATACAGCAAGAGAAAATTAAGAAAAAAAACTGATACAATTTCACACTAGTTCCTAATACCTTCTTCCAATGCACTTTCATACCACATATCTTTTAGACATATTAGAGATTCCATTTCCCAATAAACTTGTTTGGAGTATAACAAGTCAATTACAAAATGAATATTGATCTAATCACAACACTTATAGAGAAAGCATCACCTTGGCACATATCTATTCTTTTTTAAAGTTTTCGCATTTTAATGTACTATTATCTAGAGCTAAATAAAAAATATTATTTTAGAGAGAAATTAAATGCTAAAACACTCCTACACCACTAAACAATCTCTTTAATGTACAAAGGTGTTTTATAATGATCCATCTATATTCTATTTTGTGTATGCTGCCTATGTACAATTTAGGCAAGTGAAGAATAGACATTTGTATTTTTAAACATCGAAAACTTATTTCTGACCTAAAAATCTATTTATTATAAAATTAAGGAAAATAATTAACCTAAAATTTCTTCATAATCCTTTTAAAGCCATGATTTAATAAATAGACAATTAACATGGCTCTACCCTGATAATTAGCATATAACCATTTTAAAAGACGATGTATTTTTTTATTTTTTTTTATGTAAAAAAGGGGTGTTGCCTGTTATATTATATGAACAAAAAGATACAACGGTGCTACAACCGTCAAGTGTGCTGTCATTTTACTGGAAACCAACACAACTTGGGGCTCATATGTTCCTTTTGGATAAAAAATAAAAGATTGTTTCACCATCTGTCCTGCCCGAAGGAGACCAGGATAGATGGCCATGCATCGTCTTAAGACTATTTAAGGCATTACAGAGAGATTTTTTATAAGCCTGGACTTGACTCTGAAGAGTAAGAGCTAAAGAAAAAGGGATCCCCAACATGGATGGAAGTAAAAGAGAAAACCAGACTAAAATTGACTAGATCAAATACCCAGTGGCCCGTCGTCCTCATCTTCCTGCTGTGCTGCTCTGGCCTACATGAAAAATGACTAGGTGCACGTTGGGCATTTTTGATTTGGCAGGGCATTGGAGTACGCTTTGAAAAACATATCCAACCATTGTCCCATGAGGAGGGCCCTTTGCTCTAGGTCTTCCATCTATCCTCGTAGTTAAAACATTAAATCCAAGTGTGCCACATGGAGGAAGGGTAGCGAGGCACCAATATGTCCATGCATGCATCGGTTGGAAGGTGGCACTAGGGTTTTGTCACCCTAGCTCGGAGTGACCTTCATTTCCCTTGTATCTACCTCGCCTGGAGTAATTGCCTCTGTGTTTGCATTACCCACGCCCTTGTCCATGGTTGTTATGCCTTCATGGTGCTCAATTACCGCGTGAGACCAAATCCTTCATGGTGCGAGACCAAATCCATGTAAGGCACTTCCTCAACATAACACGTTGGGAATTCCTCACAGAGCCCCCCTGCCCCTCAGCTGCCTGTTGCCTGAGGTTCCAAGGTAGTCAGAGTGTTTTCTGTGTACGACACTTCCTCGACATAACAGGTTGGGAATTCATCACCAAGCCTCCCCATCATGCTGCTTCTGGCTTGAGTTTCAAGTGCAGTCGAAGTATTTCCTTCCCGCATAGTGCCTTTGGGTTGCCAGTTATCTAAGAGTGAGAGTTGTTCTAGAGGGGTCTGAGTGAGATTCTCCGTCGCAAACTCATTTGCATAAGCCTAGAGTGAGAGACGGGTTACCTGTGCTCTCTGACGAAGAATGGAGTTGGCCAACGAGAGTGCTCTTTCCAATTGTTGTTTCCTCTGTCGTTGAGCAACGTGGGTGTACCAAGCTGACCCATGATGAGTTTTACCTCACTTTATAGATATTGTAGTGAAGGAGTGGGTATCAAACACTCTAGGTCTTGGAAAAGTTGGAAGGATGCAGAGAAAAATGCACTAGAGCTCACAAATGGCGGAAAGTTGCAGAGCAAGAATAAGATGAATGTGACCATGCCTCCTCGCTTTCATAGGCTTGTTGGATAGTGGGACATGGCTCCACATTATATCTACCATAGTAAATTCTTTCAAGGCCAACCCTTTCTCGTGAGGGAGAGGTTGCTTACTCGGAGGTCGACTGTAATGGCCTGCTCCCATCGTTAATGTTGAATAGATGGGGAGTAGCATGCCACATTTAATATGAGGCTTCACGTTGTACCAGGTGGCGGTGTTGTGCATCATGTCACCCCATCTGGGGTTGAGATATCCCTGCTAGCAAGGTATTTGCATCACCTCAAGAGTTCAATACATTCAGAGAAATTATCTTGCGAGTGGATGAGTTCTAACTTGGTATCGACTCCCTCATTAGCCAAGCAGTCCGCTACTTTATTTGCATCTATTTTCACATGAGAAGGGACTATGGTGAAGTTGGGGTGGATGAGAATTCCAAAGTCTTCCAAAAGTCGCGAAAGCCTCCAGCTGGGACAGATTCGCAGTGGATGTTCTCCATGAAGAATTTTGGTGATGAGCTGGATGATGATCTGAGAGTCTCCCTCTACAATGACCTTTTGGTATTGATTGTCAGTTGCAACCTTGAGGCCTCGAATAAGGCTTAGAAGCTCAAAAAAATTGTTTGTGTTTTCACCCAGGAAGCCTTCCACCAAATGTATGATATCACCAGTATGGTTCTGAAGGGCTGAGTCAAATACTGTTGGTCCTGGGTTTCCCCTTGAGGTGCCATCAAAGTTTATCTTAATAAAACCTAGTGGAGTGGGGGTCCATCTTGTTGGGTTGTTGGGATGGCTGCCTTTTTCCTTCATAGGGGTGTGGAAATGAATGTTGATATTCCATCTTTTGAGAATGTTGTTCTCCTTGGGAGTGCATTGTAGATTTTCAGGGTTCCAAGGTTTGTTGTTGACTGTTTCTTAGATTAAATTCTCAATCTGTTCCCACGTGGTAGTAGAAGGGGAAGTTTTCAAATGAAAGATTTATTTGTTTCTTTCTTTCTAAATTGCCCATAAAGTGAACCCAAGAAGCAATAACCATATGCATTCGAGAATTGGGTTATGGAAGGAGATCGTATCCCAGTTCACAATTGTGTCCCTGATACTGCTCTTGTTTCTATTAGTGTGTTTCATTACTTGGGATCCCCAATCCAAAATCTGCTGACTATAGTGGCACTTATTGAAAAGATGTTCTAGGGTTTCCTCTTTCTGGTGAAATACGATGCACCTAGAAGGGTCGATAAAGCATCTTTTTAAGCGATTATCCTAGGTGAGGATACGATTTTGAGTTGTGAGCCATAGTAAAATTGAAACTTTGGGCCAAAGGATACCATTCCAGATTTTTCTCCAGATGATTTCTGGGTCCTGATTTTGGTAGTTCCCCTGCAGGTAGTAGGCTTCATTAACCGAAAAAATACTTGTGCTAGAGTGTCCCCATTGTAGGATGTTTGGTCCATCTTTGATTGGTATTTTTCTATGGGCAACGCATGCTTTCCAGTCTTGGAGATCCGTGTCTTTTGGGAGCTATAATTCCAATCTCTCTGTTTTCCATTGTCGCCAGGGCTTGTTCATGTGATTCAAATTCCAAAGATCTCTAACTCTCTGAAAAGTATTCAGATGGAGCTTCTGTCTGAGAGGATTGAGATCTTCCAAGTCGCTAAGGGAAGGTAGTTGATACCATGAGTCTTGCCAAAATAGTGCGCTTTCTCCATTCCTTACTTCCTAGAAGGCATGCCTTTGAATGAAAGGGCAATTTTTCCAGGCCATGTTCCATATGTTGGATCTTTGGATATGGTCATTGAACCTGATTAACTGGTCGACTTGTGTATTTGGGGTATACATTCATTTCTAGATTTTCACCTAGAGTTCCGTCGGATGTTGTAACCATCTCCACCACATTTTGGCTCCCATGACTTGATTGAGCTTTCCCGGATCATGTAGTCCCAACCCTCCGAACTTTTTGGGTTTGCAGAGCTTATCCCAGCTAACATGTGTGCATTTTTTATTGGCTTGGTGGTCATGCCACAAGAAGTTTCTTTGAAGGCCCTTGATTTCTTGAATTATTGAGATAGGCCTTTCCAGAGCTGTGAAGAGGTAGGTGAGCAGGGCCTGCATGACTAACTTGAGGAGCACTAGTCTGGTAGCAATATTAAGAGGTTTGAACGTCTAGTTGCTTTGCATGTGGGAGATGGAAAGGAGCAAGTTGTCCCAAGAAATGGAACATGTTGGCTGCCCTGTGAGGGGTCTGCCAAGATAATTGGAAGGAAGGGAGCTCTTAGGTATTCCTAAAAGTCTGGAAATATGCTTCTATACTGCAATTGATGTATTGAAAAAGTAGAGCTTAGATTTGTCCAGGTTTAAGAGCATGCCTGAGGCTTCCGTAAAGTTGGAGAAAATGGAGTCTAGCTTCATGGCTTCACGAGCTATGGGAGTATTCATTAGTAAGGTGTCATCGACAAACTGACTGTGCAAAGGTGCTAGATGGAGGTTATGTAGGGTCATTCCTTTGAGGGAGCCTTCTAGAATCACCGCCTTGATGTAGCACCCTAGACCTTTGGCCATGAGCACAAAGAGGAAGGGAGATAAAGGGTCACCCTGTCTAATTCTTCTGGACGATGAGAAGGGTTGGGAGGCTATCCCATTAACCAAGATGGAGAAAAAGGTTGAGGAGGTAAGCCTGAGAACCCAACTGACCCAATGTTTGTCAAAACCAAAGGACTCCAGCATGAAGCTTAAGTATTTCCAGCTTACTTTATCAAAAGATTTTGAGAGATCGAGTTTAATGCACATACCTGGTATCTTGGTCATTTTCAAAAAGTGGATCACCCCATTAGCCAGAATAACACTGTCCATGATTTGTCTCCCTTCCACATAGTCAGCTTGCTCTTTGGAGATGATAAAAGGTAGGATTGGTTTGAGGCGAGTGGCGATGGATTTTGTGATGATTTTGTAAATGACATTGCATAGAGATATTGGTATGAACTACCTGGGATGAGTGACTCCCTCCTCCTTAGGGATGAGAGTGAGAAAAGTTGCGTTGAGTGCAGAAAGTACCTGGTCGAACGTTCTAGATTCTTCGATAGCCAGCCAGACCTCTTAGTTAATTAGATCCCAGCAGTGATGGAAGAAGTTTGTGGTAAAGCCATTCGAAACAGGTGTTTTTCCTCAAGGCATTTCATTTATAGCTAGGTCCACTTCAACTTGAGTGATGGGGTGTAGAAGTGCTTCATTCTGCTCAGGGGTGACCAATGAGTGTATGTGATTCGTTATTCTCTAGATTGCTTCCGCCCTGTTCTCGTTGGTTTTTGTGAGAAGGTCTTTGTAGTATATGTTGAGATCCTCAGTAGTTTGGTCATGTTCCCTTGTAGGAATGCCTTGAGCATCCTCTAGTTGAGTAATGTGGTTGATATATCTATGGTGCACCATTTCTCTATGGAAGAATTTTTTCTTTCACTCGCCCTCTCTGAGCCATTAAACTTTGGACTTCTGACGCCATAGAATTTCTTCTTGCTTTTTTTGTTCCTCCATCTATGCCTGGAGTTCCTCTTCTTTTATTAGATCTAGGGTTCTGCTTCTTGAGATGAAGATTCATTGTAGGTCTTCGAGCTTGTGTTCAATTTCCTACTGTCGTTGGAAAATATTTCCAAAGGTGGATTTGTTCCATACCTTTAGTTGTTGTTTGAAGTTTTTGAGGCGCTATTGGAATTTGTACATGTGAGTTCCATGGTCCACTTTAGCGTGGGTCCACCAGGTTTGTGCCAGTTGATGGAAGTCTGGGTGAGAAAGCCAGAACTTTTCAAAGCGAAAGGGTTTAAGTCTGGGGATGTTTCCAAGATCCAGAAAAAAGACAATAGGCCAATGATCTGATCCTGATTTTGGCATTATGTTGGCTTCCATTGCAGGGTCTCCCTCAAGAAGGGTTTCTACTACTAGGAAGCGGTCTAAATGACAAGCTACATGCTAGTGGCAAGAGCGCTTATTGGACCAAGTGAAAATTCCATTTCGGGTTTCAATATCCCCCAAGGTAAAATGATCTATGAGGGTTTTGAACATACCACTGTCTTGCTCCAGCCTTTTGGTTCCTCAAGTTTTCTCCTTAAGCGTCAAGATCATGTTGAAGTCATCGCCCATGGCCCAGTTGGGCGTATTCAACAGAGTTTTGACATGTTGTATTTTTTGTATGAAGCTTTCTTTATCTTGTGTGCTCTACGGTCCATAGACGTTTGTGATAGCTCCTTCCTTGGTAGATCTTGTTACTATGAAGTAAGCCGTGAGTGTGTCTGTTGTGGAGAAGGGTTGTTGCAGTGTGACAGTATGAGGGTTCCAAAGAATGACTAACCCTCTGGAAGCTCCCATGGAGTCTTGATGGAAGAAGTTGCAGCCCCTCTAGCTTCTTTAGAAGTTGTTTTCAGCGTCTAATCCCACACATTTTGTTTCTTGTAATAGTAGAACATCTAGGCTTTCATCTTTGATGCAGTCTCAGAGGATCCTTTGCTTGGATCTACCATTGAGCCCTCTGATGTTCCATGTGATTATCTTCATCATGAGGAAGGAGGGGGCGGGTGGAGGTATCCCTCCGATAGCCTTTGAATCTGTCCTGAGTTAATCATTAGGTTTCCTGCTTCTTTGATAAGCTGGTGGGCTGGTTTGCGTCCCCTTCTTTTGTTTTCCTTGGTTGCTCGCTTAGGTTTTGTGCTTGGGTCTGCGGTTATGCCCAGTCTTGTCGTGGATCCTACTGTGGAGTTTGTGAAAACTTTATGGACTTTATGGATTTGGTCCATAGGAATGTGTTCGAGGTCTTTTTGGTTGAGAGCTTCCTCTAGCTTTTCTAGGTCTATATCCTGCAGATCCGTTTCATCAAACTGCATTGTGGTGTCTCCTTCTATTCCCGTTTGAGTGGCTTGGGTTGTTCCTTTGGTTTGAGTCAGAGTGGCTTCCACTGGTCTTTTCCCCTTTGCCTAGGTTTTTTCTTGATGAGGGTTTTGTATTTCCTCCTCTTCTCGCAGTTGAGTCAGAACGTCATAGGAATTTTTGGTTGGGACTTTTGAGGCCCTGCTTTGGTTCTATTTTCTTGGTGGATTTTTTTCCTCACCTGTGACGTTGGTGAATCCATCTTTTTGCTTACTCTCACCAGCCTTGGTGCTTGGAGTGTTCAGGGGGGAATCTTTGAAGAGGTGGTCGTGCTCGTGGCACTTCCTGCAATGAAAGGAGATGTGTTCATAATCGATTGTTTAATTCCAATCTTTGTCTTGATACTCTAGAGTGATTGATCCTGGTAGGGCCTTTGATATTTCCATATAAACACAGATGTGGGCATAAGAGGTATACTTTCTCATCTTTGTAGCTTCCAATGATTTTACATAGCACCCCACTGTGTTCCCGATACCCATGAGTATTTCTTCCAGCCAGAACTTCTGGGCACGTACGTATCCATACTGGCGCCATTGTAAAGTCCTCCTTCTCTGGGCTAAATCTATCTGTCCAAAAGCACAGAAACAATCCTACTGAGTTGTAGAAGTACAATCCATTATCGAAGATTCTATCCTTGTCTTCAAGGTTGTATAGGATTATAATGAAGAAGCCCTTGGAGCTAAGCTAAACTTCGTAGCCTCTTTTGGGGTTCCAAGAGTCCTTGATCCAGCATGTGAGGTCAAGTTCGGTTGGTCATAGTCCTAAGAATTTGTCGATTAGGGCATGCTTCATCATAAACTGAGTATACTTGCCTACTCATGTTGATCTGATATGATAATGAGGGAGTTTGTTTATTTGTTGAATACACTTGCATGGTTCCCATCCTGGAGAATCTTTTGGATGAGACGTACTGGGTTCTACATGTTCGTGAGTAAAAAGCTGATCTCAGAGATACGGCGGCGGCTCGAATGTGGGTCTTTTGGCACGGGTTCCCTTCCTATCGTTGGCCATAACATCACTGTACGAGAGGGGTTTCCCACCGTCTTCCGGACTCATCCTGGCTGCCCAATCGTCCCGTGGTACCTTCACCAGAGCAGCTTAGTATGTTGGCCTGGAGCAGTTGTGTCAGTGCATGCAGCGAGTGCGCATGAGGCGTTACGGAGCCCTAGGGTTTTTACTCCTTTAATAAAAGACGATGTATTAAGTACTGAAGTTTATTTATATTAAATTTTATTAACTTATTATTATTAGTTATAATAATTGATATCTTCTCTTTTTAAAGTCGACAGCGGAACGGATCGGCACGATTTTTTCCGTCTTATTTTATTAACTTTTATTTTCAATGAAGAAAGCAAATCCAAAATATTTGAATAATCTATGCAGCCGAACAAAGCATGGGCAGTTTTCGAATCATAAATCTTAACGAGATGCGTACTCTATCGTGCGGTTGATTTGCAAAATAATATTTCCGTATTATTCATGAGGAAGGCCAGCGATTTAAACCTTTGGTATTCAAACCGACGACTAAAAGTACGTTAAGGTGCAGCGATTAAAAGGAATAAAGAGAAGTGAGTAGAGGGCATGGTGGACGAACAATGAATCATTCTACTCAATGTTGCGTGGGATTTCCGAAATTCCGATCAACTGTGATTTGCGTGCGATACAGGAAAACTTTTTTAATACGCTTATTTTCGTCACTCTTTCTGACGTACATAGTAATACGAAACCTTTTGGTCACAGTCCGTCACATATATAGTGTCGCGGTTGACAGTAGGGACAATTGTTTGTTTCTATTTGTTAAGTCATAATAAAAGATATATTCGAATACCATTACCAGGTCTACCAGAATTTTGATGTCTACCTTGATCATGCAAAATAGTTATATATATATATATATATATATATAAAAGGTTATGGTCAAGCCAGCACATCAAATTTGTATATGAGACCTCTTTGTTTGTGAGACAAGGGACTCCCTTCGCTCAACGATTTAAGTCGTAAAGTCTACAAAAAGTATACATATCCTCTCTGGATTTGAACCTATAAGAAATACTTGTTCTTCAAATCGTGAAGCCCATATCCAACTTATCTAACAGTATCTCAATATATAGAAACAATATATTATCTGCTCGTAAAATTTGAAATAGGACAATTCTTTTGGTAGATTCTTTATAGTGGCGATAACGTATGTTAAAAAATGTTTGAATAAATTAGACTCAGAGATAAGTATTTCCTTGTTAATAAAAAAATGTTTTAATAAAATAAAAGTATTAGCAACAACCACATTAAGTAAAAAGTCGTTGATATAGGCGCCATTTTCCACTTAATGTGGTTGTTGCTAGTTGACGGTCGACATGCCTTCCACACTACCATTAATATATTAATACATAATTAATGTATTAATTAATTATTACATTAATATTATATTAATGTATATAAATTAATGAGATCTATTAATGTAATGTAATGTAATGTATAAATGAAATCTATAAATTAAAGTATTACGTTACATTAATGTATAATGTAGTTGATTGATACATTAATAGTGTAATGTATTATTAATTAATAAATTTATACATTATTAATTAATACATTGAAAA
>JZKD02S2144790.1:745274-762664 GCA_000966675.3 Picea glauca
TTTATATTAAAACATAAATATTGATATTAAAACATTAATATTACAGAATTAATACATTAAAAAAGTATCAATAAATTATTAAAATATTAATACCTTAATAAATACATCATTAAAGTATTAATAAATTAATAATAAATAATTAAAGTATTAATTAGTTAATACATTAATAATGCATTATTAAAGTATTAATACAGTAATAATGTAACATATAATGTAAAGTATTTATTAATTAATACATTAAATACATTATTAACATTAAGTATTAATACATTAATTAACATTAAGTATTAATACTTTGGTAAAACTTTGTTGACTTTGGGAAGGAAAGGTTCAGTATGTTTGACATGGTTAATTATGGTTGACCATGACCATGGTGAACTTCCATAGACCTTCATTGCGGTTAACTTCTATAGACCTTCACTATGGTTGACGTTTACGATGGATGAACTTCATTATGGTTGAACTTGGCTGACCATGACCATACTTGACTCTAGTTGACCATGGTTGACAATGGTTAACCATGTTTGACAATGGTTGTCCATAAATGATCATGGTTAGTCATGACCATAGTTGACCAAGACTACGGATGACATTCAGATAGTGAAATTTGGAAGTGTGTGTTACATTATGACGACATGATATTCGCGTAACATTGTGACAATGAAGCTATGTTGATGACATTGTGATGACGAGGTTATGTTCGTCAGATTGTGATGACAAGATATTTGCATCACAATATGATGACAAGATATTTGCATCACATTCCAATGATGGGGCTATGTTCATCACATTGCGACGACATTATATTTTTTGTCACATATTGACAACGATGACGATATTGGGATGAGGGTTTTAGGTTCAGCACATTGCAATGACAGGTCATTTAAGTAAATATTAGCAATGTGATGAACATAAATGTCATATGTTCATTGTAGAAATTTGTTGACTTTGGAAAGGAAAGGTTCACTATGGTTGACATGATTAATTATGGTTGACCATGGCCATGGTTAACTTCCATAAACCTTCACTGTGGTTAACTTTCGTAGACCTTCACTATGCTTGACGTTCATTATGGATTACCTTCACTATTGTTGACCTTGGTTGGCCATGACCATGGTTGACTGTGGTTGACTATGGTTGACAATGGTTAACCAAGTTTGATAGTTGTATTCCATAGGTGACCATGGTTGGCAATGACCATAGTTGACCAAGACAATGGGGCGATGTTCATCACAGAGTGATGACAAGACATTGTTTTTCACATTATGATGATAGGATATTTGTGTCATAGATGGTGAGGATATGTTCATCACATTAGGACGACGAGGTTTTGTTCATCACATTGAAAAAATAAGGTTATTTTAATCACATTGTGATGACGAGGTCATGTTCATCACATTGTGATGACGAGGTCATGTTCATCACATTGTGACAATATGGTTATATTCATCAAATTGTGACAATATGGTTATGACAAGACATGCTCATCACATTGTGAAAAATATTGTTATGGTGACTCATGTTCTTCACATCGTGACTATATCGTTGTGTTTGTCACATTGTGACAATATCGTTATGGGAAACCATGTTCAACCATTATCAACCATAGTCAACCATGGTCATGGTCAATCGTCACATTTTCAACCATAATCATCCATGGTCAATGGTCATGGTCAATACCATTGTGTTCATCACATTGTGACAATATGGATATGGCCAACCATGTTCAACCATTCTCAACCATGTTCAACCATAGTCAACCATGGTCATGGTCAATCAAGGTTAACCATATTTATGTTCGTCACATTGCGACAATATGGTTATATTTGTCACATCGTATGTTCAACGTATAAGGCCAGTTTTGTATGTCATTTTTTCACATTATGACGATAGGATATTTGTGTCACAAACGGTGAGGATATGTTCATCACATTAGGATGACAAGGTTTTGTTCATCACAATGCAACAATATGGTTATTTTTATCACATTGTGATGACAACGTTATGTTCATCACATTGCGACAATATGGTTATGGCCAGTCATGTTCATCACATTGTGACAATATGCATATATTCATCAAATTGTGACAATATGGTTATGACAAGACATGCTTGTCACATTCCGAAAAATATTGTTATGGCCACTCATGTGCTTCACATCGCAACAATATCGTCGTCTCCGTCACATTGTGACAATATGGTTATGGCCAACCATGTTCAACCATTGTCGACCATGGTCAACCATAGTCAACTATGGTCATGGTCAATCAAGGTCAACCATATTTATGTTCGTCACATTGTGACAATATGGTTATGTTCGTCACATCATATGTTTAGCGTATAAGGCTACGTTTGTAACATTGCAACAATATGGTTATGTTTGTCACATCGTATGTTCAATGTATAAGGATAGGTTGGTCACATTGCGATAATATGGTTATGTTCGTCACATTGCAAGGGAGGGGATAAGTTCGCTAGATTACGACGACAAGATATTTGCATCAGAATATGATGATAGGATATTTCCATTACATTGCAATGATGGGGCTACATTCATTACATTGCGACGACAATATATTGTTTGTCACATGTTGACAATGATGGGGATATTGCGACAAGGGGTTTATGTTCATCACATTGCGACAATATCACAATGTTTGCCACATTGCGATAATGTGGTTATGGCAAGTCATGCTCATGGAATTGTAACAATATGGTTATGTTTGTCACATTGCGACAATATGGTTATGGCAAGTCAGGTTCATCACATTGCGAAAATATGGTTATGTCCGTTAAATTGCGAAACTCGACGCAATGTTCGTCAAATTGAAAGACTCAACACTATGTTCGTCACATTGTAACAACAAATCATTTAATGAGTTATAGTTATTATAAGAGCATTGATAACAAATCATATGGATCTTTGTAGATGATGAGTTATAA
Organism: Picea glauca; assembly: GCA_000966675.3. NCBI lineage: Eukaryota > Viridiplantae > Streptophyta > Pinopsida > Pinales > Pinaceae > Picea > Picea glauca. The sequence goes on from JZKD02S2144790.1 coordinate 748,218, forward strand.
CATTATAGATGATAATGTATATTTTTCCTAAGAATATTTAAAGGAAATCAACTTGTTTTACCAGTTGCAGATGACAATTTATACTAATTATAAAGACATTGATAGAAAATCAACTTGAAATTTGATGACAATTTATTATTTTTATAAGGATTTATTATTGTTACAAGTCTCCTACCCATAGAAAACTTTCATTCAAATCCATATTCTGAAACCATTAAAATAAAGAGGAGTGTTATGGTCATTTATAACTATATAAACTATATTTTTAATTATATATTATATAGGTAAAAAAAATCTAGAAATTTTTAATATATAAATAATTAAAATAGCGTTTATTATTATGATTACATTGAATAGAAAAATAAATAAAAAATTAAAATATAATTTATTATTATTATTCCATTAAAAAATACATATTTAATAGAAAAATATAAAAACCAAAAATACAATTTATGTATTCATATAATTTTATTAATAAATATTTGAAAAAATCTAAATATAAAAAAAATTGTAGTTTTTTTCAAAATTAAATATATTTACACTTTTTTAAAAATAGAATAACAATTCAACTTTGTTAAAATACATTAATACACTATTAAAATAATATATTAATAAAATAGTAATACATTTTAAAAGTATTAATATATTAATATTACATTAATATAAATTAAAATATTAATTTATATTAATGTAAAATGTAACATATTAATATTAACTGATTTTTAATATTAACTGATTTTTAAAATTGGAAAATAATTATACTGTAATATGATTAATTTGATTTATAAATAATAAGTAGCTTTAAAAATATGAAATCATAGAATGTAAAATTATATTTAATTAATTTATTAAAAATATATCTAATTAACTTAAAAACTAAATATTAAATCTTAGGGTTTACATTTTTGATAATAGCGCAACAGGTGTTTGACATCACTCGATATAGAGCCAGATATACATATAACAAAATTTAGTAAAATCCTAGAGTTTACAGTTTTGACAATGGATCAACGGGTGTTTGATATTACTCGATATAAAGCCACATATACATATAGAAAGATATCTTACAACATTCATAACATCAATCTGCAGCGACCTCGCATGCTCAACTATTCAATTTTTATATATTTGAATCCTTTAGTGAATTCATTCATAACATCAATATGCAGCGACCTCGCATGGTCAACTATTCAATTTTTATATATTTGAATCCTTTAGTGAATTCAAATTATCGACTTGAAAATCAGTTGTTAGAGGTCACTGGAAATACACAAAACATCAAAGGATGGGAGGCTTCTAGGATGTGAGGTATCATCAAACACAGTAAGTATCCCTCCGCCTTCTCATATTTCCATCCGAACACTCCACCAATAGTTCAATTTAATATTGGGATGACACACATTCGCAGGCAGTGCACTCTCGTCGGGTCTAGCTGAAGCACTGCAATCATACATATTTGAAATGCCAATTCGCCACTGTCATGGCAACGTGGGTCCCTAAACCCAACAAACTGCACCTATTATTCCACCTACCGGGACTCCTGAAATCCTCCATTACTAAGAGCATGTAAAGAATGAAACCCTGGAATCCTCCATTGGCATCCCCATTACCAAGGGCATGTAAAAAATGACAATACTAATAAACTTTTATTAGAATTTTGAGAATAACATAGGGTTTACAATTTTGTAAAAAACGTACTCGTTGAAGGAAACGGACATTTAACATGAATGTATTAAATGTATGGCAATACTGATCAACATTGTATCACAATTTGGGAAAGAAACAGACATTTAACATGAATGTATTAAATGTATGGCAATACTGATCAACATTATATCACAATTTGGGAATATATTAGGGTTTACATTTTTTACAATGGCTCAACAGGTCTTTGACATGATTGGATATAAAGCCAGATATACATATATCAAAATTTAGAAAAATCGTAAGGTTTACAGTTTTGACAATGGCGCAACGGATGTATAATACACCCACACAAAGCACTTCACATCCATGCCCTCACATCCACACGCCCGCCCTGGTAAAAAAATGATGGCGCATTGTAAAACACACAGAAGAAACAACAAGGTAGATATTGATAATGGCACAATGGATGTTTAATACGCCCACACAAAGCACTTCACATCCACGCCCTCACATCCAGGCTCTCGCCCTGGTAAAAAAATAACGGCGCATTGTAAAACACACAGAAGAAACAACAAGGTAGATACTGACAGTTCACAATCCACGCGGCCACAAGCGGCCATAAGCATCTGCCCATGAACAATAATTTTTGTTGTTATTTCTTAATCATTGAATGTGGCAATCTCGTAGTGATCAAGTAATTTTTAATCTTATTTAGTAAATGTGAAAAAGTAATCACATAAAGGTATGTCTTTATAAATGAGCGGAATTTAATTTATCAAAATCTCATCCATTGATTAGAGAGGACGACGAAGAATATGCGAGCATCTTCAATTGCCAACCCTAATATTGAAATTTATGATTAAAAGGTTGATTAATCCACTTATTCCAATAGGTGATGCCTATAGGCGTAATTAATACAAATTAATATCGAGAACATGAATTTCCTTTTATTTTAATTTTGAATATTTAAACATTAAATGTAAAAAATGTTAAAATTTTTTTGAATAAAAATTGTTTATAAAATTTTGAATAGTTATTATTACATTATAAGATATAAAAACAATTCATTTTTTACAAATTTATTTAAATATTAAAAAAATTATACAAATATTAATAGATTTTATTAAATAATAATAATAAAAAAAAAACTTTTACCATCATGTTTTCTAACTGCTATATAGCCCATCCAAAGTGAATTGTGCATTACAAGAGTTAGTATTGAACTATCGTTGATGAAATTAATTAAAATATTTATTTTCGTTATATCGATCAATAGAATGGTATAACTCTCCCTTAAGTGACACTAATCCATTGAATTTCAATTCAAAATTGTAAGTATACCAATGCAATTACTGAAATGACCTACTCATCACCCACGACTTTTCGCAGATTCCTATGGATAATAATAATAATCTATCTTTTGAACATTTTCATTTTCATGTTAGGAAATGAATTACATGTACTCTTAAAAATAATTACTATAACAAACAGCTATTAAAAAAATGTTGCTTAGTAAAATGTTTATCCATTTTCACTTTCTTTGAAGAAGAGTTTTCTCATTTATAGTTTCAAATTCTTCGAGTACTACGAAAATAATCTTTGTTCGCTAGTAGAAGACATCCCTTTTCTTGTATAAAGAGTTGTTAGCAAAGGGAATAGAGGGAGAATTTTGTGTAAAATGGTTATCAATGCCTTGTATTTACCTATTCATAAGTGAATTTGCAATGATGATATCTAGTGTAACCTCTCCGTCGTTACGTCAACCAAACGAAGTATAAACCAAACGAAGTATAAGTTAATTGATTTTTTTCTTTTTTTTCAATGTGATATTAAATGTGTGATAATGTAATAACAATATACATCATCGTAATTGAAATGACACATAAGCGTTGCATTAACATAACTAAAAGCAGCATAATTAACACATATATAGTGACTCAATCAACACACATCATCATAACTATTAACAACACAATCAACACATCACGCTCGACTGAAGAAATATAAAATTGAAAGATCAACCATGTCGCTGAGCATTTAAAGAACTACCTTCACAACCTACCCTGCAAGGTTTGGACCTCGAGGACACACAAGCAACGCTCAAGCCCATGATTCATCCGATTAATTTTAACCACTTAAGGTCTCGGGGTTGGCGACTGTTCTGAGGAACGAGGTTTCTAAATCCCACTAACAAAATCAAGTCGAAAACCAATTAGCTCAATCAATCAACATCATTTTTGTTCATGGCGCAAAAGAATTTATATACTCAATCATTCATACATCGATATTATTCATGAAGCATGAAAAATATTCTTTATTTTGCATGGCGCAAGAAAATATAATTACTAAATCAATCATATGTCAACATTGTTCTAAAGAAGCAAGTGTAATCAACTTTATTTGATAACGCAGAAGAGATTATAAGGGATTAATATATCATGTAACAACATAAGTTAAGATGCAAGTGTTATCAACTTTATTTTATTTTCATGGCACAAAAGAAAACATCTATTTAATTTCAAGGTGCACAATTAATAAACTACTGAATTAAACAATATATCAACATTATTTTCAAGGTGTGTGTGTGATCTAATTACTGAATTAAACATAAATCAACATTCCTTCCAGGATGCATGACTAATCAAATTGGAAAACTGACTATTATGTGTTGTTGTTCATGGAAACATTTCAAGGACTTGAAGAGATGAAAAATTCTAATATCATGAACTAAACATTGTTAGAAAAGACTGCGCCCATTATGGAGGATAGAGGGATACAATTCATCGAATAGTAGGATCATTGAGATATATGTTTGTTCATATGTAATTAAAATATATGGTCTTAATCATGTATGAAAACCAATGTGTAATTTTTTGCATTTATGTATATTAAAATATTGAAAATGTCAATAATACCTTAGTGTTAGCTTTTTCTATTTTCCAAATCATTATGACACTTTTGTTAGCTTTTTCTATTTTCCAAATCATTATGACACTTTTGTTTGGATTTACTTGAACAAATCCTTCTTATTAGCATGAAAATTTTATTCCTTCTTATTAGCATGAAAATTTTATTCCTTCTTATTAACATGAAAATTTGATTTTATTTTTCTTATTGGAAAAACTATTCTCTCTTTTTGTGTAGGTTTTATGCTTCCATACACTTTATTTAATATGATTTCAATTTACTCTAAACTTCCACAATCTTGGATCTTTTTTACTTCCAAATTCTTCCACCTAAAAAGTGAGTTTTAATTTCAACTTTGTAATGATTCAAATGGGACCGCCTTCAATGAATGGTGGAAACCATTGTTATAGACAAATTGTGCAAGTGAAGACAATATTCCCAACCTTATGGTTGATCCATTCCATGAATATGGATCACACATCCCATACTTTATATTACTCTTTGTATATATCCATTGGATTCCATATGATAAAATGCACTAAAAGACAACTCAACGCAAGAATATTGAAATAGGTTCTTTAAAAATTTGAAAGTAAAATCGGTACCTTAATATGAATCTATGTCAATTTGTACATTGTGGAATATTACCACTTATCAAAAGAAAATATGGGATATATAACTTTCTCTTTGAGTAATATTGATTTGAAAAAATTGTGCCTACGTGTTTAATGTATATACTACTAGAAACATAAATGTATATACTATAATAAAAATAAATTCATTGCCTTAGAATGTTCCTAGTCTTGTAATAACATCCATATCGACTTATTCCAATTCCTAGTTAAGAATTCTGAAAGAATTATGTTTTTCGCAATGGGTATTGCCACGAGAATGGGTGTTGATGTTCTAACAGAATTTTGAAAAGAAAAATGCAAAGGTTTGAAACCGAAAAATCGCAAGGAGAATTCACATTTGCTGGACGAAATTGCACAAGGAAAATCATAGAGGTTTGAAAGGGAAAAATCGCCAGGAATTTCACTTTCGCTCGGAAACTTTTCATAAGGAAAAATGCAGAGGTTTCAAAGGGAAAAATCACCAAGAGTTTCACATTTTTTGGGCGAACTTGTACAATGAAAAACACAAAGAAAACAAGCAAAAGAGGCAAGGAGAAATCACAAATGTTGGGCAATATTTTTGTGCAAGAACTCAAAGATAAATCCATAAGGAAATCACAATTGTTGGGAAATATTTTAGTACAAAGAAAAAAAATGCAGAGGTTCAAGGGAAATCTTGTCAGGAGATTCATAAGTGTTAGGAAGAATGAAACATCTCATTCTTGTACACTTGAGAAAGCTTATTCTTTGAGGACACTTCCTCACAAGTGATCGAGATTATTATACTTTTGGGCATCTGATTTATGATTATGAGGCGTTATGAATTGACGACATTTTATTTGGCCGCATTGACATAAACAGGTGCTATTGACTTGATTTTCCTGATTGTGCATGATTTTGGACCTCGAGGATGCAGAGGCATTGATGGAACCCCTTAGACTCCAGAATGGGTCAAGGAGTAAACTATTGGGGGTTTGATTGTTGTATATATGATATTTGTGAATCTGATTAGATGATATGATTATGGATGTATTTTTGACAGGATTCGTTGATGATATATCCTAATGATAGTTTGCCGACCAGCCTCACATGCGGAGTAGAGTGGTCACGCAGGACTACCAGAGATGTTGAGGGAGAGGTGTGGACAACAACCCTTCAACAACCTACTAGCACTCTCCTCGTGGCTTGAACTGTAGATTAATGATTACCTAGTTCGAGAGGACCCATAATGTCATGAGGAAAGACTACAATAGTTGTTCATGATAATTCTAAGGGGTGCACATTAAGGCAGGGGCCTTATTCCTTAGAGACCCTTAGTCTCCGACGAGATCACCTGGGAGAGTATTGACTCGAGGGGTTTTAGATGTCTACCCAGTCTGTCAAGAGGCGAGTGGCACCCTTGGAGCATGTAGTGCATCCTGAAGGGCACGTTATGCAAGAAAAATGAAAGGAAGCGAGTGGCACCCTTGGAGCACATAGTACGTCCTGAAGGGAACGTCGCACAAGAGAAACATAAAGAGGCGAGTGGCACCCTTGGAGCACCTAGTGCATCTTGAAGGGCGTGTCGCATTGTTATTTAATAAATGGATAAACCTAGATGGCTTTAGGATGAATAACGTGTTTAAAAATTTTCCCCTAACAAAATGTCACCTAGCCTAGGAAAATAAATTCTAGGTCTAAATTATACTTGTGATAAAAAAATTATCTATTTATTTAAATCTCTCTCTCTCTATATATATATATAATAAATAATAATGATAATCTTCATAAATCTTGTGACAAGAAGGGGGTAATCAATTAAATTGATTTATAAAAATATTTTGGGATAAAATCTAAAAAGGGGAAATAATTTTTTTACTATATTATGCTAATAAAAAAATTATTCATTAAAAAGAAAAAGGGAAAAATGGTAAGTTTCTGCACATCCCTTTTTGAGTTTAAATAAAAAAGGGAAAGAGGGAAATCTAAAATAATTAGGAAACTAGGAAAAATGACGAAACATAAAGAAAGGGGAACCACAAGGAAAAAGTAGAAATTCTAACTTAGTAAGGTATCTAGCATTTACTTGAACATTCTAATTTAAACTCAAATAGTAAATTAATAATGGGGAAAATCATTAAAACTTGTAAGGGAATATGGGGACACCTAGGAGCCATTCTAGGAGTGCCTTCGAGTGAGTGAGGGAAATAGGGGTAATTAATTAATTAATGAAATTAATTTTTGTAGGAATGAAGGGGATGGGTGACACATGTACGAGGAGGATTTTTATGAATTAAATGATTAAACATTAAATTAAATGGGATTTTGGGAAAGTAAAGGACTTCGAAACTCTATATAATGGAGGAAGGAGAAGCATGATGGATCTCTGGGTTATGCGTAATATTACACTACATAAATTTTTACTTGACTCACTTAGCTTGTGGGAGTTGGGATACCCAGCTTGGTGAGGAGTGGTAGCTCGGCCTTGCGAGATGAGCTGGGAGGTAGTTGATTATCTGGTTAGTGTGTGTGGCCCCTTTGTAGCTCGAGGGGCTAAGGGGGAATAAGAGTACCCCTAGCGTTGGATGGGAGGTACCGGTGAAGTCTCATCGATCGGCAAGTGGGAGTTGCACGGAGCATGTGGGACAACAATTGAGAGTAGACTACTTCAGATATGGTATGCTTCCTTTATTTCTGCATGGTAGATTGTTAGTATGATTTATGATTTTAGTTCTGTATGTTTAATTGGGTAAATAAAATGATTGTATTATCTTTCTATTTAATGAATGAAATCCCTCCCATAGCCTTTGTCTCGATGTTGATTGATTCCCATGGCCTTTGATCCCTGCCTATCTTGATCATCCTATGGTTTATTGATTGTGATGATTATGGTTTATTTTTTACTTCGTCCCTATCTCATCAATCCATGCCTGAGCAGTCAGTCAGGATCCTGATCTACGGTTGTCACTTCGGTGTCAATAGACCTATGGATCTAAACGCCCTGTTTTTTCTATGCATGGATGATGAGTGAAGGATGTTCCTGATAGTCGCCTACCCCTATTGATTATTTTGAATTGATTGATCGTTTGCGCCTTCTTGGGTTGGGGTGCCTCTGTGTATTGTCGTTTTCATTCTCTGCGATTTTTAATGATCACGTTTCTTATTACCTATGGGTTGTGCTTCAATACATTCCACTGTGATTTTCTCTCTACTTTTATCTATCCTTTGAATGGAATTTTACCTTAAGTATTAAGATAGTTGGCCTATGTTTGTTCTCTGCAATTATTACTTTTAATGGAGAATTTACCTTACTAATTCACCCTTCATTTATACCTTTATTGACTGTTATTCTCCCATTTTAATTGGCTGCGATTTTCAAGATAAAACTCAGTTTCATCCTTGTGTTAAGACTCAACAAATTCCCTTTTCCCATTGACTGTGTTTGACACTTTTATTGTTGACAGTAAATTTGACAGTGTTTTTATGATAGAGAGATTGCATATATCAATAGAAAATATTACCTGTGAATCTTACTCTGAGATTTTGCCCTTCATTTTTACACCTCTGGACTGAAGTTTACCTCTACACTTTGATTCATTTTAAGACGATTTTTAACTAGCCTAGTGGCCCACTCTTTGACAGATTATAAATCTTTGGACTGCGTTGAATCTTATTTACACAGAGAATTTTTACGAACTATGACAACGTTTGAATTGATTTATGGTTTCCCCTTTGCAACTTTACCTTGGCCACGATTTATTGGTTGACTATCCGCCAATTTTGAGCCAACTAATTTACCACAAATCGCACAGTGAATACCCTCCTGTTAGATGGATATTTTCCCTTTGGTTGACCACGAATTCTCACTTGCCATTAATCTCTACGTTGCTTATGAGGTGATGCGTTAGTAGTTGGTTAAGGCTTGAGTCCAGGTGTTGCAGTGCCTCATGTTTAGAATGGGTAGCAGAATCCTTAAGGTAGCACTCACCATCGTTGGAACCCCGCAATTTCCAGGTTAATTTAAGCATTGGTCATCACCCACTCAGTGAATGCCTTAAATAGTATTGTCTTTAGAATTTATAAACGATTTTACCCAGACTTAGGGGAGTTGTTACTGTTGAGCGATTCCTAAGGTTGACCATTTCCTATAGCTGGTAGTGTCTAATATCTCCTTTGAATGATCGTTCACACACAAAAAAATTGTTAGCCCTTGCGTATCTACACAACAATTTGTTTTCACTTTGGACAACCCAAATTTCATTACGATTTTTGCACGTGACTTTAGATATATTTTAATTTACACTTGTTGAACAACGACCAATACTAATGGCCAATTCTTATCTCTTTAACGTATACGATCGGGACAAAAATGTAAGCAGAACATGATATTTATTGTTTGGTATAGCCGTTGAATTTGTTAAATATAATGTAACCTCAACAGTCTGATTGTACACTGCCAACTGTCTTGGCCAGCTGTACTTTCTATTCCTTATTTTTTTGAGCCTATTTAGCTCAGCTATTTCCCATTACATTGTAACTTCTTCAGACTTACTTCTCATTGTACTCTTCTTCATATATTTTAATATACTATTTTCTGTTCTATTCTTTTTCTCTGCATTTCTTGCTTCACAATTTATCATGGTATCAGAGCTACAGTAGTAAGCCTCTTCACACAGGCTGGAGAGAAACACGATCCTCACAGCACAGAGCTTCACGGATATCAAGAAGCATTTGACACAGATTTTTCACAAGGCTTGGAGAGTTGTCCATCATACTCTTGAAATATCCTCGCAGGAAACTTCCACGAGGAAGCCGTCCGTAATACTCTCTAAAGATCATTGTAAGAAGCTCACGCGAGGTCGCAGAGCGTACTATGCTCGAAAGTTTCAAGGAGAAGAAACGCGAGAAGAAAGAAGAGAGTGCATAAGAAGAAACTTTAAATATTCTCATACAATTTTCAAGAATCATTAAAGAAGTCACGAAGAAGAGCTTAAGAAGGCAGAAACATTGAAGATTTCACGGATTTCATTCAAATTTGTGAAAGATTACTGCAGAAGGCACAATCGTTTAAAGATTTTTGGAAATTGCTCACATATGTCGAAGATTGTAGAAAACAACGTCAAGATTTAAAGAATCTGTGTATTTCTTTCAAATCTTTGAAATATTCATGAATCTTTCTTCCACAGGAGCAAAGAATGCATCTCGTGTGCAAAGAATAGCCACTGAGGCCGTAAGTTTCGTCCTGCGAATGGATCCAGAGCGAGAAACTAGTTCAGAAGGGACAAACAGAGTGTGGAAAAGGTGAAAGAATTTCAGTCGTTAGATCTTACGCAGAGGACTGACAGTTGTTAGATCAACGAGAAAGCGCACGAGGTTTAGTCCTCTGAAGCGCACAGGAGAAATTTTTGACTTGACAAGTCATAAAATCCCGACGTCATCTGGACCATCCATCAAGAAACACGTGGTGAGATCTGGAAATTTCGCTGACTCGCAAGGTGTAAAGGTCAGAAGACTGCAGTGAGAATTTGCGAATCGTGAAATCATGAGTCATTCTAGACCGTTGGATCGAGAAATATCGTGAGCCGTCGATATTATCCCATCGCAAAATTGGGGATCAGGAGTTGGACGAGCGAAGGAGACTACTCTCCAAAACCCTGATACGCGAAATCCCGACATCACAAATCATGAAATTCCGAGAGGATTGTGAGTCGTCCATCTCAGAGGACAGGTGGCTGCAGATCCAAGCCATCACTCCATCGGCATTTCGGAGTTTGGGATATCAGAGGTCTTGTTGACGAAAAACACTCCACGGTGAAAGTCGCGAAATCATGATTCACGAAAGAGCGATAAGATCACAACTGTCCATTTGTTTGGACAAGTAGCGGACATCGAGAGAACCAATCGGCACACCGGGGTTCGACGTTTCGCAAATCCCGGAGACGAGACGTATGGAAGATATCAAATCATGAATTTACGAGGAGAATTTAGTACCATCCAATATAGGAGGATGTCTGGCGGAGATCAAAGCAATCGGGAAATTTCCCGAAAGGAAAGGTCATCCATAGTGAAATCGAGAATCGGGAAATCGGGGATTCCATGGACAAGAGGTCCAATGCATTTCGACCTTCGAAACCCCGAATCCCGATAGAAGGTTTGACTGCGGTCTTATGAGTTCTGGTCATAAGATTTGGACCGTCAGATCATAGGAAGATCTAGACCGTTGAATTGTCCAAAGACAAATTTCGGCATTTCGACAAATTTGAAAGACAAAGAACTAGAAAATCCCATAGATCTTTAAACATCAAGGCGTGTGGTCATATTGCATGGTGACTAAGGCCAAATTCGAGGCCGATAAGCTCTCTTTGACCATAGACAAATCAACATTTTGGCGATCGGTGGTTGGCGAGACAAGAGATCGGAGGACTCGTATAACGAAGTCCCGACGTCAGAATCACGAAGCCAAAAACTCGCGAAATCTTGAACGCAAAGTTCTAAAGTCACTGCAAATTATACGAAGGAGATAGGTAAGTAAGATTTTTTTTTTCTGTTTTGTTCAATTCCTTTTAAAAACAAACAAATATGGCATCGTCTAGCAATTTAGGACCAACTCAGGGTTTGATTCTTCTTGGAAAGAACTATGAGTTCTGGTCTCTTCGGTTGAAATGCTTCTTGCAAGAACAAGAGTGTTGGGATCCAATGGATCATGGATATGTGGAACCAGATTCATAAGACCTGTCTGCCATGATAAATCAGCAGAAAATTTCTCAGGCAACTCAAAGAACCAGAGAAAATAAAGCTAAATTTTGGATTCAAAATTTTGTGGATGATACGATTTTTTCAAAAATCACAAGCACTGGTACTTCAAAATAGTCCTGGGACATCCTTAAATCTTCCTACCAAGAAAATGAGATGGTCAAAACAATTAAACTATAGACCTTGAGGATGCAATTCGAGACTCTAAGGATGACAGAGTCCGAAAATGTGGATCAGTTCATGACCTGAGTCATGGGAATCGTGAACCAGATCAAATTGACTGGTGAAACCATCACTGATCAATGAATTGCTGAGAAAATTCTCAGAAGTTTATCAAAGAAATTCAAAATGGTTGTAACAACAATCCTTGAATCCAAGGATCTGTCAAGTTTTTCAACAGATGAATTAATTGGTTCTCTGGTAACACATGAGACTAGACTGCATCTCACAGATGAGTCAATCTCCAATGCTTTAAAAACTCAATTCTCCTTCAGCAGAGGGAAAGGAAGAGGAAGAAGCATAGGTCACCAAGGAAGAGGGAGCAATCAAAGTAACCCTCACTCCAGTGGTGGTAACAGACAACAGTATCCGAATCAAAATTTCCAAGGTCAAAGACAACAACAACAAAATCAACATCAGAATTTTCAGCCTCAAAGAGGTAGAGGGAGAAGATCAAATGAGAAAACAAGAATACAATGATATTATTGTAAAGATTATGGGCACTATGAATCTGAATGCAGGAGGAAGCAAGAAGATCAAATCTCAAGAAGAGCACATGTGTCAAATCATACGGGAAACACCTCAAGAGGTATGTTTCTCTCATGCCACAAGACTGAAGAACAACCTAAAGATCTTTGGTTGTTGGACAGTGGATGCAACAATCACATGACAGGTAACAAAGAATTGCTTTCATGCATTGATTCTTCAATCTCATCTGATATTACACTAGAAAATGATTACTTAGTCAAAGTTCAAGGAAAAGGAACTGGTCTTATTCTTACTAAACAGAATGTAGAGAAATACATAAACAATGTCTATCATGTTCCATATCTGAAACATAATTTCTTAAGTGTAGGACAACTCATTGAACATGGCTATAAGGTACTTTTTGAGGGATAATATTGCAAGATATATGACAAAATCCCATGCAGAAAACTAATTTATGAAATCCATATGACTCTGAATAGGATGTTTCCCCTCACCCTCGGAACTACAAATCTGAGTCAACCATATGCACAAAGTGCATCGACCCTGAATGAAACTATGGTTTGGCATACAAGATTTGGATATATACCATTTCAGAGTCGAAGTCTTCTTCAAAATAACTCCATGGTCAAAGGTCTTCCTATCTTTAAAGAGAAAATTCCCCCATGTGAGTCTTGCATACTTGAAAAACATAAGAGAACTAGTTTTCCACAGTCTTCCAATCAAGCCAAACAACATCTTGAACTTGTTCACAGTGACCTATGTGGACCAATGCAAACAGAGTCAATAGGTGGTAGCTTTTATTTTCTAACATTTATTGATGATTTTAGTAGAAAAATATGGATCTATTTTCTCAGACACAAGTCTGAAACTTTTGCAAAATTACAAGAATTCAAGGTAGAAGTTGAAAAACAGAGTGGAAAATATATCAAATCACTCAGGTCAGATGGAGGAGGAGAATACAACTCCAAAGAATTTGCAAATTTCTGCAAATCACAAGGCATTGTCATGCAAACAACAACTAGGTATACTCCACAACAGAATGGAGTGGCTGAAAGGAAAAATCAGACAATAATGAATATGACAACAACACTTCTTAAAGAAAAAAGTTTTTCAAATAGGTTTTGGGCTGAAGCAATAGCATTCTCAGTTTATATTTTGAATAGATCTCCAACCACAAGTCTAAAGATGAAAGTCCCTCAAGAAGCATGGAGTGGGACAAAGCTAAATGTTTCACATCTAAGGATATTCAGATACATAGCATATGCTCACATACCCTCCAAATTAAGGAAAAAACTTGATGACAGAAGTGAGAAATGTATTTTCACTAGCTATAGTGAAACATCTAAAGCTTATAGACTTTACAATCCAATCACCAAGAAACTAATTCTTAGCAGAGATGTAAAATTTCTAGAAAATCAATTCTGGAATGATTCAGAAAATCAACAAATGGACAGTCAAAATCCATTGCTACCAAGTTCTGAAAATGCAGAAAATTCAGGACAGCAAGTACCTCAAACTACTCTTCCAAGATTGCAAGTACAAAGACAACCTGGACATTCTCAAGATAACTCAACTTCAAGCAAAGAATCATTCTCTGAACCACAAAATCAGAGAACTCGAAGTTTGAGAGAAATCCATCAGCAGTTGGATGACTTTGAACAACACAATCTTTTTGCTTTAATGTCATGTCAACCTACATATTTTAAGGAAGCATCTAAGGAGTGACATTGGGTTCAAGCCATGAACCAAGAAATTGACTCCATTGAGAAGAACAAGACATGGGATCTTGTTGATTTTCCAACTCACAAGAAGAGTATTGGTGTCAAGTGGGTTTACAAA
>JZKD02S2144790.1:763295-804758 GCA_000966675.3 Picea glauca
TACTTTGTATTCTTGATTTGCTTGAGCCTATTTAGCTCAGCTATTTCCCATTGCATTGTAACTTCTTCAGAATTACTTCTCATTGTACTCTTCTTCATATATTCTAATATACTGTTTTCTGTTCTATTCTTTCTCTCTGCATTTCTTGCTTCACAATTTATCAGAATTTACCTATTCCAATGTATCCGTCTGAAGGGACTGGACTGCTACTCTCTCTTTTTGATTATGTTTTCAGTAACTATCAACATTCAACATTTTTAACGTGTATTGACTGTCACAATAGCTACATCAACAACTTTTTCGTTGTGAGTAATTGTGTAATTACAAGGCATCACGATAGTTGTATTTGTGGAATTGCCTTTGACTGTGACAAGGTTAGGCTAGAAGTATTTTATTGACCACCATAGCTTAATTTGTTGGCCTTTAATTTATTTGTTTATAGAGAAAACAAGTTCACCTAAACCTCCTTCTTCGGAAATTTTTAACCCTTTCCAGATTAAATGACTTAACTAATTTTACCCATTTAAGAAATTGATCCTAATGGAAAATAGAAGTAGATTGTGATAAGATAATGGTTATTAATGTTAAAAGATGCAAAATTTTTAGGGTTTTTAAACATAAAGGTTGTAGGCGTAATGGTTGGTTATCTTACACAAGCCTTTGGGCGAGAATTTAGTAGATGTATCAACTAAACATTTAATAGACTTTAGTTGTGGCAGTTTGTGCCTTGCGCCTTAGGTTGAGCTAGAAGGGGGTGATTGATCTTATCATTACGCCACATGTTGCATTGTAGGAAACAATATTCCTCTGGTCATTTGTGAATTTAACTCAACTATTTTCATCTTGCGTCTTGTCGACCTGCTGCTCGGGGTGTGGGTGTAGTTTTCTTGTCAAGTGTTAGGCTCCTAGTCTGTGCGTTGTCCTGAGGCCTTGGTCCATTTAGGCTAGGTTGTTTCAGGGTTATCACCGCACCTATCACCTCGGGACAACATGAGTTCTGATAAGAGGATCATCGCATGTCCTATTAGATAGAGGCAACTGATATCATGGTTGGAGTTTGTTCCTTCTATGTGAGTAGTGTTGATCATTGTAAGTTTTTCTTACCGCTTGAGTTCTGACTCCTATGTATGTATGGTTTGCCCGCCTTGAGGTTCTAGTCATTGGTCGTCAAGGTCATTGTGTCGCGAGGGAGATGTTGTCCTTTATATTGTAAGCGTGGTCATGTTGCATCAAGCGGGTAGTGAGTTTCCCCTGTTGTTTACGCATGTTTCGTCTAGTTGCTCATGTGCCAATGCATGGAGTCTTAGTTTCCTATTTCCTAGACTGCATGCTTGCGTTCATCGTCAGTGGTGTGGTTAAACCATTTGTTGTCGTCTCCTTCTTGCTGAGAAAAAAATAACTAAATTTGCACTTATGTTTCGTTTGTAGTCGTAACAAAGGGGTTGTTACAAGAAATTTTCACAAAGACAAAAAACACAAAGGCTTTATACAATAGAAGAATCCTTGTAGGAAGTCTATGCAGGTAAATATTGAATCTAAGGTTTCACAACAGTTTAATGCTGACACTTGGTAGAGTTTTCAGGACATTTCACTAAGCATGAATAAATTTAACACAAACATTTGTTTGTGATACATAATGAAAATCTATACAAATTATCATTTAAGGCAATGTTACCAAAATATGAAAGAAAATTGTTTAATTCATGTAATCGGCACACCATGGTGATGTACCACAGTCAGAGAACAATCATCCAAATTCATATCACATAATGTTTTTCCATAAATCTAGAGCTCTAAAGCAAATTATTGAAATTCAATTTATAACTTAACTATTACAATTACAAGCTCAATACAAATACTGTAATTGATGGTGAAAAATTTAGAAACTGAAGACATCCTTCTGCAACGACGCTCCTTCTGATTCCCCACTTGTGAACCATTGAGACTTCATCGGTACCTCCCAGCCAACGCTAGGGGTACTCTCCTTCCCCCTATCCCCCTCAAGCCGCAAAGGGGCCACACACACACACAACCAGAAATCCTCTAACTCCCTTATCGCCTTGCAAGGTACAGACACCACTATCTCTCAAGCTCGGTATCCCAACTCTCACAAGTAAAACCAGTCAAAATTTATGCTGTATAGGATTACTCCTAACTAGTGTGATCATACATCGCTCAACTCAACCATTAGTTTTATAAAATTTTCCCACACTTCACAATTGATTCACTTTTTAATTGAAATAATTTAGAGTTATCTCCCCCTCACACTTGTCACTCTTTCACCAATTTGCACAATTAAATCCACATTTTATTTGAATAAAAATTAATTTCCCTCACCCATCCTAAAAGCACTCCTTAAATCACTCCTAGTTGTCTCTTTATTCCCTTTATTTCCAATAATTAAATCCACATTTTATTTTCATAAAAAATTAGTTTCCCTCAACCATCCTAAAAACACTCCTTAAATCACTCCTAGTTGTCTCTTTATTCCCTTTTATGTCCAATTAATGACTAACTCCTTTCTGAAACTGAGTTGACTCAAAATATGAATCTTCTCCTAATTAAACAACTGTTAACTAGACTCTAGATTCATTTATATGTGTACCCTTTCCTTTAGCTTTATTCCATTCTTACCTTAAATTTCAATTTGATAATTACGTGCACATACAAAATCAATCTTTAGATTTATTTTATTTACCTTAAATTCTTAAATTGATTTACCTCATCCCTTCGTTTCCTCATAATTAATTTATAAATTTAATTTTTAGTCTTCTTACTAACTTATATTTAAACTTAATTAAATTTTTAATCACAAAAACTTAGATTCTTATAATTAATAAATTTGTTCTTTAATTAAATAATTAATTAATTCGAACTCAGCATTTTACACGGTTTAATATTGGCTCAAAATTTTCTATACCGCTTAGATTCATTCACTCAAATTTTAATTCTGCAACTTCATAACAAAAGACATATTCGAATACCATTACCAGGTCTACAAGAATTTTTATGTCTACCCTAATCATTGAAAATAGTATGATATATATATATATATATATATATATATATATATATATATATATATATTGCAGTTCGTGAAGGCTATATCCAACGTAACGTATCTAGAAACAATATATGATCTGATCGTAAAATTTGAAATAGGAAGATTCTTTTGGTAGATTCTTTATAGTGGCGATAAAATATGTGAAAAAATGTTTGAATAAATTAGACTGAGAGATAATCTTTGACAACCTGTTCATTATTTTAGGTTAAAAGTAAGTATTCCCATTTTAATTAAAAATGTTTTAATAAAATGAAAATATCAATACAAATTAATATCCACAAACAATAAACATGATCCATGAATGAATGGTTTCATTTAATAATTTTTTTTAATATTCACAAACAATAAACATGATTTTCATTTTGTTTTAATTTTGAATTTTTAAACATTAATTGTAAAAAAGTGTTACAAATCTTTTGGATAAAAATTGTATATAAAATTTTCAATAATTATTATTACATTTTAAAATATAAAAAAATTCATTTTTCACAAAATCATTTAAATATTAAAAAAATAATACAAATATTAATAGATTTTATTAAATAATCTAAAAAACATTAAAAAACACTCTAACTTTTGCCCATATAAAATTATAAGCTAAAATGGTCATGTTTTCTAATAGCTATATAAGCCATCCAAAGTGAATTGTGCATTATAGGAGTTAGTATTGACCTATCGTGGATGAAATTAATTAAAATGTTTAGTTTTGTTATATGGATCAATAGAATGGTATAACTCTCCCTTAAGATAAACTAATCCATTAAATTTCAATTCAAAATTGTAAGTGTACCATTGAAATTACTGAAATGACCTACGCATTACCCATGACTTTTCACAGATTTGTATGGATGATAATAATAATCTTTTTTTTTTCAACATTTTCATCTTTCTTCCTTACCAATGTTAGGAAAGGACTTACCTGTACTCTTAAAAATAATTATTATAACAAATATCTATTAAAAAAATGTTGCTTAATCCCGAGATGGGGTGACATGCAACACACAAGAGCCATGTCGCACTCGGTCAGGCCAAGCCATAAATATGGCAGGCTGCCTCCCATCCCCGCTCAATTAAGTATGGGAGCCCACCTTAATTGCCAATCAAGAGCCATAGGATTTCTCTCTCGTGTGAACAGAATGATAGCAAGGAAATTCAATGCCTAGGGGGCGATAATGGAAGTCGTCATGTCTCACCTCTTTGTTATCACTCAGCATTGCACCAACCCTCTTCATTTTTCCTTTGGCCTGTACTAGGTAAGGAGTCTAGTGCTCTGGTGCAACCATTGCAAAACCTCCTGCAATTTCTCCATTAGATTCACTTTTTTGATGCATGGGAGAGAGGTAAGACGTGTCGCGACCTTGCCTAGTACAGTTTGGCTACGATACATAAGTGGTAGTAGAGGCTAGAGTGGGTGCTCTCCATGGTAAGAAGTCAGAGAATTCAGACAACACGTAGAGGAGGGATGGCTAGGTCACCTCCAATGGCTTCTGTGTAAGAGGTCACTCTGGAGGAACCCATATAGATCCCTATGGATTCTCTTCTTTTCACTGTGCCAGACAATTGGAAACCTCCAAGAAGCTTCCCTGTGGAAGACACTAAGTCAACTACAATGGGTCACCACCAAGTCATCTACAATGACTCACCACAAGGAGTTCCACATCTACTTCGTCAAGGAGGATTTCCCAGAGGAACTCCTCCATATGGCCTCTCAGGATGCCACACTTTTAGTGGGTTACAATTCTTCTAGAGCCACAGGGAAAGAAGAGGACCTCGGGAAGGAGAAAGGAGCACATGGATGGAGTGCGATGGCAGACCACCAAGAAGGAGTAGAGGATGGAATGCAGGATACACCAAGTGAGGTTGTGGAGGGTCCGGGTGGCACAACGAGGGAAGGTGGCAAGGCCCTTGCAGCACCTCCTATCTCTATTGCACCAGAACAATGGCATCCCCCCCCCGCCCTTCTTCGGCCTGAAACAATTAGATTTGAAATAGATGGCATACCAGGTTTACCGTGGCACACTCATGCACCAACGCATTGATATGTTGTACAGAGATTTATCCAATGCACAAGCAGGGAAAATATGTTTGACATGTGTAAGACCTTATACGTTGCCAACTTAGAATGGACTTCACAATGAAGACCGTGACAAGGCTACTTCTAGTGCCAATGGGTAATTACATGGCTTGAAGTTCTTGTTGGTTTTGGTTAGATTTTCAGGTTCTCGTTATATGTTCAATTAGTTCAAACTCTTTAATGTTAAGTCTAGTTTCAATTTTAGTTTTTATGGTTAATGTAATGACTACATTCCCCCACCCATCCTGGTTTCCTCCAGGTGGGGCACATGGCGTTCCACCTCCTTTTGACATGGATATCAAAGGTTGTTAATTGTTTTGGTTTACTCTAACTTGGATGAGCAACTAGAAGCCTAAGGACATATGTTTCTTTTTTGCATGTGATATAATACAATAGGATCTCCCCTCTTTTTATTTAAAAAAATAAAAGATGTTGCTTGATAAATTGTTTATCCATTTTCACTTTCTTTGAATAAGAGTTTTGTAACGTCCCCAACATTGTTACAACTGCATGCAACACAAAGAAAGTGCAATTTTATTTTATTTTTAAGCATGGAGGTAATCAATGACAACAATTAATCAACACAAATTGATGACTAACACAACGCACGCAGATCAGGCAAAAAATACAACTCAGCATACTACCACATCATGCAACTCGACGAAACATGTTATAATAAATAGACTGATAAAAATGACTACTTTCTCGATACAATAAATACAACACCTACAAGCTAAAGGACAACATCAACACCCCAGCACATCGGCTTCAACGAACCATAACTAGAAACATATACGACATGCAAAACCAATCACAATAAGACATTACGAAACCAAGTATCAACAACAATTCCAATGAAGAAAACACTCACATCAGGAAGCACAAGACTTTTCCCCGGTTATCATTCACATCTATCCATCAGGGCGCCCAATGATCCCCTCATCAAGAATCATTTCGTGACTAGGCGATAAGTGTGACGGTAACCCTAGTGCAACATAACATATCTATACCAATAACCCAAGAAAAATACAATGCTCTAGGAGACCAAATTAACTGACAAAAATACATGAAGACTATACCCAAACACCCAAGCAACAAGTCAACAAGACGTAAGGTGACATCACTCAAATTAAATTGTGAAAATAACTGAAGGATTTCTTGTTTCCTACAAGGAAACATGTGTGGTGAGACAAATATGACCAACCACCATTTACAATTCGATTTAAAGAACAAGGCGCATAGTAACCAATCAACTGTTAAACTATTAATCATTTTAGATAATAAAACTATTAATCTTTGAACCATTAATCTTGCGCAAGCTATTAAACTACTACGCCAATAAACCATTATGTCTAACAAATACTATAAACTCAACATTTATCTCTCTTTCTAACAAATGATAATCCTATTATTTTAATAAAAATCAAATGAATATTAAAACTTTTATATCCTGATGATGAATCCCGATTAGTCTTGATGATGAGTCCCGATTCGGATTCGAAACGTCGATGACAAAAATGACACCAACTGTGGATTATCTGGCAATTAACCTCGAAACTACTCAATGATTAGTCCTGATGATGAATCCCGATTCAGATTCGAAATGTCGATGAAAAAAATGACACCAACTGTGGATTATCCAGCAATTAACCTTGAAACTACTCACCATTGAAATCTAAAAACAATAACTTTTATATCATTTAATATTAATAAAAATTATTGTTTTCTTTGAATAACAATTCTACTTTTATTTTCTTCAAATTTCATTTCAACTTAAAGGATATGTTAGTTAATGATTAAGTGTATGTTAAATATTTGATTAAAAGTTTGATTATGAAGAAAAGTTTATGTGAAGTTGTTCGCCTTTGATAAAGTAATATTATTTCATATAACATAAACATTACAACATTGAAACTAGAAACCAAACATGTTGGTTGTAGAAGGGTTTACCTTTTTCACTACACATGTCACTTAATCCTAATAATATACCTATCTTTTCTAGAACACAAATTGACCAGAAAGAGGCACTCAAATTTCAATGGACATTTCATGTAACAACAACAACCATTGACATGCAACTTCATAATGATAATAACGATATCAAACTTCATTCTAAAATGTGATTTAAGAGACCATTGTCTTTGGTTTGATTGTCTCCCAAATTTAACAAAAATGTATAGAAAAGTTTGATACTGGGATAATTGTAATCCAACATTTATGTTTAATTGTGAGTTTTGGATTGATATTTGTTTAATTTTTAAAATTGTTGTCTACCTATTATATGCTATCTGTCTATTAATATATGATAATGTTGTCCACCAATTATGATATTGTTTTCTACTAAATGAATGATATCAATGTCCATTCAAGACATGATATCATTGTTTATTTAAAAGGAACGTTGACTATGATATCATCATCCATCACCAATAAAAATCATTGTCATACAATAAATTAGTTGCCTACTAGTAAATTATATTGTATCTATTTTAAAATCATTGCTAAGACATCCAATTTGTTTTTAAAGAAATGGGTAAGTAGTTGTTTAAACCTGGGCGAAATCACTGACAAATATACATATAAAATCGTTGTCAATATATTCAATTCACAATCCCACAATATATGTAAAATTGTTGTTAATATATTTTAAATTTGCGGTCACAATATATATATAAAATCGTTGTCAATATATATTAATTTCACAGTCCCACAATATCTATAAAATTGTTGTTAATATATTAAATTCGCAGTCCCACAATATATGTAAAATTGTTGTTAATATATTTTAAATTCGTGCTCACACGATATATATAAAACCATTGTCAATATATATTAATTTCCCAGTTCCACAACATCTATAAATTTTTTATTAATATATATGAAATTCGTAGTCACACGATATAGATAAAATCGTTGTCAATATATGTACGTTGTCTTAAATCTACGCAATCATGAAAACGTTGTCCACAATCTATATCTAACCAATAGAATCGTTGTCTAGCAATGGCATCGTTTCCCAAAATTGATTCGCTGGGTAATTATATTTAAAAGGGAAATTTGAAACTTTACACAATTAAATCTCAACCCAACAAAGTCGTTGTCTAAATATATTTAAAAGAGAATTTAAAACTCAAAAATTTGTTCTCTTGCCAGCAAAATTGTTGTGTAAATTACATTTAAAAGTGAAATTTAAAACTCTACAAAATTTGGATATCTATCCAACAAAATCACTAATCAAATCAATGTTGTTCAATCCATAACTAAATCACAATGAAAATCCATAACTAATCCATAGAAATCCATACCAGAATGTTGTGTAAATACTGGGTGAAGGGGTTGTGTAAAACTCCAAGAAAAACATGATGTGAATGTTGTCTATAAAAAGAATCGCAGAATAAAATTTTGGGGAGGATGCGGATATTTGTATAAAATAAAACACAGAGACCATAGGTTAATCATTTAGAGATGAATCAAACAAACAAAGAGATGCTCATTCACATAAATGCAAGGATTAATCATTCCTCTATGAATCAATAAAAAACGTAGAGATACTTGTTCACAAGAGACCGCAAGGACTAATCATGCAATAATGAATCAATAAAAAATGCAAAGATACTCATTCCCAAGAAGGCACAAGGATTAGAGATTAATCATAAGAGAAAAAGGGAGAGATAAGTAAGGGATAGATAGTTGGGAGAAATTTATTCTTTTCTTATTATCCATGGACAGGAAATAAGGGCATTAAAATCTCAGTCTTAAATACCGGAGTGAAGAAAGTCGATTAATCTCTTGGCTGATTGCTTAGGCACAAACTAATAACTTAAGGATAAGGGACCTAAGATGAAAACACTTTTTTTCTTCATAATAAATCAATAAAAACAAATGCAGAGAAGTCATTGCAATTAGAGTTGGGTTCACCATGGGAAATCAATTAAAAATACAATGAGCATAAGGCTATGACGACCTTAAGTTCTCTGCTCATAAAACATTGTGCTCATCAAGACAATTTGCATAAAGATAAAAATGAAATCTCTGGATACTGTTACACTGATTAAACATAAACTTTAACACAATAGAAGTACATTATTGAAGGCACAAGAACAATATTTAAATTATCATTCAATACAAATATACACATGTGTATCGTAGCCAAATGTGAAATCTTTGAAGTCGTTGTCCGGTACGCGCTCCATCCAGCTCTTGCTTGTCAACTGATGTGATCTCACCAGTACCGCCCATCCAATGCTAGGGTTACTCTTCTTCCCACTGATCCCTCTGAGCCGCAAAAGGGCCACACACACGATACTAGAGAATGCTAGCAACCAACTCGAGTCGCAAGGCCAAGCTAGCACTCGTTACCTAAGCGGAGTATCCCAAATCCCAAAAGAGAAAGTTCAGTCAAGATAAAATTTCAGCAGTGTAACGTTACGAAAAAAAATGAGATCCATACTCCTCCTCCTCCATCCTTTTTATAGAGTTTTTAAGTAATTCGTTTCCCAAATTCTCATTAAATTCCTTTTTCATTTAATTAATTTTGAAAACCTCCCCCATACACATGTCGCTCGATCCCCTAGTTGCACCATAAAATCAATTTTATTAATTAATTAAATATTCCTATTTCCTACATCCACCTAAGAGAATTCTTAAAAACTCTCCTCGATATCCAAAAATTCCCTTACAATTCTTAAAAGACTTATGCCTTACTTAATTCCTAGTTGAGTTCATAATTAGAAATTTCCGAAGGCAATATTCCTTACTAAGTTAGACATTCATCTTTTTCATTATGTTTCTCCTTTTCTTTAAGTTTCCTATTTCTTTTAAGTTTCCCCGTTTTTCGTTTTTAACTAAAAAATCAATTTAGCAAGTGTAGAAAAAAACAACCATTTACCCTCTTTTCTTTTTAACTAAACATTAAATTAGCAAATGTAGATAAAAAAAATCATTACCCCTTTTAAAAAATTTAATGCTCCATTATAATTTTGACTTTAATAAATAAGTTTGAATTTCTTACCCCCATTCTTGTTACATGTTTATTTATTATTCTTTTTTTGACCATATTTTCCACTTAGACCTAGGTTTTAATTTCACTATGTTGGGCAACATTTTTTTATTAGGATTTTTTTTTTAACGTTACTTATCACATCATTCATTTTAAGGTCATCTAGGTCCTAAGGAGACATAGTTTTCTAGGCATAAGGTTTATTCACTTACCAGTTAAAATCGCGACGTGCCCTTCAGAATGCACCGTGTGCTCCAAGTGTTCCAATAGACTCTTTATGTTTTCCTTGTGGAACATGCCCTTCAAGACACACTACGTGCTCCAAGGGTGCAACTCACCTCTTGAATGAATTTGGTAGATGTCAAACCCCTGGATTCAATACTCTGCCAAGTGATCTTGTGGGATACTAAGGGCCTCTAAGGAATAGGGCTCTACCTTATTGTGTGCGCCTTAGAATCATTGTGAGCGACTGTCACAGTATTCCCTCATGGCATCATGTGTATTCTATAATTATGTAATATTTAACCTATAGTTCGAGCCCCCTCTTGGTCTAAAATGTGTCCTGAAGTTTCACAGTATATAAGTGTCAAAATAAAGTGTATCATAATATTATAAGTTTATCTATCAAACAAAAATGGAAACTGTTAGCGCATATCGTATGCGTCCTCCCAGGTCGCTCAGTGCGGACTATAGTTGTTCCACTGGAAATTGACCTGATATATTGTTCGATGTCGTAGTTGTCGAATTAAATGGACCATAATGCGGATTGGCTTAGTCATGAGTGCACCCTCATGAGATACCTGCAAGGAACTCATCTCAATAGCATGTGTAGGGTCACTAATATAATGTCTCAAAATAGACATGTCAAAAACATTGTGCATACGCCTCAAAGAATCAGGCAAGGCTAGTCGATAGAACATGGGCCTCTTCTTTTCCACAATCTTGAAAGGTCCCACATACCTAGGAGAGCATTTATCACCCTTTACAAACTTGATCGAACTCTTATGTGGTTTCACCCGCAATAAGACTTTATCGCCAACTTCATAACTACGATCGACATGATGTGTATTGACATAACTCTTCTGTCAATCCTTTATTTCCTTGATCCTTCGTCTTATAGTTTGCATTTGATCTTCAATTTCTTGGATCTCTTTCGGTCCCACCAGGACCCTATCCTCAAGCCAGTCCCAAGTCAAAGGCGTTCGACACGGTCGGTTGTAAAGAAACTCGAAAGGCTCCATGTTAATGGTTCTTTGATAATTGTTGTTATACATAAATTATAACAATGGAAAGAATTCTTCCCAATGCTTCTATTTTTACATAATGTACATATTCAACATGTCCTCCAAGATTTGGTTTTCTCATTTGATTTGCACGTTTGTCTCCGGGTGATATGCGATAGTAAAGTTAAGTTGGGTTCCCAAGGCCTCTTGGAAACTAGTCCAAAATCATCCTGTAAATATTGATCCTCTATTGGATATAATCCTCTTAGGCATTCCATGCAGACTCACAATATCACTGATGAAAACTCTAGCTATGTGAGGTGCCTGATACTTCGTACGCACAAGAATAAAATGAGCACTCTTCGTAAGAGTGTCGACTACCACAAAAATCTAGTGTTTCCTTGCTATCAGTGGCAATCCAACAATGATATCCATCGAAATGACCTCCCATTTCAATTCAGGAATAGCGTGTGGTTGTAGTAATACTGTCAGATGTCTATGTTCATCCGTCGCCTACTGACATTCTAGACATCTTGCCACGTAGTTGACTATGTCTTCCTTCATTCCTTTCTAGAAGAATAAGGGTTTAAGGTCTGCCCTCATCTTCGTGACTCCTGGGTGATCCATGTAAACTGTTCTATGTGCCTCGTTTAGGATCAAACTCCTCAAATCATCATTTGGTGGTACATAAATTCGACCTTTATATGTCAATAATCCGTCATTTTCCAAAGTAAATCCTTCAAATTTTTGTACCATGATTGTGTTTTGTCTAATAAAATCCTCAACCTATTTGAACCAGTTATCGTTGTTCTTTAATGTTAGAATCCTTTCACGTAGATTCATGTGAAGAGGCATCCCCAAAAACATGCATGCTCTTCGACCCAACGCATCCACCACTCTATTCAATGTTCCCTTTCTGTAAGTAATCTCGAAATTGTGTTCACTAAGTAATTCCGACCAACGGCATTATCGCGCGTTCAAGTCACTTTGCATAAAGATGTGTTGTAGTCCACATTAGTTCGCTTTTAGTTCGAATTTCCATCCAATAAGGTAGTGTATCCAAACTATCAAGGCATAAACAATGGCTAACAATTCCAAATCGTGGGTTGAATAGTTCTCCTGATTTGTCAGTGCAGACCAAGAAGTACACATCCATGTTAGGGACCTTTAGTATCAGTTTTGTTGTTCAAATCTCCTTGAGCCTTCGATATGCTTCCACACATTTCTCGGTCCAAACGAATTTCTTTTTCTTCTTCCTTTATTCCGTAATCAGATTTGCTATCTTCGAAAAACCCTCGACGAACCATCGATACTATCCTGCTAAACCCATGAAGCTATGCACTTCTGGGACATTTGTTGGCACACTCCACTCAATAATATCCTCAACCTTTTTTTGATCAACGACGATACCTTCATTGGAGATTACATGCCCTAAGTAGTGAATCTTCGATTGATAACATGATCATTTAGACAATTTCCCATAATATTTGTTCTCTCACAAACACTGTAGTACTAAGCGCAAGTGTTCTTCATTCTCCTCCATCGTCCGAGAGTAGATCAAAATATCGTCAATGAATACTTGGATGAGCTTGTCCAAGTAGTCATAGAACACCCCCTCCATCAAAGTCATAAATACCCCTGGGGTGTTCATCAGTCCAAATGGTAAAATAATAAATTCGTAATGTCCAAACCTTGTCTTAAAGGAGGTCTTAGGGATGTCATCCTTCTTGATCCGTAAATGGTGATACCTTGATCTCAAGTTGATCTTTGAAAACACTATCGAGCCTTTCATCTGATCGAACAGATCATCAATCCTTGGCAACGTGTATCGATTCTTGATCGTTGTCTTGTTGAATTGATAGTAGTCAATGCAGAGTCTCCACGACCCATCCTTCATTCATATGAAGATAATAGGTGCACCCCACAGTGACACACTGGGATGTATAAGTCCCAGGTCTGACAAATTCTTCAGTTTAATTTTCAACTCTTGTAGCTCCAGGGTCGACATCCGATAAGGCATTCTTTTTATCGGTTCAGTTCCTGGTTTTAAGTCTATGGTAAATTCCAATTCCCACCCTGGCGACATCCCAGGTAACTCCTTAGGGAAGACGTCCGCAAACTTTCTAACCACCAAAAGGTGTTCTAGACCTTCTACTACACCCTTCTCATTTAACGGAAGGATCGCTTAAAGATTACATCCCTTGCGCATGGTCTTCCATAGCTACAAGGAAGAGATGAAACTCATGGAAAATCATTAGTTATGAAATATAATCACAAGTCTCCATCCGTCATCATCAACCAAACTCAATCATTTCAGTTTGCAATTTAGTATCGCCTCATGCGATTCCAGCTAGTCCATATTGAACATGACGTAATAATATCCTAAGATCATGATGTACAGGTTGGCCCTGATGAAAATCTCTACTAGGTTAAGGCTACAGCCCATAACCTTCCAAGAAACCTTCTATTTGTCTCCCGCAACCATTTCTATAAAGCTAAAGTCATCATGTTTGACTTCCTTTACCTTAATTATTTTTAGCACTGCCCTAAAAATGAAACTCTGTATAGCACCTGGATCTATCAAAATACTAAGGGTATGTTCAATGATGGTACTTGACATCTTCAGCACAGTTGACTAGTGTTATTCCTGATGGTTATTCACCATTGTATGAATCAGATGGGCCTTACCCAAATCTCTCACAGTAGTGGCTCCTGCTGATCCAAATGCTTTGTTCCTCTCCACATGTCCAACTCTCTTTCTTCGGTCCAGTACTCCTGGTACCCGAAATAGAAGATGAAAACCCACCAGCCTGGAACCCTAGTTTGTTCTGTTTAACAAGACTAAACTATTGTTGTTGTGGTCGACGCTGCTATGGGGCTCTGTAAGGAGTCCATTCTCAAGGCATCGATTGTCGAGGTGCAGTGAAAGTGGATCATTTCGAGAAGCCACGATATCCTGGCGAATGTCTATCTGGTTTCTGAAGTTATTGCGCACCAAATGACACTTTCCCTCCTGGTATTACTGGATTCCTTCTCTAAACCCCACTGATAAGCTCCTCCTATTCTATGAGGGCATTCTGGACGACATCATGCAATGTTTGAGGCATCAGAATTCTAACCTTTGTATGAATGTTGACATTAAGGAAAAACAAGAACCTGTTGACCTTAAGTTTATCGATATTCATGTGTGGATCATACTGAAGGGACTCCATAAAATGGGAATCGTACTCGGGCACCATATAGCTTCCCTGTCTCAAGGCATTTAACTCGTTGAGATGATTCTCAATGAATTCCTCTGATAGATACCTCTCTCAGAACTATTGCTCGAATAGTTCCCATGACACGTCTTCAATGGCCATGTTCAATTGTAGCATGAGTGTCTTCCACCATAGAAGAGTGCTCCCCTTCAGTTGAAATACCTCCATGTAGACCTTTATGTTGGAGGCATAGTCCCAAAGTTAAAACCACATCACCATATTCTACAACCATGCCTCGACGACTGAATCGTTTGAGCCACCAAAGAAATCAAGAAATTTTACCTTCTGGAGTTCATGATGAATACTACCAATACCAACTGTAGTGCACGGTGGAACCTTAGGGGGTGTTGGTGCCCTGGCCTCATCTCTATCCAAACGGCTAATCAGTTCCTCAAACATCCACTGAAAAGACCTTGCCAACCCAACCACATCACCCACAATGATATATTCCTACTCGACAACCTATTCGTCTCCATAAGGTTAGACCCCTTAGGCATGGATCCTATTGGGGGCATTGCACCTCCCCCCCTAGAACCCCGTCATCTGCCTCCGCGACGTCCTCTAACCATGATTACCTGCAAAAATACAATCAATTTAATTAGAAAACTTTTAATCAACATCTACTCAAAGAAAGTTGTAGTGATCCCAAGTCACCGGTCAAACTGGCTCCGATACCATATGCAATGTCCCCAACGTCGTTACAACTACATGTGATGCAAAGTAAGTGAAATTTTTATTTTTTTTAAGCCTAAAGGAAATCAATGACAACAATTAATCAACACAACTTGATGACGAACAAAACGCATGCAGATCAGGCAACAAACAACAACAAATCAGCATACTAGCACATCATGCAACTGGATGAAACATGTGATAATCAATAGACAGATAAAAATGACTACCCGATCGACACAAGAAATACAATGCCTACAAGCTAAAGGACAACATCAATACCTTGACACATCGACTTCAATGACCAGTAACTAGAAACCTCTATGGCATGCAAAACCAATCACAATAAGATGTTACAAAACCAAGTCCCAACATCAATTCTAATGAACAAAAAGACCACATTGGGAAGCACAAGACTTCGACCCGGTTATCATTCGCATCTATCCATCAGGGGCAGCAATGATCCCCTCATCAAGAATCATGTAGTCACTATGTAATAGGCATGAAAGTCACCCTAGCACAACATAACGTATCTAGAACAATAACCCAAGAAAAATCCAACGTGCTAGGAGACTGAACTAAATGACAAAAATACATGAAGACTATACCCTAGCACCCAAGCAACAAGTCGACAAGACGCAAGGTGACATCACTCAAATTAAATTGTGCAAACTAACTGAAGGATTTCTTGTTTCCTACAAGGCAACATGTGTGGTGAAACAACTATGACCAACCACCATTTACAATTCGACTTAAGGAACAAGGTGCATAGTAACCAATCAATTGTTAAAATATGAATCGTTTCAACTAATAAAACTATTAATCCCTCAACCATTAATCTTGTGTGAGCTATTAAACTATTACGCCAATAAACCATTATGTCTAACAAATCCTATTAATTCAACATTTATCTCTCTTTCTAACAAATTATAATCCAATTATTTTAATAAGAATCAAATAAATATTAAAACTTTTATATCATTTAATATTAATAAAAAATATTGTTTTCTTTATATAACAATTCTACTTTTATTTTCTTCAAAGTTCATTTCACTTTAAAGGATATGTTAGCTAATGATCAAGTGCATGTCAAATATTTGATTAAAAGTTTGATTATGAAGAAAATTTTATGTGAAGTTGTTCACCTTTATCAAAGCAATATTATTTCATATAGATTAAACATTGTGACATTGAAACTAGAAACCAAACATGCTCGTTGTAAAAGGGTTTACCTTTTTTAGTGAACATGTAACTTAATCCTAATAATATACCTATCTTTTCTAGAGCAAAAATTGACCAAAAAGAGGCACTCATATTTCAATGGACATTTCAGGTAACAACAACAACCATTGACATGCAACTTCATAATGATAATAATGATATCAAACTTCATATTAAAATTCAATTTAAGAGACCATTGTCTTTGCTTTGATTGTCTCCCAAATTTGACAAAAATCTATAGAAAAGTTTGATACTGGGATAATTGAAATCCAACATTTATGTTTAATTGTGAGTTTTGGATTGATATTTGTTTAATTTTTAAAATTGTTGTCTACCTATTATATGATATTTATCAATTAATATATGATAATGTTGTTTACCAATTATGATATTACTATCTACTAAATGAATGATATCACTGTCCATTAAATACATGATATCATTGTTTATTTAAAAGGAACGCGGACTATGATATCGCAGTCTATCGCCAAGAAAAATCGTTCAGAAATAAAATCGTTTTCAAACAATAAATTAGTTTGCCTACTAGCAAATGATATTGTATCTATTTGAAAATCGTTTCCAAGACATCCAATTTGTTGTTAAAGAAATGGGTAAGTAGTTTTGTAAACCTCGACAAAATTGCTGGAAAATATACATATAAAATCATTGTCAATATATGAAATTTGCAATCCCACAATATATGTAAAATCATTGTTAATATATTTTAAATTCGTAGTCACATGATATATATAAAACTGTTGTCAATATATATTAATTTCATAGTCCCACAATATCTATAAAATTGTTAATATATTAAATTCGCAGTCCCACAATATATGTAAAATCGATGTTAATATATTTTAAATTCGCGGTCACACGATATATATAAAACCACTGTCAATATATATTAATTTCGCAGTCCCAATCTATATCTAACCAATAGAATCACTACCTAATAATGGAATCGCTGCCGAACCTTAATTTATTGGGTAATTATATTTAAAAATGATATTTGAAACTTTACACAATTAAATCTCTTCCCAGCAAAGTTATTGTGTAAATATATTTAAAAGCAAATTTAAAACTCAAAAATCGGTTCTCTGGCCAACAAAATCACTGTGTAAATTAGATTTAAAAGTGAAATTTAAAACTCTACAAAATTTGAATCTTTGCCCAGCGAAATCACTAATCAAATCAATGTTGTTCAATGCATAACTAAATCACAATGAAAATCCATAGCTAATCCATATAAATCCATACAAGAATGTTGTGTAAAAAATGGGTGAATGGATTGTGTAAAACTCGAGGAAAAATGTGATGTGAACATTTTCTATAAAAAGAATCACAGAGTAAACTTTTGGGGAGGACGCAGAGATTTGTATAAAAGAAAACACAGAAATCAAAGGTTAATTATTCAGATATGAATCAATCAAACACATAGGTGTTCATTCACAAAAATGCAAGGATTAATCATTCCTCTATGAATCAATAAAAAACAAAGAGATGATTGTTCACAGGAAGGCGCAAGGACTAATCATTCAACAATGAATCAATCAAAAACACAAAGATACTCATTCAGAAGAAGGATCAAGGATTAAAGAATAATCATAAGAGAAAAACACAGAGATAAGTAAGGGATAGATAGCTGGGCAAAATTTACCCTTCACTTATTCTCCATGCATAGAAAAAGCAGGGCATTTAAATCTCATTCTTAAACACCGAACTGAAGACAGTCGATTAGGATCCTTAATGATTTATCAGGAAAAGACTAATAACTTAAGGATAAGGGATAGGAGATAAAAACCATTTTTTTCTTCGTAATAAAGCAATAAAAACAAACACAGAGAATTGATTGCAATTAGAGTTGGGTTCACCATGGGAAATCAATTCGAAATAAAACAAGCATAAGGCTAGGTTGAACTTAAGTTCTCTGATCATAAAAAACTGAGCTCATCAAGAGAATTTGCGGAAAGATAAAAATGAAATCTCTCAATAGTGTTATGTTGATTAAACATAAACTTTAAAAAAGTAGAAGTACATTACTGAAGGCGCATGGACAATATTTAAACTAGCATTCAATAAAAATATACACATTTATACCATAAGCTAATGCGAAAGCTCCGAAGTTGTTTTGTCGTGCATGCTCCATCCAACTCTCGCTTTCCAACCGATGTGTACTCACCCATACCTCCCAGCCAACGCTAGGGTTACTCTTTTTCCCCATGAGCCCCCCAAGCCGCAAAAGGGGCACACACATGATACTAGAGAATGCTAGCGCCCAACTCACCTTGCAAGGTGGAGCTACCACTAGTTACCCAAGCTGAGTATTCCAACTCCCACAAGAGAAATCTCAGGCAAGATAAAATTTCAGCAGCATAATGTAACGAAAAAAAATGATATCCATACTCCTCCTCCTCCATCATTTTTATAGAGTTTTTAAGTAATTAGTTTCTCGAATTCTCATTAAAATCCTTTTTCATTTAATTAATTTCTAAAAACCTCCCCCATAGAAATGTCGCCTGGTCCCCTAGTTGCACCATAAAATCAATTTTATTAATTAATTAAATATTCTTATTTCCCTCATCCACCTAAGAGCATTCCAAAAAAAGCTTCTCGGTGTCCCAAAATTCCCTTACAATTCTTAAATGACTTATGCCTTACTTAATTCCTAGTTGAGTTCACAATTAGAAAGTTCCAAAGGCAAGATTCCTTACTAAGTTAGACATTCAATTTTTTCTTTACGTTTCTGCTTTTCCTTAATTTTCCATTTTTATTTAATTTTCTTATTTCTTTTAAGTTTCCCCCTTTTTTATTTTTAACTAAAAATATCAGTTTAGCAAGTGTAGATAAACACAACCATTTACCCTCTTTTATTTTTAACTAAACATTAAATTAACAAATATAGATAAAAACAACCATTACCCCTTTTTAAAAATTTAATCCTCCATTATAATTTTGACTTTAATAAATAAGTTTGAATTTCTTACCCCCCATCTTGTTACATGTTTATTTATTATTATTATTTTACCACGTGTTCTACTTAGACCTAGGTTTTAATTTCACTAGTCTCGACAACATTTTTTATTAGGAAAAATTGTTTTTAAACCTTGCTTATCACATCATTCATTTTAAGGATGTCTAGGTCATAAGGACGCATAGTTTTCTAGTCACTAAGTTTATTCACTTACCAGTTAAAATCGTGGTGTGCCCTTCAGGATACACCATGTGCTCTAAGGGTGCCACTCACCTCTTTATGTTTTCCTTACACGACGTGCCCTTTAAGACACATTATGTCCTCCAAGAGTGGCACTCTCCTCTTCACTGACTTTGGTAGACGTCAAACCCCTAGAGTCAATATTCCTCTAGGTGATCTTGTGGGAGACTAAGGGCCTCTAAGGAGAAAGACCTCTTCCTTATTGCACGCTCCTTAGAATCAACGTGAGAAACTATCACAGTCTTCCCACATGACATCGTGAGTCTTATTGATCTAGGTAATCATTAACCTACAGTTCGAGCCATGGCGGAAGTGCCGGTAGGCTGTGGCAGGGCTACTGCCACACCTCTCCCTCAAAGTCTCTGGTTGTCATGCATGACCCCTCTACTCCACATGTGAGTCTGGTCGACAAGATATCGTTAACCTGCATCCACCAAAGAATCATGTCAACAATAATAATCAATAATCATAACATCTAATCATATGTACATATGTCACATCAACAACATTCAAACCAAACAATCCACTCCCTGACTGAATCCTGAGTCCAATGGGTTTCATCGATGCCTTTGCATCCTCAATGTCCAGAGTCCTACACACTCAGGAGAACCTAGTCAATAGCACTTGTCTATGTAAATACAACAAAATAACATATCATTGAATCCATAATATCTCATAATCATAATGAAAACAATCAATAATATAATAACCCAAATCACTTGCAAGAAAGTGTCTGCAAATACTAAGTTCACTCAGTGCATGCAAGAGTGGGATGTTACAAGTTTTCTCATTTATAGTTTCAAATTCTTTGAGTACTACGAAAATAATGTTTGTTTGCTAGTAGAAGACATTCCTTTTCTTCTATAAAGAGTTTTTAGCAAAGGGAATAGATGAAGGATTTTGTGTAAAATGGTGATCAATGCCTTGTATTTAGCTATTCATAAGTGAATTTCCAATGATGACATCTAGTGTAACCTCCTCGCCATTACGTCAACAAAACAAAGTACAATGTATTTTCTTTTTTTCTTTTTTTTTGCAATAGGATATTAAATGTGTTACAATGTAATGACAACATACATCATCATAATTGAAACAACACATAAGAGTTGCATTAACATAACTAAAATAGGCACAATCAACATATATAGCGACTCAATCAAAAGATCATCATAACTATCAACGACAGAATCAACAGATAACATACGAATGAAGAAATATACAATGGAAATATCAACCATGTCGCTAAGATTTTAAAGAACTACCTTTCCAACTTACCCTACAAGGTTAGGACATCATCGACACATAAGAAACGCTCAAGACTAAGATTTATCCGATTGATTTTAACCACTTAAGGTCTCAGGGCTGGCGATTGTTATAAGGAACAAGGAGGTGTCCAAACCCCACTAACACAATCAAGTCGAAAACCAACTATCTCAATCAATCAACATCATTACTATTCATGGCGCAAGAGTATTTATATACTAAATCATTCATAGATCAATGTCATTCATTATGCATGAGAAATCTTATTTATTTTGCATGGCGCAAGAGAATATAATTACTAATTCAATCATATGTCAACATTATTCGAAAGGCACACGTTTAATCAACTTTATTTTATAAGGCAAAAGAGATTATAATGGATTAATCAATCATATAACAACATAAGTTAAGTTAATGATATAATCAACTTTATTTTATTTTGATGGTGAAAAAGAAAACATCTATTTAATTTCAAGGTGCATGATTAATCAACTACTAGATTAAACAATATATCAACATTACTTTCAAGGTCACGTAGACGTGATCTAATTACTTAATTAATCATAAATCAACATTCCTTTCAGGGCATGTAACTAATCAAATTGGAAAGGTGATTATTATGTGTTGTTGCTCATGGAAGCATTCCAAGGGCTTCAAGAGATGAAAAATTCTAATATCATGAACTAAACATTGTTAGAAAAGACTGTGCCTATTATGGAGGATAGAGGGATACAATTCATCGAATAGTAAGATCATTGAGAGATATGTGTGTTCACGTGTAATTAAAATATATAGTTTTGATCATGTAGTAAAACCAATGTGTAAGTTATTGCATTTATGTATATTAAAATATTGAAAATGTCAATAATACCTTCGTGCTAGATTTTTCTATTTTCCAAATCATTATGAACTTTTGTTTGGATTTACTTGAAGAAATCTTTCTTATTAGCATGGAAATTTCATTATATTTTTCTTATTGGAAAAACTATTATCTCTTTTTTTGTAGGCTTTATGCTTGCATACACTTTATTGAATATGATTTCAATTTACTATAAGATTGGACAATCTTGAATCTTTTTTACTTCCAAATTCTTCCACCTAAAAAGTGAGTTTTAATTTCATGTTTGTAATGATTCAAATGGGATCTCCTTTAATGAATGGTGGAAACCATTGTTATAGAAAATTTGTTCAAGTGAAGACAATATTCCCAACCTTATGGTTGATCCAGTCCATGAATATGGATCACACGTCCCATAGTTTATATTACTCTATGTATATATCCATTGGATTCCATATGATACAATGCACTAAAAGACAACTGAACATAAGAATATTGAAATAGGTTCGTTAAAAATTTGAAAGTAAAATTGGTACCTTAATATGAAACTATGACATTTTGTACACTGTGGAATATTACCATTTATTAAAAGAAAATATGGGATATATAACTTTCTCTTTGAGTAATATTGATTTGAAAAAATTGTGCCTCTGTGCTTAATGTATATACTACCACAAAAATGAATGTATATATTACAATAAAAATAAATTCATTTCCTTTGAAAGTCCCTGGTTTTGTAATAACATCCATCTCGACTTCTTCCAATTCCTAGTTAAGATCTCTTAAAGAATTATGTTTTCGCAATGGGTGTTGATGTTCTACCAGAGTTTTCAAAGGGAAAAATTGCGAGGAGAACCACTGTGTAAATTACATTTAAAAGTGAAATTTAAAACTCTACAAAATTTGGATCTCTACCCAGCAAAATCGCTAATAAAATCAAGGTAGTTCAATCCATAACTAAATCACAATGAAAATCCATAACTAATCCATATAAATCCATACCAGAATGTTGTGTAAAAACTGGGTGAAGGGGTTGTGTAAAACGCCAAGAAAAACGTGATGTGAACGTTGTCTATAAAAAGAATCGTAGAGTAAAATTTTTGGGAGGACGTAGAGATTTTTATAAAAGAAAACGAAGAGATAAAAGGTTAATTATTCAGAGATGAATCAATCAAATACATAGATGCTCATTCATAGAAACACAAGGATTATTCTTTCCTCTATGAATCAATCAAAAACATAGAGATACTTGTTCAAAAGAATCTGAAAGGACTAATCACTCAACAATGAATCAATAAAAAATGCAAATATACTCATTTAAAAGAAGGCACATGGATTAGAGATTAATCATAAGAGAAAAAAGAAAAGATAAGTAAGGGATAGATAGTTGGGCGAAATGTATCCTTCACTTACTATCCATGCACAAGAAAGCAGGGCATTAAAATCTCAGTATTAAACACCGGATTGAAAACATTCCATTAGGCTTATGGCTGACTCCTCAGGCATGAATTAATAACTTAAGGATAAGGGACAAAAGATAAAAACATAATTTTTCTTTGTAATAAATGAATAAAAATTAACGCAAAGAAGTCATTGCAATGAGAATTGGGTTCTCCATGGGAAATCAATTCAAAATAAAGAAAGAAAAAGGTTGGGATGACCTTAATTTCTCTTATCATAAAACATTGAGCTCATCAAGTCAATTTGCGGAAAGATAAAAATGAAATCTCTGGATAGTGTTACGTTGATTAAACATAAACTTTAACACAGTAGAAGTACATTATTGAAAGCATATTAACAATATTTAAACTAGAATTCAATACAAATATACACATATGTACCATAGGCAAATGGGAAAGTTATGAAGTCGTTGTCCCATGCGCGCTTTATCCAGCTCCTGCTTTCCAACTGACGTGACCTCATTGGTACCTCCCAACCAACTCTAGGGTTACTCTTCTTCTGCATGAGCCCCCCAAGACGCAAAGGGGCCACACACATGATACCAGAGAATGCTAGCACCCAACTCACCTCGCAAGGTCGAGCTACCACTCGGTACCCGAGCTGTGTATTATAACTCCCACAAGAGAAAGTTCAGTTAAGACAAAATTTCAGCAGCGTAACGTTACGCAAAATTATGAGATCCATACTCCTCCTCCTCCATCCTTTTTATAGACTTTTTAAGTAATCAGTTTCCCAAATTCTCATTAAATTCCTTTTCCATTTAATTAATTTCAAAAAACCGCCCGCGTAGACATGTCGCCTGATCTCCTAGTTGCACCATAAAATAAATTTTATTAATTAATTAAATATTCTTATTTCCCTCATCCACCTAAGAGAATTCCCAAAAAATCTCTTTGGTGTCCCAAAATTCCCTTACAATTCTTAAATGACTTATGCCTTACTTAATTCCTAGTTGATTTCATAATCAGAAAGTTCCAAAGGCAAGATTTCTTACTAAGTTAGACATTCAATTTTTTCTTTACGTTTCCCCTTTTCTTTAGTTTTCCCTTTTTTCTTTAAGTTTCCTATTTGTTTTAAGTTTCACCCTTTCTCATTTTTACCTAAAAAAAACAATTTAGCAAGTGTAGATAAAAACAACCATTTACCCTCTTTTCCTTTTAACTAAAAATTACATTAGCAAATGTAGATAAAAACAACCATTTCCCCTTTTAAAATTTTTAATCCTCCATTATAATTTTGACTTTAATAATTAAGTTTGAATTTCTTACCCCTCTTCTTGTTACGTGTTTATTTATTATTATTTTTTTACCACATGTTCTAGTTAGACCTAGGTTTTAATTTCAGCACGTTGGGCGACATTTTTTATTAGGAAAAATTGTTTTTAAACCTTTCTTATCACATCATTCATTTTAAGGCCATCTAGGTCCTAAGGAGGCATAGTTTTCTAGAAACTAGCTTTATTCACTTACCAGTTAAAATCATGACGTGCCCTTTAGGACCCACCACATGCTCCAAGGGTGCCACTCGGCTCTTTCTATTTTCCTTGCGCGATGTGACCTTCAAGATGCACTATGTGCTCCAACGGTACCACTCGCCTCTTGAATGACTTTCTTAGATGTCAAACCCCTGTAGTCAATACTCTGCGACATGATCTTATGGGAGTCTAAGGGCTTCAGGTGATTTGGACAAGAGAAGTTCGACTTCAGGGTACATCTTTACTCTTGCAAGTGGAGCTATTATTTGGATGTCAAAGCTACAAAACATTGTTTCTTTATCCACTACATAAGTAGAACACATAGTTGCTTCACATGCTTGGAAAGAGACAGTTTGGTTGAAAGGTTTGTTTGGTGAGTTTGGAAGGATGAAGGACAAAGTAAAGTTACTTTGTGATAGTCAAAGTGCTATTCACTTGGCTAAGAATCCAACCTACCATAGTAAAACAAAACATATACCTATCAATTACCATTTTGTAAGACAGGTCGTAGATGAACATGGAGTCTCTCTTCAGAAAGTGCATACAAAAGAGAACTGCGGAGACATGTTCACAAAAATAGTACTTTTAGAGAAGCTATGATGGTGCTTGGCTTCACTTGGCTTGCAAAAAAGGTGATGAACAAAAGGAAGGAGAAAGGTATAAGGTTAATTGTTGTCAAGGTGGAGATTGTTGGAATTTGGTGACAACGAATTCCCAAGAATAGTTTTTTAGATCCTATTATTCTGAATTGGTTGTCACTAAATGAGACCAAGCATAGGAGTGCATTCAATGAATTGGTTTCTTGTGTAAATTGTTATAAATTTGTGTATTCCCGTAGAGGCTGTGAGATATGTATGACTGAAGCTCATGTAAATCTCCTTAATCTAAAAAATAAGACAACTGATGCCTTTGCTTGGTGGATGTAGCCCAAATCTTGGGTGGACCACATAAATCCTCATGTCAAATGTTTGATCTATTTTCTATATTAATCCGTTGCATATTAGCTTCTTAATGGTGGCTGCAATATTAAAGAGGGGTGTCATATATAACTTATTGTTGGGAACTATACACCTAAGACACAACTTTGGAGAATCAAATTTAAGGGGAACGAAGAGGTTTCCACACTCATCGAGCAAGAAGCTACAAATCCCTGAGGAAATTTGCTATGGAAGACATTTCTTCAAGAAAATATGGA
Organism: Picea glauca; assembly: GCA_000966675.3. NCBI lineage: Eukaryota > Viridiplantae > Streptophyta > Pinopsida > Pinales > Pinaceae > Picea > Picea glauca. The sequence goes on from JZKD02S2144790.1 coordinate 789,251, forward strand.
ATTTTTTAAATGTTCCTTAGAATAGAGAGTATTCTAGAATGAAAACAACATGTTTCTCCTTGAATTTAAACCTTTTTAGGACCTTCTAGCAAGGTTGAATAACCATATGTAATTTGTAGGGATTATCCCCAATGAAAGGTACGAATTAGACATTACACTATTTGAAATAGGGAACTTGTCTACTTTATGGCCTCATAACAATTAGATAATTTGTCTTAAGTTTCACATCCATCATTTATGTATTTTTAAATGCATTAAAAGAGATTCATATAATGTAATATGTAAAATGCAAAACCATGCCAAATCTAACTAATAAAGATAATGAGTTCAACATATCACATATCACCAATTGATATCTTATTAATTTAAACCTTTAGTAAAAAATTACTTAAAATAGTAATAACAATAATTTAAATTACTTATTTCATTACATAAAATTTTGGTTAGGATAATCTTACTCTAGTTCTATGCTTAAGACTATAAGCAAAAAACATTGTGAGATAAATTAAATACTTATAATAAAGGAAAGTATTCACTATAAAATCAAATGATTATAACATTCCAAAATAAGTAAATACGAAAAACAAATGTTCCGGAAACCACACATTTCAAGTATGTATCCAAAAATCAAATGATTATAACATTCCAAAATGAAGTAAATACGAAAAAAACTGTTCCACAAACCACACATTTCAAGTATGTATCAAAAAATATTTGCTAGTAGTGGCTTCTCATTCATTTACATTTCATAAAAATCTCTATACGATGCACAAGAAAAAACCATTTTTCTCTCTTGGGTTTATTATATTTATACAATATCGGAAGAGGGAGGTCAATCATTTTGATTTTCTTCATTTTTATATCGCGTTCCCTTCCGGGCTATTTGGTTTATTCGTTCCACTGCATTTTGTACCACGTGACGTTTGTTTTCTTTTCAGCCCTAATCATTTTCTGGGTTATTTGACTCCTTGTAGCGATCTAGTGGTTTAATTTATTTTGTTAGTTTGAACTCAATTTTCTTTAAATATCCAAGTATATTCTTCGCCAATCAATTCCATTTACAATGCAAATAACTTACCTTCACATAATTTACATAACATGTCCATGGAAGTTAATCATTAAACTGATAATCTAATCAAACTAATCTAATTTTGGTATTTCAAGTGGAATTAGGCTATAATGAATTACCTTCACATAATTTACATAACATGTCCATGGAAGTTAATCATTAAACCGATAATCTAATCAAACTAATCTCATTTTGGTATTTCAAGTGGAATTAGGCTATAACGAATTATGAAGTCATTTTTCTCAGTTTAAGAGAAAAATTGAAATTGCACATTATCTAGGAGTTAAGATTATCAACTTATGATCTAGAGTGATCTAAAAATTGAGACCTAATTTCACACAAGTTTGAAGAGGAAGCCCAGTGTGGTCATAGGGGATGATCACTATATGGAGACCCGTTATCAATACCCTTAGAAAAATACAAGACCAATTTTGACACCGAGCTTAAATAAAAAAAATTGGCCATGCTTTCATGTACACGAGGTTGATTTCAAATTCATGGATGATTGATAAATAGAGACATTGTGTCTCTATATTCATAAGGAAAGTCATAGTTGAATTGAATATGATTCCACATGTGTAAAGGGTATTGAAAGGTCAATCCCAATTTTGATGTTGGGGTTGATTAGTAAATTGAGCCAATGGTAAGAACTTTAATAATTGGATGACTTGATTTTAAAGTGTTGGACCAATCAAGGATAATTGGCTTTCGAAGAAATGTAATGATACAAATGCTTAAATATCATAACAAAATAGAAGTACATACCATGTATAGAATGTGAGTGAGGAGCACAACTCCAATATATATAATTTACACAATAACTCCTTAAAGAATAGGAGAACGTCCCCCACATAACAAGACACATTCATCCATAAAATTTCACATGACACAATAATGAATGCATGATCTCTATATATAACTATTCACACTTGCACATGAGTCTTCTTTACCACTAGGTCGACCCTGTTACATATATATTTACATATTACATGTACATTTAGGCTCATATATTTCCCTCCCCTTGGGGTATTATCATATACATTTAGCCCTATATACTCTTCCCTAGGGTCATAACATAGTACCCTCCTTCCAAAAGATTTGTCCTCAAAGATTTGTAATTAAAGGCTTCACATGTGATAAAACCAAGTAATATGATTTTATTATGTTCCTTATTTCTCCATTCCATTTATGATGATATATCCATCCAAAATCATTTATTTTTGGTCATAATACTTTGTGTCTAGTTGTTGCATAATTTTATTTCCCTTGATTACATGTACCATTGTTTAAGCTTCTTCAATTTGTAGTAGATATTGGTCTATGATAATATCTTGTTGAAGAGTGATTTTGTAATGCTTTGTTCCATGAATATTGACAAGTATTCCATCTTCTTCTTTCATAATGTTGATATTTACCTTCTTGTCTTCCTTGAAATCTTTTCTCATAATATGGTTCAAGTTTTGATGATTTTTCTTCACTTTGCATGTGAATTTCATCTATATTCTTTTCAGAGACAATGGAATCCTTTTTATTCCTTGCTTGTTCTTTGATTTTTCTATCCTTGAGATAATACCATCATATTTAGCATATACATCATCTAGATGCAGTTCAATGTCTTCAAGAATCTGGTGACCTTCTTGAATCTTGTCTTCTTTCTCTTTTTGAAGCTGTGATTTCACCCCATTTTCACCCCATTTATCAATTATGATGTCCTTCTTCATTTCTGGATTGCATTTCTAATTTTACCTAATTAGTATTTAGGGATTCCTCAACCTTCCTGCAAATATCCTCTTCAAGTCTTTTGGTAGATTGTCCATCCAAGATCCTTGTTTCTTCTTGATTTTGTTAATTTTTCTTTTCTTTTTTCAATCTCTTAATCTCATCCAATAGTTTTTTATTATAAGTTTTTAATCTACATACATCTTCATATTTCTTTTTCAATTCTTACCTTGAATCATCATTTTCCCACGTTGCTTTGCTACTCTTTTCTTGACTTAGGTTATCAACCTCCTTATTGAGTGATTCATTAACGTATTGTATTTTAGATAGATCCTCACCCTTGTTATTAATATCATCCTTTGATTCTTTTAATTAATCTTGAATTCTATACAATTCATCCATTTTTCTATCACTAATTGATTTATGGGAGAAACATTTTTCAAATTCTTCCCATGTGGAGTAGAATCTAGTATCTTCATCAAGGCTTCTCCACCACTTCTAAGGTTCACCATAAAACATAAGGCTTGCCTAAAAAGGGTTACTACATTTTTATTTTACCATCATCAACCAATCCATAGTATTGATTTCATCTTTATCCATCTTTTGTAAGTTTGTGCATTTCCATTGATTCTTAATCGACGTATAACCCTAACCCTTAGCTCAAAACCTTATTATATTAAGTATAATGATATTAAATGGTTATCATAACTTCTCCCATATAATACACTATGTTTCTTCTTTCTAATGGCCTTGGAATCATCTCAATCTAACATACCAATCAAAAGTCATGGTAGTTTTAAGTAAACATACATTTGAAACTCTGATTTGGAGTTTGTTCTAGTGGTCGACCTTTCTTTTGACATATTACTGAAATTTCAACCCCTATGAGTCTGAAATCCCGACCTTTTGTATTATTAAATTTTTTCTCTGTAATGACACAAGTCTAATAAAAATTGGCTGTGTCAAATCAAATATATATCAAATATATGGTATCTTTCCCAAACCTTGTTGGTTTTTGGCTTTTTCCAAACCTTGTTGAAACCCTTGGGCAAAGTCATGTTCAAAAGGCCATTGATCTTAGGTAGTTTGACTTGCATTTTTATGAATACTCATGTATATTATCCATAAATTAAGAACGAAATCAAATCTGATTAGACACCTAGGGTAACAACATGAGTTGAATATAGATTTGGATATTGTGCTACAAAACTTAAATAGTGATATATAGTTCCATACCAAAGCATATGAGCTTTGTATTTATTCTTTTCTAAGGAAATAATAAAAATACCAATTTTAAATTTAATTTTTGTTGAATGTTAAGAACTTCATAGTATTGTGACCCGTGGTTATTGTAATAACCTATACATATATTCATTTATTTTAAATATTGGCATTATGTATTTCTCTATATGATTTTATTGATGGGTCAATAGTTTCGTATTGATATAAAATAGTTTATTTACTTTAATGTTTTTAAATTGTGCCAAGACTACATATTCCTTCTCAGTATTTCTTAAACTATTACCAAGATATTCTTTGAAATAATACTATGATTATCATTTACAGTGTATTTATATATATAAAGACCATTTTGATTATCTCCATGTTTTTGGGTTTTTTATATTATACAATAAAATTATTCATAATGTTTTTTCTCATTTTTAATTTTTTATGATTTGAATACTGTAATATGTGATATACAAGTTTCAAGATATACAAATTTTATTCTTAAGTATTTTTAACAAATTATTTAAAAAAAAAAATTAATCTAAAAAAACATATATAAATAAGTAATCATTTCATTTCTACTCTATAAAATTAGTTATTTTCATTTCTATCTAAAAACTCTTTGAGTGTTTTAAGAAAATAAAAGAAACATTAGATAATTATTTTGTTATTCACTATAACATTTATAAATCCTAAAATTATCTTAGAAATAGTCATCAACATACACTTATGTGTTTTAACATTTATAAATCCTAAACTTATCTTCGAAATAGTCATCTACATACACTTATGTGTTTTATTTTTTTTTTTGTCATTGTACTACTTATAAAATAATACTCTTTTCAAAACAGAAAACATTTTACTATAATTTTAATATTTTTTTTCTGCAAATTGTCCAATAACAAAAGAACACTATAGCTTATAACATATATATAAATAATGTAGTTTTCACAACCATTTACATATATGGGCATGTTTAAATAATTTAAGAAACAAACCAAAGTTACTTGTTCTTTTCACCTAGAACCTAAATAATTATTCCATAGCTACTGAAAAGTGTATAACCTTCTCCAGATTTCTTTTTTTTCTTCCAAAAACAATCAAACTCATTTCTCACAAGTGCTCAGTAAGATCCTCCCTCATAAAATACGTGTATATAATATATTTCCTAGGTATATTAAAGTTGGTGCCATCCCTAACCCTATGGAATATTCTTGGTCTACTTTTGTGTTAGCTTGTTCATTCACATCTCACACCATTGGTTATAGGGTGTCACTTGTCCCATCGACAATAATTTACTTTTGTGGTTTTTATATTTTTTACTCATCCATGGAATAATGATTTACTCTTTGTAACTAGATTCTCTAATCAATTTGTTTCTTTTTAATTAAATAAATAAAAAATAATAATTAAAAAAATATTCATCATCAATGTTTATAATGATATAATTCCACATAAGTATTTTCCAATACTTTCACAACATAAACTAACAAGAAGTTAAATTTTTAAATGTTAGTAAATTGAGGGACATTACAATGAAAGACTTCAATTGGAAATAGAATTTGATTTTTAAATTGGGTGGATTAAGAGATGGAGGTGAAAGAAAAGATTGAACCAAAAAAAATAAGGAAAGGTCAATGAGAAAAATATATTAAAGGAGGCCTCGATTTGACAATCTAGGTTGATTTCCAAATCGGGGCATTGAAGTGGAATTGATGGCGAATCTAAGGATTCAGCCTCATATTGAAATTAAAGAACACATAGATTTGAACAAAATTAGATTAATAAAGGAACTAAAAACTCAAAGAGGAACAAATCTCAAGAAAATAACTAAGTCAAGACCAAATACATGAAAAATGATATCCCATCCAACTTGACCATCTAAAATAAATAACCAATCTAGCAAGGCAATAAGATAACAAGGTCAATATGTTTCCCAAAGGAAAAAATCATATCCTTACCAATAACAAATTATGAGGGTGGGGGGTGGGCCAATATTAGAGTAAATGGACCATTTACTCTAATATTGCCCCACCCCCCACCCTCATAATGAAGGTGGGGGCTGGGGCAATATTAGATATGAGGGTGGGGGGTGGGGCAATATTAGAGTAAATGGACCATTTACTCTAATATTGCCCCACCTCATAATGAGGGTGGGCGGTGGGGAAATATTAGAGTAAATGGTGGGGCAATATTAGAGTAAATGGACCATTTACTCTAATATTGCCCCACCCCCCACCCTCATTATGTAATTAGAGTAAATGGTGAGGAAATATTAGAGTAAATGGTCCATTTACTCTAATATTGCCCCACCCCCCACCCTCATTATGTAATGAGGGTGGGGGGTGGGGCAATATTAGAGTAAATGGACCATTTACTCTAATATTTCCCCACCCCCCACCCTCATTACATAATGAGGGTGGGGGGTGGGGAAATATTAGAGTAAATGGCAATATTAGAGTAAATGGACCATTTACTCTAATATTGCCCCACCCCCCACCCGGGGCAATATTAGAGTAAATGGACCATTTACTCTAATATTGCCCCACCCCCCACCCTCATTATGAGGGTGGGGGTTGGGAAATATTAGAGTAAATGGATTTACTCTAATATTGCCCCACTACCAATAACGAAATATGGGGCCCCAAGATTTACTCAAAACTAAGGGAGTGAATTGTTGAGGGCTCAACAAATGGTGACACACTAAATGAATCCATGATTCTTCTAAACATTGCTTATTCAATCATATTTGTTTTAATAGAAATCCAAACTTTTATGAAGTTTCATACCTTACAATTCAAGGAGATGGATTATTTGCATACTTTTCTAGTAACATCAACGTAGAGTACCATAATGTTGTAGCCTTAGTGATTTATCAACATTTCTTGAAGATATAAGGTATATAGTTGATTTCCTTTAAAACTTCACATAAAGTTTAAGGTAATAATCGTTTGTTTTTTTCTCTTCAGTGGGGTTAAATATTTTTAATAGATAGCTTGTTCCACTTCCGTAGAGTGTTTCTCCACTTCCCATCAGAGTCAATAGCCCTATCAGAATCACCCCGGCATCACAAACCCCCTTGCCACCAAGTGTCCATCACCATGATGAAGTTATCGTCATGTCCCCTTTATAAACTAACTTCCATGCCAAATATTTTTTGAATAATGGATGGGATGAAAAAATAGATTTTAAACACTAATGCGGATAATTTCTCATTATTAGGAATGAATTGGCGATACCTAAATAATAGTATTCCCGAAAACATTTTTAAATACTGGTTGTTTGAGTAAAAACATTTCATATGGTATGTTCTCTTAATGTGGATGGATGATATATTTAGGTTTATTGAATCACCGCATAACTAAATTTTCAAGATGTTTTGGGACTCTGTTTCTTAGGAAAACCCCACTCCCACCACTATTCTAACTTTCAAGTAGCAGGGAACATTTATCCATAGCTTATTTCTTTACGAAGTAACCAAGAAAAGAAATGAAAGGTCACAAACATTACCATTGTGACTAATTTTGCAAGGCCTTTCACTTAACCCGTCATGGAATTGCAAAGCATGTTAGCAAGTGGAAAAACAATGCATGTTAAAATCATTGTCAGACACGAAATATATGTAAGGAGGAATGATAGAGAAAATATTAATCACTTACATCATGCGAAATATATGTAAGGAGGAATGATAGAGAAAATATTAATCACTTACATCATGGAATCGCAAAGCATATTAGCAAGTGGAAAAACAGGAAAAAAAATGCAGGTTAAAATCATTCTTAGACATGAAATATATGTAAGGAGGAATGATAGAGAAAATATTAATTATTTAAATCAAGATAAAAATGTAATTTTAATAAATGAGAGAGGATGGTGTCCAGTTTCAAGGGTTGGATCTACAATCTTGAGCCATCATATCTAACGTTTTGGATCACTAGGTCTTTCTTTATATAATGAACAACTTAAAATGTTTCTTGAAACTCCATAAGTGCACTAATATTCAAAGTGAATATGATATGAGAGTGAAAAATACATAAACATAAATAAAAATAATTATCAAAATATATCAAGAATATTCTCAAAAGCTAACAGACCAAATAATGACCAATTGATAAACTTAAATTGAAAAGAAACCAAAGTGAGCTCAAACACACAATAAATTTATGAGTAACAAAGTAGGAAAATGAAAATATAGAATGATAAAATCAAGTTTGAACAGGTAATGGATTATTTGGATGCAAACCATCAATATTTAGTGAGAAGAAAATGAATCATAAGTAAAGAGTTATTAAAAAAGAATGATGAAAAATCTATTATACATTACATTTAAATTAGAATAAAATATGTATCATAAAAAAAATCCATGTTTAAAAATATGTGTTAGAAAAACCAATTTAAATGAGTAGTTCATTTATACCAATTAACCACTTGGCTATATTAAACTATATTTATTATTTATTTATTACCCCATAGTGCTAAGGTATTCTTTAATTATTCTATTAAAAAATGATAAAAAAACTGTTATACATTACATTCAAATTAGAATAAAATATGTATCATCAAAAAATCAATGTTCAAAAGTATATATTAGAAAAACAATTCCATGGGAAACTAGATAGATTAGTTCATTTATACCAATTAACCACTTGGCTATATTAGATTATCTTTACTATTTATTTCATACCCCGTAGTGCTAAGGTATTTTATTAAATTATATGCCAACTACAATATATTTTACTTCATGGGATACAAGAATACTTAGTTTTGAGGGTGCGAAAGCTTTATCTAGTGACTTATTTTCTTTAATGTACATTTTATGAGCTAACTTTTGAATATTTTGTTAGCCAAGTTATGTATGTAAAAGTTCCATGCAATGTTTGCAAAACTAGCTCTTTAGATTACATGACCTTGTTTTTCCATTTATTAGCAAGTGATACATTCCATATCTAGATAAGAAAATCATTCAAACTTGAGGAAGGTGTTATTGCACAATCTATACTTTTCCAAATCCTAAAGGAAACTAGGCATAGATTTACATAACACGGAGGAAGTCCTATCACTGCCACCCCAATAGGATACCTATTTCTATTTAGGAGGAGAAGAAAATCACTCCAAGGGAGATGTCCCAAGACCTAGTTGGTTGATGAAGGGATATAATACAACTGTAAAACCCACCCCTCTCTCTAGGTCACTCAAAAAAAGTCACCTCGTATAGTTTAAAGGGTCAAGGAGAAATTCAAGGTGAATGGTACCTTCCCTTTACCAATGAAACAACAAAGATTATCCATAACCAATGATATCAATGTTTCAAATTAATGACTTCAAAATGGAAATATGATACTAGAACACTTTTATATATAGACAAAAGATAGAATGTATAGCAGCAACAATATGTCCGAAAATTGCAATTTATGAGGACACAAATGATATAAAGACTTTGCAATTTGATAGTATGTTGTCACTTACAATTTCAATATTAAAATAAGTCAATAAATGACTTCAATAGGATGTCAAAACACTTGTAATAGAAAAAAAAAGGATGGCAATAGCAAAACCACTTCAGAAAGTACTTAAATTAGGCAACTAAACAAGCACTTTATCATATAATGATAGTAGTTTTCCTAGTACAAGTGTTGGGTGGTTTTATGGGCAGTTTAATGGTTGTTAAGGGGTTGCAATGAAATTTGTAGAAGTAGTTACAACAGAAGTAACAACCTTCAACAACTTCAAAATTTTTCACTTAGAACAATAACAAAGGGAAGGCTAGAGCCTTGGGATCATAGCACCTAAGTTAGTGCAAATTTATGGGTTAGTTTTAGAGATTAGTATGTTGATTAGGGCTGCTAAATGAAGGTTATAGAATAAATTATAGCAGTAGTAATATAAATGTTAGTGTTATTGAGAGTTTCAAGAAGACAACTTGAAAGTTTGTTTGATCTTATTCATCCACAAAAGTATATAAATTAGTGCCTTTTAGGGGTTATGGAGTCAATAATAGTAACAATATCACTTGGAAAATAAAATAATTATAATTATTATCTAAGGGAAGAAGTAAATGCAAGAGGTGTTGACACTTTAATGCCTCAAGCATTTGACCCTTTAAGGGAGGTTTTGCCAGAGAGTAGGCACTTCTAGGCCCTAGCATACCTTCCTTCCTTAGATTTTTTGAAAGACAATTTAGTCAGTGACTAGAATGATATTACTAGAGAGATAGCACTTTAAGGGTCTACTAATTACTCTCAAGAAAATGTATAATTGGAAATATCAAGCTTGTAGAAGAGTTATAGAGAGAAAGAAACATTTGTTGTTTCTCCCCTAGGGTTTAAACAAGCAATTTCATAATCTTAGACATGCGAAAAGTAAATTTTACCACAAACATCCATACCATGAATAAAAATGATTATTTTGTACTTAATTCACCAAGAATAATCATGTCAAAACCTAGTTTAATACCATTCCACAATGAAAAAATGCCAACATACACGACCATAAATCTCTCCCAAGAGATGTGCACTAGTTATCTCAACAAATAACCCTTAAAGAGGGAGAAAATTTCAGACTACCACTTGTGTGTGGGAGTTATAATAAAAATCAGTGTCACTTTATGTTTATTTATACAACAATTTGACCTCTAATTAATTTTAGGAAAAAAATCACGACCGGCCTCGCCAGTTTTCTCAAAAATTACATTTTTACCAAAATAAATTCAATTTCCATATAAATAGGCCTCCAAAGGTGACATCATTCACTCTGAGGGTGACGTTGGGCCTCAAGTGTGGGATGTTGGGTGAAGGAGATGAAACAATGGGCCTCCAAAGGCCTAAAATGTTCCCACACGTGCTAATAGCTTCATGAATGCTTCCAAGGTGACAAAATCAAATGAGAGGTAATCTTTAGGGATGAAGTGGTGACGTATAGGGATGCAGAGGTGATGTCCAAGGGCTCCCAAGGAAAATGTTCTTGTGGGAGGAGCATAATACCTTAGTTCTAGGTCTTCCACAGTGCCTACAAAGGAAAAATCCTTCCTTCATTTGGTGCAAGCCTTCAATATATTCTTACCCTTTGTTGGGGTTTCAACATCCATCTTTGGGATTTGAGCCCCCATGAAGGTATGATATAATCATTCCCTCATGTGTACCTGTCCATTGGGAAAGGTCCTGCAAAAACAACAAGTACGTCCTCTACAGGTTCATAAGTCACAAGGATCATAACATGTAAATCACATCCAATAATTAAATTACCCAAACATGTGCATCAAACCTCACTTAACACCAAAAAAATGGTCAAATATGTTATGCAATTTGACAAGATAGTTTTGGAGAGGATCTCAGGGTTTCATATTAGGATAACCTCTCTTATGTTTGGGGTGTTTCCCTATTGGAATCTAGTCCATGTCATGTAACTGTATGAGGTGGCATGGGGAAAATATTTGGGCATGGGGTGCATGTGATAACAAGGAAATGTAGAGTCTTACCTGTGGGATCCTTTGTTGAAGGTGAATTGCACCTTGTCATGGATGCAATTGTATCCTATCCCATTCATTTCCTTTACTTGTAGATTTATTATTTTGATATTTTTCTCTTGTGCTTCAAGGGAATAGTTTAGGGCCATTGTCTTGGATTGATGACTAGAGGTGACAAAATTATCCACAAACATTTCACATAAATGAAAAGGTTGGATCGTAAGGAGACACCCTTTCTCTTGTCTATGCCACAAAGAGCCACTACCCTGGTTTGGTGACCAGATAGGTGGTAATGTCATACCGTTACATGCCCATGGTCATAATAGGCTGACTAGTGGTTGGACCTCCTATCAATCAACTAATACCTTGAGTTTTTATGTTATCTTGTGGGTGCCCTTTATTACTGAGAAGTTTTTCACTACTTTATTGGATATCCTTGAGAAAAGCATATCGAAAGTTTCAAAATTGGATTTTAACTATTTCCAACTACTTTTACCCTTTGGGCCTTTAGCCCCTTCTTCCCATGAGGAAAGGTACAACCCTTCCTAGTGTATCAAACCCAATTCCAAAACAAGGAAATGGGAGAGGGAAGGAATAAATATGGAAAATGGTAAGTATGGAGGGAATAGACGACAAATATTCAAATATCCAGCTATTAGAAACCCATCCTAAAGGGAAATCATCTTACTGGGGCATTGTGTCACCCTTCCAGGTTTGAACGAGAAAAAGAGAATAATTTCCAATAAAACTTCATGAAATGAAGAAGGATTCAAATACAACATTTTCAAGTACTTCAAAAATCAGAGTGATACATACCATGATACCCAGACTCATTACTTCATTGAGAAATACTCACTGTTACTCCATGACCATGATGGTGTGATAGATACTTCTATTGGTGATATGTGGACTCTATTGAAGAAAATATGGGCTATTTGGGGCCATTATTAAAAATCTTTTGGCTCTCTGTAGTCCATTTTCATGACTTGTGGGCCTCAAGATGTGATCTCCTTAGTTATCACTAGGCTAGGGGATAACATCTGGCTCCAAATCGGAACATGTGCTCATCGTAGAGCGCATGAGAACCTCAACATTTGTGGTATGATTTGTTCCTACTAAGTCTCAACAAAATACATTAGAAATCCTTAGGGTGGTTATATCACCCCTTGTCCATATATGATAAAATAAACAAATAAAAGGATCTCTAGTATAACGTATGATTATGAGCATACATATATACATAATGAATCAAGACAATATAAAAATTGCAACTATAAATATGCTAACATGATATGCAATGGTATGTACAATGGATGAAAATGCCTACCTATTCTACCTCACCTGTACTTACCTGTCAAAATCTAGGTATATGCATACAACCAGTACAAACATGCTAGCAATGTATCATAACACATGCATATGTTCTTCATAATAAAACAAAAAAAATGACAAGTTAAGCACAAAATAAACATGAGTTAGGGAATGAATTATATCATAGGAAGTTGTAAAGTCTAGCTCATGGAGGTGGGAGGGAGGCACAAAATCATGCCAAGTCACCCTTCAAGAAGAGTGATCAATCCATCCTAGAAGATGATCGTGAGAAATAAAAGAATGAAATGAATATCTCAAAGAGTTTGAGGGCTAACTGTCGTAGATGTCATCACTCCCTGGGGTCTGAGAAGGGATTAATAAGAACTTAGAGGGAAGCTGACAACTTCTCAGGGGGAATATGAAAGATTGATATAATAAACTTCTTAAGGAATTCAACCTCCCCTTGAATTCCAACGTAAAGTTTTTACCTAAAGAAAACTTGCAACAATAGACATGTTCCCCAATTGCATCCTTAGTGACATAACAAGGTAAAGAAATCATAGGGAGTTGGACAACCTTGACACAAGTATTGTTCTTCAAGAAAGAAACATCCTCACCTTTATCAAAATTTGAGCATAATGACGGTTGATAATACTCATAGAATAAATCCAAGTTCTCAAAGGAATACGCATCAAAATCCTGAAGGTATGACAGAAAATCATCAAGAGAACATTGCACCGGGTCATCCTTGGGTTCCTGGAAAACTTTTGTAATTATATCATCATCTCGTTGCCAAATGTGAAAATTATTAGGAACTTCATATGATTGGTGTAAAGGAAACATTCGAATATATCCTTCAATATCATAAATGGGATATTCATCAGAACCAATCACATCCCACTTATGTATTCGGACATGTATGAACTCATCAATATTATCAACCATGTCACTACCCTTATCATAACATGACGGATTTAATGCATCCAAGGTCTACTCTAATACTTCTTCACTTCCCAAATCATAAGATAAAGCATCATCAAAATCTTGGAAAGGGAAATAACTTACTGTGTTCATGTCTTGTTGTGCAGGAGCATCAAAGGCTTGGATGACTTCACCAAATGGAAGAGCATGCATTACATTATCCCCAATACTTGTCTCTTTAATCATCATTTCTCCTTCATCAGAAAATGAAGGACTTAGCTCTTCCAAGGGTTCCTTTACTTCTTCACCTTTTGAATCATAGAACCAAGTGTCATCAAAAACATGGAAAGGATAATGATTCACCTCATTCTCTTTGTCTTGTACAAGAGAGATATGATCTTGGAAAGATTCATTGGATGGAGGAGAGGATACTAGTGCTTTATCCTCATAAATCACTTATTCAGTCAAGTATTTATTTCATTATGTTGAATCATGGGAAACATATTTATCCTCTTGAAGGGGTTGACAACCTTCTTCATAAATATCTCCTTCTATATCAAAGAGTTCTTGGTATTGAGTATGGTACACATCCTCGAGATCTTCCACAATCTTAGTGGTGAATCCTTCGTCCTCGAGGGCTATTGAGAGATTTTAAAGGGCATCTTCATGTGTATGGAATTGTGGTTTCACAAAACAAATAAACATGTTTATGAGTTAGATGAAAGATTATATACCCATATATTCACAACAACCATTAATCCAATCTTGCAAAAAAGACGATAGGGAAAGTATGAATAATTTTACCAGAACATCCTCCCCTTCGAATTCTTTCTCACTTATATACTTCAAGAATTATACAATGTGAGTAACTGATAGGCCTCTGAATCTTGGAGATTTGTTTAACCATTTTATATCAAAATAATGTGGGTATCCTTGAAAAATTTCAAAATCAATTGTTGGATACACTTGTTCCCAGGGTGCCATGATTCCATAACTTGGAAATATCACAAATTTGAGAGTAAGGTGGCACCTTGGAAAAGGTCAGTGGAGTCACCAAATAACCTCTTAAGGATTACCAAAGGGAGTGAGGGAATCACCCTCAGTGGAGTTTCCATGTAAGCTTTGAAAAATGAAGGCTTTCGATAAAGGCTTATTGAAAAATTGTCGTTCAAGGAAAATTGACTCGATGTTCCCCGACAACGATGCCAAAAGTGTTATTGCACAATCTATACTTGTAATGCCCATATATATTTTTAAACATCATTTATTTTCATAAGCAATTTCTTTTCCAACTGAGATACTAACTTCATAGCATAATATTGATTTGAATAACAAATACCTCATTAACTTAGATTTATCAACAAATATGGAATTCATGGCAGAAATAAATAATTACATATCTTGACAAGTACCTGGTTCTGATGCTAATTTTCGTTGCCCTTCCTGCCTTGATGCCTTTCTGCCTTGCTACACAGTCCAGTCCTACCACAGACACAGAAAATAACCGCCCAAAACTAATGTCCACCCTGCCAACTAGGAAAACGACCTAGCTCCAGGATATCTACGGATATCCTGGCCCCCGTGCCCAAAACCTCCAGCAACTCGATGCCTCCCTGATCAATATGTCACAACCAGTAAATCTCGTGCTTCAATATGAGCACACAAGTCACAGCCAATACCACATTACACAGAAACTCACTGCTCACAGCAAAACACAACCGTCCAGAGGCTCTCTGCTCACGGCAAAACACAACCGTCCAGAGGCTCTCTGCTCACGGAAAAACAGTCCACAACATCCA
>JZKD02S2144790.1:819383-852512 GCA_000966675.3 Picea glauca
TTGCGATGAAGGATTTGGGTGCTGCAAAGAAAATCCTTGGCATGAGAATAACAAGAGACAGAAAAAATCGCAAATTGACATTATCTTAGGGTGAGTACACAGAGAAGGTGTTGGATAGGTTTAGAATGTAGAATCCAAAACCAGTTAGTACACCTTTGGCCATCCATTTCAAATTAACTAAGGAAATGTGTCCCAAGACATAGGAGGAGATAAAATACATGTCCAGGGTCCCTTATTCATCAACAGTTGGTAGCTTGATGTATGCAATGGTTTGCACAAGGCCAGATATTGCACATGCAGTGGGAGTTGTGGGAAAGTATATGAACAATCCAAGTAAAGAACATTGGGAGGCAATAAAGTGGATTCTCGGGTATTTGAGAGGTACTACTCATGCATTATGTTTTGGAGGTTCAGACACTTTTCTACAGGGATATGTTGATTCAAATATGGCAGGTGATAAAGACAGCAGGAGGAGCACCACTAGGTATGTTTTTACTATAGGTGGAACAACAGTAAGTTAGATTTCAAAACTGCAAAAGGTTGTTGCACTTTCAAAAATAGAGGCAGAGTATGTTGTTGCTACAGAGGCTAGTAAAGAGATGATTTGGTTATAGAGGTTTATGGAGGAATTGGGAAAGAAGAAGGAGAACAACAGGTTGTACTGTGATAGTCAAAGTGCCATTCACCTTGCAAAGAAATCAACCTTCCATTTGAAGACTAAGCATATACAGTTGAGGTACAACTTCATATGATCCATCTTGGAAGATTGGCATTTGAAGTTGGAAAAGATACACACTAGCCAGAATCCTGCAGACATGTTAACAAAGGGAGTAACCAGGGAGAAACTGAGTTCCTGCTCAGTTTCAGTTGATCTTCAAGAATGAAGATGAAGATGAGAAATTTTCCATGTCCAATAAGGTTTAGAGTCCATCATATACAACAACGGTGGAGTTGTTGAGATCAGTCTCCAAGTGGGAGATTGTTGGTTGTGGAGCCTGATTATCTTCCTAATTTAGAGGTATTTTACTTTTAGTCGTGTTTATACCCCATGAAGTATTTACACCCCAGAGGTATGTACACTCTTCCATGCATGGGAGTGCAGAGGGGGGGTACCCCCTCTACGGGGTCTGGGGGGGATATCCCCCCGGCTGGGGGGTCTGGGGGAAAATGGGCCCCCAACAGGGGTTCGGGGGTGAAGCCCCCGAAGGAAAAATTTCCTTGTAAATGTATATTGTAATTTCATTGTAAATCTAGACCGTTCATTACAAGGTCGCAGATCTAATGGTAGAGATTATGTTAGGGTTATTTTCCCTAGAAGGCAACCCTCTTTTATGAGGGAAATGTATTGCAGCTATGGTTGATGGCAAATATTGTATTCTAAGAGAGGAGACTATGAGAGAAGGAAGAGGAAGTTATAGCGGGTTTTTTTGTAGGTTGTATCCCTTCATTTGCTGGATAATAATAAAGGAAGGACCTGGCAATTTCTCTGGTGGACGTAGCCCACACTGGGTGAACCATGTAAATCCGTGTCTCTCTTGTATTGTGTATCTTATATGTTTTGTTTCCACATTTGTTTTATTTTATTGCTCCATGGTCTTGTTTTTCTAACACCTAGAGCTTGCCCAACCTCCTGGTCTAGGTTTGTTCAAATATAAGGAAACAAAGTGGATCTGAGGCCCCTGTAGTTTTGTTTTCCATGTGCAGGTCCAATAATAAACCCATGTACTTTTTCCTTAAGATCCTTCTTTGGAAACTTAAAAAAAAAACAACTTTGGGCTCTGTCCCCCTTTACTTTGACTATTTTATGATATGACCATGGACTGTGAGGAAGCACCTAACAAAAACATGCTACTTCAGAGCTCCAAGAACTTTGAGATCTAGGAGCTCTACCTTCACTACCTTCCAAAACCGTTGAATGCCAAATTTGATGAAGCTTCGAAAACCTATGGGATCAACATTCCCCAATCTCCATCAAGATATACACATTGCAGTGACTCGAGGAATCCGAGATTCAGATATTTTCTCCACTCTACTACACAACACACGTGAAGTGTCAAATTCTGAACCAACACAATGGATGGTCATCGTCTACCACTATATCGACAGTCCCTGTCTATTCCGTTCTCTTGGATTCTTAGCTTCTCACTACCCAAACTACACATCCTCTTGGACACATGAACTGAAAGACCTCAAAATCAGATTGGAAAGTTCTGGTGCTACCCCAAATCCATGGCTTAGGATTCCTCTAGGGCTTCAGGCTTCAGGCCCATTTAATGCACAACACCAACAATCCTCCAGAGTGTCAAATCGTTGAACTTGTGAAGGGTCTAAGTCAATGATCCATGATCTCCCAGCCTCCAATGGCTAGGATATTCTTTTCTTCTCTAGACTTCAGGAGTTCAGGTGTGCCATCACATTCTTTCCTCCAAAGTGTCTAACTAGAACATGCAAGATCTTCCATCCACATGTCCCTTGAAAATGGACGGACGAGATCAACCATGGGACTCTATACTTCGAGCCTCCATAAGTCCCCACAAATTTGCACACTTATTCCTTTAGAATACCAAAACTTTGGACTCTCGGATATCCTTCTATGTGTCCACAATAATCAACAACTGATATATACTTCATCTCCCAGCCCTTCAGGAATTATGGACACAACTTGAACCAATTCGTTTGAATTTATAGTTCTTCGAACCTTCTGATTTGGCACCTCATGTCCTTTTCAAATAGATGGCTAGGATGGACTCTAGCATTCAGGAGTCCTCACAGATCTGGACCTTGTTTCTCCCAGACTGTTGGGATTTTGAATTGTCCTCGATATGTTGACTCGTGTATTCTATGCGGACATATATTATTTTCCCTAACCTTTAGAGCTTCGAGATTTCTCAACTCCACCAAACACACACTCACCTCCTCCGAAGTATTGAGGCTCCAGATGACGGGATCTAGCACCACATGTCCTCCTTTGAGCAATGAATCATATTGATTCTAGAATTTGGAGCTTCATAGAAATAAAACCCTTCTCCCCTCTATTCCCCCAGAAGGTCAGTCTTTCAGACCACCCCTAATTTGCTGACACGTGTCCTCTACAAATGGATAGTCCAGGGTTACATTGACTCCCAGGGACTTTGGGGAACTTGTCTCCTCTACACCTAAGTATGTAAAACCTATAGAATTATGAAGTCCAAAGGACCTATAGGGTTAAACTTCATGCTACTTCCCTTAATTTGGCGGTTGTTGTAGCTCGCACCCAGATCTAAAGGATGAGATTTGTTATCCTCCTATGTGCTCCTCATCCATTCTAGATCAATATCTAATCGTGCCAATATTCTCCCGTAGCCGATTCAATGAATCCTTTATCTCCCTCCTCTGCTACTTCCTGGTCTTTCCTTCCGATGAAGGATTTTCAAACAATTTTAAAGGCTCAGCCTTTGATATTCTCCATCAAGGTTGTTTGTTCGGCCTTGGCTTGCACCTAAAAAAATGCTACTCCTCCTAAGCTTTCTTCAACACTTTGGTGAAGTGTGAGCACACACTTGTGTTTTTTTCCTGAACTCAATATTTAAGAAAGTCTTTGGCGCACTCTTTGTGCTATCTCTCCTTTAAAATCTTAGGACCTTTGAAGGTCACCTACACATTCCTTGTGTCCCTCCTGAACTTGAAACCATTCATCTTCAAAGAGGCTCAACATTTTGTTCCTTCAAATTAATTATTATGTCCTCTTAGAACTCTATGCTCTTCCTCCCAAGCTTGACCAACACTTTAACAGTGTGTTCTTTTTCATGCAGTCCTTGCGCATGTTCACTTTCTGAATCCTAAACTTTGAAAATTCACTTACACACTCCTTGCACTCTCTTTGTATACTTGCACTCAACTCTCCTTCAATTCTTAACCTTCTAGTGTTCCCTCTTGGAATCCTTATCACAAAACCTGAAACATATTCTCATGCATTCCTTGCACCTTCTCGATGAACTCCTTCCAGATCCTCCTTGGAGTGTTCATTAACTTTGGCATGTCTTCTCCCACACTATTCATTTTGAGATTTAAAATAGTTTTGGTGTACCTACCTGGAATGCTCCTCACAGAACTCTAAATACAGTTCTTGCGAACTCCTTGCGCTGGAATTTTAGAGTTCTCTAACAACTCTAAGGTGCACTCCTTGCACAACCATGACAGCCCAAAACCTCTCAAAAACTATAGACAGAGAATTATTCCTGCTCCTGCAAATTGAAACATATATGCATCTATGGCATTCATAAACATAGAAAAAACTTTCAAAGACTTTCAAAAGAACTCATAAAAACACACAGAAACCTCATCGTTAGGGAAATCTACTCCTTGTATTAATATCTGAAATGTTATGTACAAATGTTTACAAGGAAGGAATGCTACAGAGTCCTCGGCTCTTTTTCATGTCCTCTCTTCTAACTCTACCACTAACTGACTAATGAAAAATCGATACAAAGATATTTTTTACAAAGGAGGGGATTCTTGCGCCTTCCTCCACCTACCTCATTAATTACATTAAATCACCATCTAGTCTACATCGGATATAGATCCACCTAATTGTCAGCCATTAATGGTGAATTTATCTTTTACAATACTTGGCATATACAAAGATAGTGGCTTCGTTTTTGTTGAGCTTACAAACTTAAATTACATTGAATTTCATTAAAAGTTCAAATTTAGCTCAAAATTTGGGATGGTTGGCACATCCTTCTTCAGGTTATGTTCCCTCTAATTTCTTGGATGAATTGACTTGCTAACACATGGTTGAGGTGGAGTGATGCTCCTACATCAGAAAGGCTCATTGCTAATCCAGGACCAGGCTGTTGTGATGGATACTACCGCTAGTGATATGTGGATTGCACGTAAGAAAAGAGGGGCCCTCCTGGGCCATGCTCAATTTGTATGGCTCTTGGTACTCCATATCTAGTAAATGTGGACCTAAAGACATGATATCCTTAGTTATCCCTAGACTAGGGGATAACAATAGGTTTTTATTATTTGGAAGGAAATGAAATGTAGTAGACTCTAAAACTTCAGGGAATCATTCACAAATAAAAAATAAATGAATTATTAATATTTCCATGCTCTGGACATAAGTTGAAGCTTCCAAAAAACAATCTCTTTAATGATTCATAAGATATTTCTTCTCTTAATAATTCATGTGTAGGTTACGTTTTCCTTTCTCAAGTATGTGGATTTTTCCACCATACATTTCTGTATATAAGACCTTCATAGGATAATTCAATTACCAAAAAACATTTACATGACCAAAACAACTAATCATGGTAAGTTTTTTGCATTACTCTTCAAACATGATTATTTACTTTTTTTATTTATATAGGTTATATTTGATCAACTTTGTAAGATTTAAAATGAATTATCATATAATCAATAAATATACATTGAGGGGTAAAAGTAAGGACAAAAAATCAGCCGCACATGGAACATTTTTTATACACAAATGTATGATAAAACTAATCTACTAATTTAACTACCCAAATTATGTTCTTCATTAAATAGATTGTTTAATTTCTTGTAAAATTAACCTTAACTCAACAAAATATCTAGTTCTTGGATTGAACAAAACCCATACCTATCTGGATGTTTATAATTTTATTCTTCATCTTATCATTTTAATATTGTAGTAATCTTGAATAGTATGAGAGAATCTGCTTTAGCCAAACTTTTGGATTTAGAGAAAAACTAGACTATTCGATAAAGAAAATAAAGTGTATACATGTATGGCCTAGTGGCATTAAGGGATATTCAAGTGAAATTAATTAATCCAATAAAACTAGAATTATGAAAATATTTTCTCCTAAATAGAATGAAATAAAAAAAAACTATCTATGATACAATTTCCTATCCTACACTAACCACTATAATATGTATGTCAAGTGAAATCATAACATTACTGTAGGCATCCAAGGATTTTAAAAAATCAAATAAAATTAAATCTGCGCATAGGTTTGAATTGCTAAAATACATTGTCATGAAGGATTGAAATTGAAATTATTATAACATCAATAAGTTAGTTCATAGCAAGGAGTAGTATATGCATACCACTTTTTTGGAAATGATGCAAGAGCATATTTGGCCTCAAGAAATATGTATCAACCAAAAGCAATTCAATTTTGAGTTAATAAATTGTAAGGTGAGATAAGTGTTGCAACTCCCATGATACCATTTCCTATGATATGAACCAAATGATGGAATATGTGGGGTTAAATGTATATGGCATGAACCCAAGTGGGTGGAATATATGGACCTAAATGTACATGTAATGTGTAAATGTATAGGTAATAGAGTTGGCCTAATATTAAAGGGGCCTCACATGTAGGTGTGAATAGGTATATATAAAGATCATGTATTCATTATTGAGGACATGGGAATTGTGATGTATGAATGTATTTGGTTATATGGAGGAGGTTATCCTATTCTTTAAGGAAATATTGTGTAACTCGTCTCTATTATGTTCTTGGAATTGTTCTCCACACTCACATTGGTGTACATGGTGTGTACTTGTGGTTTATTATGAATTTTTAAGTATTTGGTTCATAATGTTTGGTATGAGAACATCGATCCTAGGGTTTTTCTACTTCAAGCAAGTCATATTGACATGTTTCACTATAATTGTTTTTGGGGATGATTTAGATATAGAAAGTTTTAGGTTAATTATAAGAAATATCAATGTACCTTTGGTGAAAGGTTCACGTTCTGGTTCATTATAATTTTGTATATATATCGCATGGAAGTTAGGGATTTTTATTAGCCCTGGATATCAATCTCAAACAAGTCATTTGGAGAATTTCTCTATAAATTTCATTTGTTGATGTTTCAGACTATGAAATTTGCAAAATACTAATAAAATATAGAAAATTTAACTTGGTAAAATTTTTATAGTTTGGATCATTTCATTTTTTTAGATATAGTTTGTGGAAGTTGGGGTTATTTGACTATTACTATTACTAGTATCAAACAGGTTTTGAGGGTAAAACAGTCATATATTCTTCATTCAGGATCCAAAAATAGTGCCACTAGTTGTATCTGAAGGAGGGTAGTCTATAGTATTTCAGGTATAAATTTCAGAATCAGGTATGAAACATTGCACACATAGCATTTTATACAAGTTCTCTCTCCAAAAAAGGCAAATTATCAACAAGGTTTGGGAAAGTTACCATAAATTTCATTTGACACATAAAATTTATGTTAGACATGTGGCATTAGAAGACATATAAGAGTACCAAAGGCCAAATGTTTAGACGTAGAAGGGATAAAATTTATGAAATACATTATAAGGAAGGCCGACCAAAAGGAAAGACTCCAAATCATGGTTTCAAAGGTAGGTTCACTTAGAACTATCATAAATTTTGATTGGGATGTCTGATTGAGGTGATTCAAAATCCATTGGAAAGAGTAAATGCACAATAATATGTTTGTAAAATAATAATAACCATTTTGGATATTATTGTCAATATATTTATGTTGCAATTTGAGTATTTCTTAATAATGAATTGAAATAGCTAGATTTAAAGGTTATGAAGATAACTATGAAGTAAATCCCATAGAATGGTTAAGGATGGTAAAATAATAGTGTAAGACTCCTTTTGGGGAAAGTATTAAGTTTGATGCGGAATCTTGCAAGTGGTGGGATAGACTTGATGAAGGTAATATACTCTCCCCCATATGGGAAACTTTGGAAAATCTCTTCTCAAATAAATGGATCAATGAAAAAAAAAGAATGGAGGATATGCATAAAATCCAATTGCAATTAAATTAATCAAAATAAAATGTCTCCAAATTGAAAAAGGAGAATAATGAACTAATAAAA
The DNA here is from genome assembly GCA_000966675.3 of Picea glauca. Classification (NCBI taxonomy): domain Eukaryota; kingdom Viridiplantae; phylum Streptophyta; class Pinopsida; order Pinales; family Pinaceae; genus Picea; species Picea glauca. Next base: position 827,227 of record JZKD02S2144790.1, read on the forward strand.
TATAGTATTAAGAAATATGATGAGTTGGACAAGATGAAATCCTTTAACAAATCACTCATTAAGGAGGTCAAGAACTTAAAAAAAGAAAATATCAGCAATGGGAAGTTGGAGAAAAATGATTTAAAGGAAGAATTGAAAAAGAGAGATGAGGAAATGAAAAAATTATGTAACCATAATAAATAACTTATTAATGATGATAATAAGGTGAAAGGGAAATTACAGGAGTCTGAATCAAATAATAGGGATGAATACATTACCACACAATTTGAGGAGGACACTATCAAAAAACTTGAAGAGGAAATTTACAAGAAGCTCAAGGAATCCATAAATACTAATAAGGTGCAATAAAAAATGCAATATATAATTGAAGCAAAAAATAATTTGATAGATGGCGTCACATTGCAACTTCAAAAGCAGAAAGAAGACACGATTCAAGAAGGTTAGAATAATATTCTTGAAGAAGTTGAACTCCATATAGCAGATGTACATGAAAAATATGATTGTATTATTTCCAAGGCTAGAGTATAAAAAAACAAGCAAAGACTATAGAGGATGTCATTGTCTCTTAAAAGAATATAGATGAAATGGGTTTGCAGAATGAAGGGAAACCATCAAATGTGAAACCATATCAACACCCTCATTACTAGGAAATATTTCAAAGAAGACAAGAATATCAATATCAACATTATCAGTGAAGAAGTTGGAATACTTATCAATATTCATTGAACATAGCATAACAAAGCCATTATTAAAAAGTATATTATCATAGACCAAAATCTACTACAAATTGGAGAAGCTTCAACATTAATACATGGAATCAAGGGAAAGAAAGTTATGTAACAACTATCCACCAAGGATTATAACCGAAAAAAAAATGATTTGGGATGGATGGATCATCATCAATGGAAAGAAGAAAGCATGTGATATGCAATAAAAATACTTGATAAATTAACTAGAAAAATAAACAACAATATTATAACCAAAACTGAGAGAAAAATAGCCATAAATTTATTTATAATAGGAGGCATGCTTATATAGATGCATGTTATTACATGATGCTTGAATATGTAAAACTATAACTAGTTATCTAGATATGATCAAATAATTCCTTGGGACTTGTTCCCATCTATTCTTATCCTCCAATGAGCTGAGAGAGTGTGCCTTCCAAGAATCCAGTTGGTTGAGGAAGTGCGCCTTCCTTCAGTTTCACATGGATGTTTGTTCAGTTTCCCAATTCCTCCCTATTTAATCCATGAATTGTCCGTACTTCCCTCACCAAATGAGGAAAATCTTGTGCATGGAAGCTCCCAAAAAACATTTAACCCGAGTAGGAGGTTGGTCAGTGGGGACAACAAGGTAAGAGGTGTATTTTTTATTATGAGTGGTGGTATGGAGAGTCTCAAGTAAGTTGTCTTGTAGGAAGGGAGGATGGAAATAAGGGATTAACTTGAAAAGAAGAGATACATTGGAATTATATTATAACAATGGGGGATCATATTGTTTTAGACTATTCACATTCACCACATCATGAATTCCTAGTCGAGGTAGAAATTCAAGGCCATAAGCATTGTCCCTAATGTAATACCCCTAGGCCAAACCCCAATTGTAATGTAAATATAGGTTGGTGAGACAAGATGATTTTTTCTGGAATGCCTTTGTATATGTATTTTGAGGCTAGAGTTTCGTTGTGATTTCTAGGCTAGAGATCATATATGCTAAAAGGAAACTAAGCCTAACATTGTAATATGTAATCACACTTGAATTTTTAACAAAAATACATCATTGTTGTAGATCAATGAGACAAAAAGAGTACAGGGGGATAGAATTCCACTAGAAGGGAAAAGGGGGCTAAGAGTATATGAAGAGGGACTAATCCAAGGGGGACTATGCCCAAGGGAATATTATATTAATATTTCCTAAATTTTAATTATATTAAAGTTTATCTTAAGTTATTAGGATGGGGTAACGTACCACAATTGGAGCCCAATGTAGTTCAAAACATGAAAAGTGTCAAGTTGGGAACATGCATATAAAAAGTATAGTTCCCATTATTCTCCCATCATTTTTCACTCTTCACTTTCATCCCTCTCATGTACACTATTCCATTCATCATCTATAAATCTACTTGGAAAGCTTTGGGGAATTGATTGTAACCAAAAAACCTGGGTAATTTGAGACAAAGAAGTAGGGTGTCAAGAATATCTGAATTCTAAAGAGGTCAATTGTTAGGCCCGTGAGAATTCCCTTCAAGTGAGAGAAATGCTAAGAATTTCTCTCCCTATGCACTAGTTAATAGCTACAGAGCTCCGAGACTTTCTTTTTGACCTGTTGTTGAAGCCCCAGAAGGGAAGTGGGGAATCCAAAGGACAATTGATTAGAGAAGGGAGGTTGTAGGTTAGTTCAATAGTTGGCACCTTAACATGAGTTTTAGCATGATTTTTAGACCTTGGTATGGCTTAGGAAGCCTTCCCTAGTAGATTTTCAAGAATTAGCTCATGGGTGACCTACTGTCGAGCGTTTATGAGAAACAAATTCTATGGATGGGAGGAATGTATTAGGTATACATGTAGTTGGTGATTTACAAAAAAGATAAGTGTTCTTATGTGTTATTTATTTTATGTTAATTCTATTATGAAACTATTGTTATATTTCTACTTGCATTTTATGTTGTTAGACTAGATACATCTATTCATATGTAGAAAATTTTATTATTTGATAGTATTAGAGAGTTAGAATTGTTGTGTGGCACAATCCAACTTAGGGCTTGATATTCTACACCCAATCAATTTGAGAACATTATAAGGTCCATAACAGAGAGGCTTTAGTTTCTGATGACGTTGAGATTTAAAAAATTGGTTTTCCATGTAAAACTAGACTTTATGACTAGGAGTAAAAACCATAGTGTAATGATGAGAATCATGGTGGGTTTTTCCGCACTATTGGGATGACTTGAGAACTTTAGATAATTATACATGTTTGTGTGGTATATTCTGCAAAAATGAAAGAACATATATTTGAGTTGATTGTGGAGCCTGATTATATTCTTGATTATGAGGTTTGTTTCAATCATGCTTGGACCCCATTCGCTAATGGGGGGGTGTGTGGGGGATTTCCCCCCAACGACTCTCAGTAGGGGAGTCNGGGGGGGGGGGGTGTTCCACGGGGGTCCTTGGTTGGGGATTCAGAGGTAGCTCCCCCAAAGTGAAATTTTGGGAAAAATTACCTTCTAAAATATTGTATTCAATATTGATCGTTCATTATAAGGTCTTAGATATGATGGTAGAAGTTATTTTAGGTTATTTTGGCCTAGAAGGAAACCCTCTCTTATGACAAAATTGTATCATGGCTATCTATTATTGTGAATATTGTGTTCTGAGAGAGTAGACTATGAGAGAAAGAAGAGGAAGTTACAAAAAGTGTGTTGTAGGTTGTATCCCTTAATTTTGTTGGATAATAAAAAGGAAGGACTTGGAAATTTATCTGGTGGATGAATCCCACACTGGGTGAAGCATGTATATTTGTGTCTCTATTTTATTGTGTATCTTATGTGTTTTATTTCCACATTTTTTATTTTATTTCTCTACGTTCCTGTTTTTCTAACAACTCATATCAAAGAAAAGGTAACTCGCATGAAAAAGGGTTGCTGGTTTGAGTGGGCGAAATAGAGGAAGATGGAAATTTTAGCGTCAAGAAATTTAACGACCAAAAATACCAATTATAGAATATGTAGGCAGAAGATTATTTATATCAGAATGATATATTTCTACCATTGGGAAGAATAGAAAATAAGTTGACAACCATGAAGGATGGAGAATGGGAGGTTCTTGACAGAAAGGTACTGGAAACGATATGGATGAGCCTCGAAGTGTTAATGGATTTCAATATTTCAAAATAAAAGACAACAAAGGAACTAATGGATGCATTGGATAAACTATATGAAAAAACCTTGATGTCTAATAAGGTATTTCTAATGAAGAAATTATTTAATATTAAGTTGGCGGAAGGTGGGTCTATTGTAGATTATTTAAATGAATTTAATACAGATACTAATTAGCTAAGTTCTATAAAAGTGGAATTTGATGATGAGGTCAAGGATATTATAATGTTCTTCTCATTGCTAGAAAGTAGGAATGGCTTGGTCATGGTTGTAAGTAACTCTATCGATGGTTCAAACACTCTAAAATTTGATGATGTTGTTGGTGTTATCCTTAGTGAGGAAATGAGATGGAAAATCATAGGTGAGACATCAGGTAATTCATTAAACATCGAGAACACATGAAGACAAAAGGGTAAAGGAAAGGGCTCAGGGAACCATGAGAATTCGAGGAAGGTCAGATCCAAATCCATACTAGGAAAAATAAAGTGACTGAATTGTGGAAAGAAAGGACATTTGAAGAAATATTGTAGAGCTCCAATGAAACAAAGAGATGGACAGAAGGAGAAAAATCAAGAAGGAAATGTAACAGGTGATGTGTTACAAGACTCTTTGATTCTTTCTATAGATAATATTTATGATTCTTGGGTAGTAGAGTTAGGGTATTCCTTTCATGCCACACCCCATAGGAAACATTTTCTAGATTTTGTTCAATGTGATTTTGGACAGGTTCATTTGGGTAATGATACACCATTCAAAATTGTTATAATGGTAAAGGTACAAATAAAGAAAAAGAATGGAAACCAATGGTTGTTGAAAGAGGTAAGACATGTTCCATATCTAAGGAAAAATATAATTTCAACATGGTAGTTGGAAATTGAAGGATGTATATCCATATTTACAGATAAGGTGTGGAAGGTCACCAAAGGATCACTAGTGATAGAAAAAGGAGAAAAGGTAGGTACATTGTATTTATGTACTGGTAATATTGATTGTTCTATCTCTTTAGCTTCTACAGGAGTGGATATAGCTCTTTGGAATCATAGGCTCAGAAAAATGAGTGAGAAGGGTATGCATATACTTCACAAAAGGAATTTGTTTCTAGATCTTAAACAAATTGATTTGTATTTCTCTGAGCATTATGCTTATGGAAAGCAAAAGCGATTCATATTTCTTAGAGTTGGAAAAGAAAAGAAGAGTGAAAGGTTATATCTTGTGCGTACAGATGTATGGCAGCTATATCATGTATCATCTCTTGGAGGCTCTCATTACTATGTCACTTTTATTGATGATGCAACTAGAAAAACTTAGGTTTATTGCATTCGACAAAAATATGATGTTTTTGAAAATTTTAAGAAATGGAAATATTTGGTTGAGAATGAGAGAAGAAAAAGGTCAAAGTGTCTCTTATCAGGCAACAGAGCTGAATATTGCAACATGGAGTTTGGTGGTTACTATCCATACGATGGAATTCGTAGAAAGAATAAATTTCTAGGAACACCACAAGAAAATGGTGTGTCATAAATGATAAACATGACAATCATGGAGGGTGAAAGGAGTACGATATTTCATGTAGGGTTGCCCTTAAATTTTTGGGAAGATGTTGTAGATATTTTTTTTTACTTTATAAACAAAGGACCTTCAATTTCTTTGGATGGTGGAATTCCGGAGGAGGCATGGACAAGTAAAAAGGTAAACTATCGATTTCTTAATACTTTCAGTTTTGAATCATGTGTACATATCAATAAATAAAATAGATTGAATCTTGAGGAAAAATCCAAGAAGTATACCTTTATTGGATACTGTGTTAATGATTTTGGTTATATCTTATGGGATTATGAAAATCACAAAATCATTGGGAGTAGAGATGTCATATTCAATGTGTAATATTCCCACTAAATTTTCTAGAAAATTTTCTCAATTTAGACAGTAATTGTTTCATCAAACAATTGTTTTTTATAAGAATTGAATGTCTGTTGATATAGTGTTTTTAGCACAATTTATTATCCCCCATGAGATCTAATGGATACTTAGACTTGGAAGGCAATATAAACTGAAATCTTCTAGAATATATGAAGATCAAAGAAACTAATACAATTTATACATTGTAGCATCCATTAAACATTTATTGGATCAACAAACATAACTGAAATATGAAGTAATTAACCTGATATTTATTGTTGTATTAATACTTATAAGATTGGAGGGATTATCACAATATATGGCTTCCAAAGGGGGTCGCACACCAAACAATGAGTACCGTCGATCACAGCTACCAAAAATTAAAAAGTGAATGCATCCAACTTAGAAGAAGATGTATCCACCAACCAAAAACTCAATACACACAACCAGCTTGCCTCTTAATAGTGACATGCTCCAACAATGCTAAGAATAAACTATGCTCTGAGTTAGCACCCTATGCCAAGAATAACTGTTTTATTTGGGTAGGAAGTGTGACCTATAGAAGATGAGACTCAAGATGGGTAAATAAATTTGTCCCTAATAGATGTAAGGGACCCCAACCGATAAACTACGATATCAACACTTCCACCAATGGATACCAAGAGGAAAATTTCCCCACAGTGATGGTAATACAACCCATCAATAATATTCTTCAATTATTCTCACTAAAATCACCCCTATCTTCAAGAAATATGCCCTCACTTGCTCCAGATGAGCGAGGTAAGGATCCATGCATGAAAACTATGTACACTAGCTAGAATGTGCACCCAACTCCTCACGAATGCACCCAGATTGAGGGAAGCTCAGTTTTTCAAGAATAATTCGGCCTCCCCACTTAACAACTCGACCAACAAAAATGGAAATACAATCTAGTTGAATCCTAATGAGAAATATGCAACGATCTCTCCCTTAGACTCACTAGGGTGTATAGTTTCAACACTGAAGCCAACAAATGCACAAGGGTTTCCAAAAACCCTAGACTCTTTCCTCAATATCTCTCAAAAATCATTTTTCCAAATGAGTGAATGAAAGAATGAGGGGTGCCTTCTCTTTTCCCCTCTTTTATTTCTTCATGGATTTATTTCCTGCCCACTTTACTTTTTAATTTTCTTTTAAAGTCACTTTATTCTTGCACACTTTATAATTTTTAAGTTACTTTGTTTTTCCTAAGACCCATGTCCCCGTCTTTCCCTTTTTCAATTTATAAAGTCATTTCCTAGGAAAAAGTTGAGTTCCCTAGGTAATTTTTCTTACTTAGCCTATGGGAACCAATTTAGGCTAGCAAAACCATTCATTATGCCTCCTAGGCCAACAGGGACATTACAATCCTCCCCGCTTGAGATTGTTTTTCCTCAAGGAAGTGTAATCCAGGATGTTGCAATATTTTCTCCCCTTCCCAAGTAGCATCCTCGATAGGTAGATTTTTCCATTTGATCAGGTACTCTTTAATGATCTTGTTCCTTAATTTATGCTCTCTAGTCTCCAACAGCTCCTCTGGAATTAGAATCAACTTGCCCTCCTCATCCAAAGGTGGCAGCTCTATATCAATGACAACATGTTGTCCCACAAGAATGAAACATGAAAGACATTGTGTATCTTACACCCCTCGAGAAGATCTAACTCATAAGATACCTCCCCAAGTCACCTCGAAATCATGTAGGGACCATATACTTGTGGCTTCGATTTCTTTTCCCCTTTCATTTTCAAGGATGATTGTATGTATGGATGCAAGTGAAGGTTTACCAAGTCTCCCACCTCGAAATTGTGCTCCACTCTATGTTTTTCAGCTTACATATTTTGTTTATTCTGTGCCATTTTCATATTATCATTGAGATTTTGCAATATGTCCAGACTCTACTGAATCCAATCTTTGGCATTGGGTGCCTGGTTGTCCCCAAATTCTCAATCCACAAAGGTGGTGGCATCATAACCATAAAAGGATTTGAAAGGTGTGATCTTGATCGACATGTGATAAGTGGTGTTATAAAAATTCTCACCCAAGTGTAGTCATTTTATCCATGCCTTTTGTTTCCCCGATACATAACTTCACAAATACCCCTCGAACAACTTGTTCACAATTTAAGTTTTCCCACTAGTCTGATGGTGATAACTAGTAATGGGAGTTAATTCTATCCCTACGAGTATGAACAACCGCTACCAAAATCCCAACATGAATTTGTTGTCTCAATCACTAACAATTGTCTTGGGTAGTCCATGCAGCCAAAATACCTCTCGAAAGAAAAATTATGCTACTTTAACTGTAGAGTATTTGAATGACATGGTGAAGAAATGGGTGAATTTAGTAAGCATGTCAACCACCACGTAGATACAATATTTCCCATGAACCAGAGGAAGCCCTGTGATAAAATCCATTGAAATTTTTTCCCATTTTTGTTCTGGAATGGGAAGCGGTTGGAGAAATCTTGTTGGGTGGGTATGTTCCTCCTTGTTTTGCTGACAGATGTGGAATTCCCGTACAAACCTCAATACCTCAATCTTGAGACCCTTCCAAGTGAACCTTTATCGATTTTGTCTATAAGTCTTCAGGTATCCTGGATGACCTTCCAAAGGATAAGTATGCATTGCATGCATAATTTTGTCCTTCAACTGAGATTCTGGTACTAAATAGATATGGTCCTTATAATATATGATGTCCTCAATAAACATGTACTTTTCATTGGAGATCTGACCATCAAGTATCTCACAAGAAAACCTATTTTTGGAGTATTCTACGAATAGAAGTGCCTTCCATTCCATTGAAATCTCCATGAGAGAGAGAGTGGGTATCCTATATAGGGCATCAACAACCACATTAGTTTTCCCTTTCACATACTCAATGTTAAAATCATAGGCTTGGATTTTACTGATCCATTTTTTTTTTCACTCGCTCATCTCCTTTTTCTCCATAAGAAACCTCAAACTATTATGATCGGTCTTTACATTAAACCTATTCCCCACCAGGGACTACTAGAATTTGGTCAAAGCATGCATTATGGACAACATTGCTTTCTCATATATGGAGTAATATTTCTCATACTCTAGGAGTTTTTGTGTCTCAAACGCTATGGGGTGACCATTTTGCATCAATACCTATCGTATCCCAATTCATGAAGAATCACACTCCAAAATAAAGGGATAAGTGAAATTAGGGACTGCTAAAATAGGGCATGAACTAATCACCTGCTTCATTTTCTCGAATGTCTTCTGGGCCTCCTCTATCCAAACAAAAGCCCCATTTTTGTTGAGATCGGTCAGTGGTGTTGTAAACTGGAAGAATCCATTAAAAAAATTCTTGTAATAAGTGAAAAGACCAAGGAAGCTCTTCATTTATGTCACATTCCTAGGAGTTGGCCACTCAATGATCACCCTGATATTTTCTTGGTGCACATGTACCCCATTCTTCCTAGTCACGTGCCCCAGGTAGAGCATCTTTGTCATACCAAATTCACACTTGGATTCCTTCGCATACAACTGTTGACTCTCTATAATACCAAGTACTTCATCTAGGTGTCATAGATGATCTTTACATGGTTTGATGTATATGAGGATGTCGTCAAAGAAGACCAATAATAACTTCCTCAACTTATAGTTGAACACATGATTCATGCATGACTGGAAAGTGGAACGGATGTTAGTTAACCTTAATGGAATGCCTAGAAAATCATAATTCCCATCATGTCATCTAAAGTCTATTTTACATATGTCGTGCTCTCATGCCTTGGTCTGATGATACCTTGATCGAAGATCAATCTTTGAGAGAAATTTGGCTCCCCTGAGATCATCCACTAACTCATCGATATTGGGTATGGGGTATTGATTCTTGATTGTCTTCATGTTTAGGGCCCTGTAGACAATACACATCCACAAAGTACCTTCCTTCTTCTTGACTAAGACCACGAAAGAGGAAAATGAGTTGGAACTATGGCGGATGTGACCCATTTTCAACAATTTGTTAAAAAAAAATTCAATCTCATCCTTGTAAACTTTCGGGTGCTGATAGTGGTTTGTGATAACTTTTTAGACACCCTCTTCTATCTCTATGATATGATTGAAACTTCTATCATGTGGAATTCCATGAGGAATGTCACTAGATAGTTTATGATGTTTGCGAAGTAGTACCTGCAAGTCTTCTAGAAGTTGTTGCTGATGGTCAGGTGGCTCCCTATCATAAATAAAACAATCTATAGCCCACTTTATATCACCATGCCTCATAAAGGCCTCCATGTTGTGCGATGACACAATATTCGGTGGGCAATGGTGCATGGATGGTAGGTCCACTTTTTTTCCATCTATGCCTATGAACTCCATCTCCATGGTCCTATGATCCGTAGTGTATCTCCCAATAGAGTAAATCCATTGAATGCCCAAAACTACATTGATACCACAAACAAATCATCTGTCATTGAGTAGTTTCCCATTGTTATTGTGATCTTGGAAATCCACATGGTGGAACTCATATGGTAGCCTCCTAGTATGACTATTGTGAACCCATCGAATTCATTTGTCAAAATTCCTCTCCTCATGACCATGTTATTTTCAATGAAGTTATGGGATTCTGCCCCATCGATCAATATTGTCACCTTGTGCCCCTATAGGACACCTCTTACCCTGAAGGTATGATACCTTGAAAATCCTGACATCGAGCCATGATTGGGTCCTTATCCATAGCCTATGAAGACTCCTCTCCTAATCCTAGTTTTCCATGGTCCTGTGAATGCTCCACCTCTTCATCCTTATCACTGTAACTATCAGAGTATACCTCAATGTAATGGGCCTTTCCCATTCTGTCCTTCTCGATGCATCTGTTCCCTAGTGCCTATGGCTCCTGATAGTCGAACCATTATTTATTTGTTCCTCAATTATCTTATGGCCTCTTCATCCAGTTTGGGCTTGTAGTCCCAATATCTCTAAGGTGGTATGATTTCCTTATTCTTTGCGGTAAAAGTGGGTTTGGGTGGAAATTGGCTTTTAGGTACTGTATCCTGCATGTCCTGAGCCCTGTTGACAATATCCTATAAAGAGGTAGGCTTGTAGGCCTTGACCAATCCCCGTAGAGGTTCCATTATCCCCTCAACAAACAACATCACCAGACGACCCTTTGAAATTTCTAACACCATCACACCGACCCTCTGAAACTCAGATATATAGGCCTCTGGGCTACCTATTTCTTTGCGCTAAGCCAACTCTCTGAACTGAAGCTCAGTGTCCTTCTTGTCAAATATCTTGATGAGTCTCTGTGTGAATTCTAGGTAGGAAGTAACCCCAACATGTCCCAAAGTGACTAACCCATGGTACCACCACTCATGGGACTCGCCATCCAGGTGAAAGGTGGCCAATTTAGTGGCATCTTTCTATGTCATCTGGTGCAACTTGAAGTAAGTGTCGATATTATTCACCCATGATCTAGTGGAGAATTTAGTGCCCCCGTTAAAGTTTGGAATAATGACCTTCCCAATGGTACGCTGCAACTCAAAATTATGTGTCATGGTCCTCATGGGTCCTCTCGATCGGTTGCTTCTCTTCATATTGTAGAACTCTGTGAAGGACATGGCTGAGTGGAAATCATCTCCTAGTCTCCATTACTCCTCTAAATATTCCCTATAGGCCTCATCCTGCTCAACCTGCATCACTGGACCTGTAGCCTCATTCCCCAAAAATTGAGGCATAGTGGGTCTGGGGGATTTGGTGTACAAGTGGGGGTGGATTTGCATGGTAGTGTGTGATTGGTTTCCTTATCCATTTTTTTAACCCCCATCACCATTTTTGTTATTATTCGTTGTTCCCTCCAACGATTTCTTAGAAAACTAGCCCATGAGGTCTATCAGGTCCTTTCGACCCTTGGCCAAGTCATTCACGATATTGAACAAACTGTTGACCCTCATGCAATCTTCTTCCCCCATAGTTCCTTTTCCTTTAAGTGTGATAGATGTTGCTTCCTCTTTTTTGCCTTCTTCTCTAACCACTTCTTATTCTTCCCACCTAGGGGGATCTGGGGTTATTCCCCTACATCTCCAGTAGGTAATGTTCTGCACATCTTCTGGTCTCATAAATCCAATTTTAAATACCCCTCATATCCCACAACTATAGAGGAACATTCTCTGAGACCACTATAATATTCCCACTAAATTTTCTGGAAGTTTTTATCGGTTTAGAGAGTAATTCTTCCGTCAAATAGTTCTTGTTTAGAAGAATTGAATGTCTAATGATATAGTATTTTTAACACTATTTATTATTCCCCATGAAATCTAATGGATACTCATATTTGGAAGGCAATATAAACTGAAATATTCCAACATATATGAAGCTCAAAGCAACTTGTAGAATTAATACATTGTATCATCCATTAAACATTTATTGGATCAACAAACAGAACTGAAATATGAAGTAATGAACCTGATATTTATTTTTGTAGTAATCCTTATAGGAGTTGATAGATTAGCATAGTAGATGGATTCCAAAGGGGTTCGTACACCAATATATGAGTACCCTCGATTAGAGATACCATAAATTACAAAGTGAATGCGCTCAACTTAGAAGAATATGTCTCCACCAACCAACAAATCGATACACACTCCTAGCTCTCCTCTCAATAGTGATTGGATCCAACAATACTAAGAATAAACTATGCTCTGAGTTAGCACCCTCTTCCAAGAATAAATGCCTTATCTGGGTAGGAAGTGCGACCTTTAGAAGATGAAACTCAACCCGGGTAAATAAATATGTCCTTACAGGATGTAAGGGACCCCAACTGATAAACTACGATCTCAACACTTCCACCAATGGATACCAAGAGGAAAATCTCCCCACATTGATGGTAATACAAACCATCAATAATATTCTTCAATTCTTCTCACTGAAGTAGCCCCTATCTTCAAGAAATGTGCCCCCACTTTCTCCAAATCAGTGAGGTAATGACCCACACATGCAAACTATGTCCACCAGCTAGACTATGGGCCCAAATCCTCATGAATGTGCATAGATTGAGGGAAGCTCAATTTTCCAAGAAGAAGTCAACCACCCCACTTAACAAATCATCCAAAAAAGATGGAAATACAATCCAGTTGAATCACAATGAGAAATTTGCAACGATTTCTCCCTCAGATTGACTAGGGTGTATAGTTGCAACATCGAAACCAACAAATTCACAAGGGTTTCCAAAAACCCTAGAATCTTTCCTGAAGATCTCTCAAAAATCAATTTTCAAAATGAGTGAATGCAAGAATGAGGGGTGCTTTCTCTTTTCCCCTCTTTTATTTATTGATGGAATTATTTACCACTCATGTTACTTTTTAATTTTATTTTAAAGTCACTTTATGATCGCACACTTTATAATTTTTAAGAGACCTTGTTTTTCCTAAGATCCATGTCCCCCTCTTTCCCTTTTTCACTTTATAAAGTCATTTCCTAGGAAAAAGTTGAGTTCCTAAGTAATTTTCCTCACTTAGCCTACGAGAACCAATTTAGGCTAGCGAAACCATTCATTATGCCTCCTAGGCAAATAGGGACATTACAGTCCTCCCCACCTAATATTTCTTGTCCTCAAGCAACTATAATCCAGGACATTGTAATATCTTCTCCCCTTCCCAAGTAGCATCCTCGATAGGTAGGATTTTCCATTTGATCAGGTACTCTTTAATGCTCTTGTTCCTTAATTTCCACTCTTTGGTCTCCAACAACTCCTCTGAAATTAGAATCAACTATACCTCCTCATCCAATGGTGGAAGATCTGTAGAAATGAAAACATGTTGTCCCACTCCCTTCTTGAGGTAGGAAACATGAAAGACATATTGCATATTACACCCCTCCGAAATATCTAACTCATAAGATACCTCCCCGACTCGCCTTGAAATCCTTTAGGGACCACATAATTGTGGCTTCAATTTCTTTGCCCCTTTCATTTTCAAGGATGATTGCATGTATGGATATAAGTGGAGGTACGCCAAGTATCCCACCTCGAAACTATGCTCCACTCTATGCTTGTTGGATTACATATTTTGTTGATTATGTACCATTTGTAGATTATCTTTGTGATTTCTCAAGATGTCCTAACTCTCCTGAATCCAATCTTTGGCTTTGGGTGCTCGACTATCCCCAAATGCTCAATCCACAAAGGTGGTGGCTTCATAATAGTACAAATATTTGAAAGGTTTCATCCCGATAGACATGTGATAAGTGGTTTTTTAGCAACACTCACCCAAGTGCAGCCATTTCATCCATGCCTTTTTTTTACCTAATACATAATTTCTCAAATACCCGTCGAGCAACTTGTTCACAATTTTTCTTTTTCCATTAGTCTAAGGGTGATAACTGGTACTAGGCGTTAATTCTATCCCTATGACTCTGAACAGCTCCTACAAGAAGCCCCCCATGAATCTATTGTCTCGATCACTGAAACTTGTCTTGGGTAGTCCATGCAGCTGAAATACCTCTTGGAAGAACAATTTTGTTACTTGAACTATAGAGTATTTGGACAATATGGCGAAGAAATGGGAGAATTTAGTAAGCGTGTCAACCACCACGTAGATACAATATTTCTTCTAAACCAGAGGTAACCCTATGATAAAATCCATCGAAATTATTTCCCTTTTTTGTTCCGAAATAGGAAGTTCTTGGAGAAATGTTGTTTGGTGGGTATGTTCCTCCTTGTTTTTCTAAAAGATGTGGCATTTCCGTACAAACTTCAATACATCAGTATTGAGACCCTTCCAAGAAAACCTCTTCCAAATTTATCTATAAGTATCCAGGTATCCTGGATGACCTTCCAAAGGAGAAGTATGCGCTGCATGCATAATTTTTTCCTTCAATTGAGATTCTGAAACTAAATATATCTGATCGTTATAATATATGATGTTCTCAATAACCCTATACCTATCATCGAATATCTGACCATCAAGTATCTCACAAACAAACCTCTTTTTGGAGTATTATACCAATAGAAGTGCCTTCCATTCCACTAAAATCTCCATGAGAGAGAGAGTGGGTATCCTAGATAGGATGTCAACAACCACATTATTTGTTCCTTTCACATCCTCAATCTCAAAATCATAGGCTTGGATTTTACTGATCTATTTTTGTTGTCGCTCGCTCAACTCCTTTTTCTCTATGAGAAACCTCAAGTTGTTATGATCGGTCTTTACCTTGAACCTATTCCCCACCAGGTACTATGGAAATCTGGTCAAAGCATGCATTATGGCCAACATATTTTTGTCATATATGGAGTAATGTCGCTCATACTCTCCTAGTTTGTGGCTCTCAAACGCTATGGGGTGACCATTTTTCATCAATACAAATCATATCCCAATTCTCGAAGCATCACACTCGAAAAAAAGGGCTGAGTGAGATGAGGGAGCACTAAACCAGGGCATGAACTCATCACCTGCTTCATTTTCTTGAATATCTCCTGGGCCTCCTCTATCTAAACAAAATCCCCCTTTCTGGTGAGATCGATCAGTGACATTGTGAATTGTGAGAATCCCTTAAAAAATTTCCTGTAATTAGTGAAAATATCGAGGAATCTCTTTATCTCTGTCGCATTCCTAGTAGTTGGCTAGTCAATGATCACCTTGATATTTTCTTGGTGCACCTATACCCCATTCTTCCCAATCATGTGCCCCAAGTATAGCATCTATGTCATATCAAATTATCACTTGGATTCCTTCGCATACAACTGTTGAATCTCTATAATACCAAGTACTTCATCCAGGTGTCACAAATGGTCTTCCCACATTTTTTTGTATATGAGGATGTCGTCAAAGAAGACGAAACGGAAATTCCTCAGCTTCTTATTGAACAAATGATTCATGCATGATTGGAAAGTGGTAGGGGAATTAGTTAGATTGAATGTCATGATCAGAAACTCATAATTCCCATAGTGGCATCTAAAGGTTATTTTATGTATGTCCCCCTCTCGTACCTTAATCTAATGATACCCTGATCGATGATCAATGTTTGAGAGAAATTGGGCTCCCATGATCTCATCCATTGACTCATCGATCTTGGGTATGGGGAACCAATTCTTTATTGTCTTCTTGTTTAGGGCCCTGTAGTAAATACACATCTGCAGAGTATCATCCTTCTTCTTCACTAAGACAATGGAAGAGGCAAATGGCCTGAAACTAGGGTGGATGTGACCCATTTTCAACAATTCATTAATGGTTTTTTCAATCTCATCCTTGCAAGATTTAGGGTGTCAATATGGGTTTGGTATAACCTCTTAGACCCCCTCTTCTCGCTCTATGGCATGATCAAAACCTCTATTAGGTGGAATTCCAGGAGGAATTTCACTAAATACTTTATGATGTTTGAGAAGTAGTACCTGTAAGTCCTTTGGAAGCTACTGCAAAGGGTCAAGTTTCTCTCTGTCATAAATAAAACACTCTACATCCCACTCTATATCACCATGCCTCATAAATGCCTCCTTGTTTTGCAATGAAACAATCTTCGATGACTACTGGTGCATGAATTGTACGACAACTTTCTTTCCATTTGGGCCTGTGAACTCCATCTCCATGGTCCTCTCATCTGTAGTGTGTCTCCCAATAAAGTAAATCCAATGAACTCCCAACACTACATAGGTGCTTGGTATGTCCACCACAAAGAAATCATCTTTCATTTAGTAGTTTCCCATGGTTATTATGATATTGGGAATTCACTTCGTGCAACTCATCGGGTGGCCTCCTGGTATGACTAATGTCAACCCATCAAATTCTTTTGTCAAAACTCCTCTCCTCTCGACCATGTTACCGTCAATTAAGTTATGAGATTCTCCCCCATCAATCAATATTGTCACCTTGTGCCTTTGTATGACACCTCTGACCCTCAAGGTATGATACCTCAGAAATCCTAACATCGAGGCCATGACTGGGTTCTTAGCCCCATCCTGTGAAGAATCCTCTCCTAATGCTAGATGTCCCTGGTCATGTGCCTATTCCACCTCCTCATCCTCATCATTGTCATTGTCATAGTATACCTCAATGTAATGGGACTTGCCCATTCTTTCCTTCCAAGTGCATTTGTTCCCTGGTGCCTATGACTCCTAACAAATGAAACATAATTTATTTTTCCTCAATTCTCTGTTGGTCTCTTCATCCAGTTTGGTCTTGCTGACCCAATATCTCTGAGGTGGTAGGATTTCCTTAGTCTTTGGGGTAAAAGTGGGTTTGGGTGGAAACTAGCTTTTAGGTACTGCATCCTGCATGTCTCGAGCCCTGCTAACTACATCCTATAAAGAGGTATTCTTGTAGGCCTTGTCCCATCCCCACAGAGGCTCTATTATCCCCTCTACAAAAAACATCACCAAACGACCCTCTAAAATGTATGACACCATCACAGGGACCCTATGAAACTCATATATATAGGCCTCTTGGCTTCCTGTCTGTTTGAGCTGAGCCAACTTTCTGAAGTGAAGTTCAGGGTCCTTCCTGTCAAATGTCTTGATGAGTCTTTGTGTGAAGTCTAGGTAGGAGGTAACCCTGACATGTCCCAAAGTGACTAACCCATGGTACCACCACTCATGGGCCTTGCCATCCAGGTGCATGGTGACCAATTTAATGGCATCTGTCTCTATCATCTGGTGCAGATGGAAGTAAGTGTTGAGCTTATGCACCCATGATCTAGCAGAGAAGTTAGTACCCCTATCAAAATTGGGAATAATGACTTTCCCAATGGTACGTTGCAACTCAAAATTGTGTGTCATGGCCCTGATGGGCCCTCTCGGTCGTTTTCTACTTTTCATATTGCAGAACTCTACGAAGGACATGGTTGAGTGGAAATCATCTCCTAGTCTCCAGTACTCCTCTAAATATGCCCTATAGGGCTCATCCTGCTCAACATGCATCAATGGACCTGCACCCTCATTCCCCAAACATTGAGGCATAGTGGGTCTGGGGTATTTGGTGTACAAGTGGGGGTGGCCTTGCATGGTAGTGAATGAGTGGTTTCCTTTTCCATTATTTGAACCCCCATCACCATTATGTATCTTCTTCATTGTGGCCTCCAATGCATTCTTAGCAAGCTGACCCATGAGGTCCATCATGGCCTTTTGACCCTTGTCCAAGTCATTCAATATATTTAACAAACTATTGACCCTGGTATCATATTTGTTCCCCATAGTTCCTTTTCCCTTAGGTGTGATAGATGGTGTTGCCTCTCCCGTCCCTTCTTCTCTAACCACTTCATTTTCTTCACACATAGGGGGATCTAGGGTTATTCCCCTATGTCTTTGGTAGGCAATTTTTTTCTCATCTTATAGTATGATATATCTGATTTTAAATGACCCTTAGATTCCATAGTTGCAGAGCAACATTCTCTGATACCACTGTAATATTCCCACTAAATTTTCTAGAAAGTTTTCTCGGTTTAGAGAGTAATTGTTTTGTCAAACAATTGTTGTTTAGAAGAATTGAATGTCTGTTGATATAGTATTTTTAGCACAGTTTATTATTCCCCATGAGATATAATGGCTACTCATATTTGGAAGGAAATATAAACTGAAATATTCCAGCATATGCGAAGCTCAAAGCAACTAATACAATTAATACATTGTAGCAGGCATTAAACATTTATTGGATCAACAAATAGAACTGAAATATGAAGTAATGAGCCTAATATTCATTTTTGTAGTAATCCTTGCAGGAGTTGAGGGATTAGCACAGTAGATGCCTACCAAAGAGGTTCGTACACCTAGCTATAACTACCCTCTATTAGAGCTACTAGAAATTACAAAGTGAATGTGCCCAACTTAGAAGAAGATGTCTCCACCAACCAACAACTCGATGCACGCTCCTAGCTCACCTCTCAATAGTGACAGGCTCTAGCAACACTAAGAATAAACTCTGCTCCGAGTTAGCACCCTCTACCAAGAAGAAATTCATTGTCTAGGTAGGAAGTGCGACCTATAGAAGATGAGGCTCGGGATGGATAAATAAATATGTCCCTACATGATGTAAGGGACCCTAAATGATAAAATTTGACCTCGACACTTACACCAATGGATACCTAGAGGAAAATCTCACCACAATGATGGTAATACAACCCAGGAATAATATTATTCAATTATTCTCACTGAAATCGCCCCTATCTTCAATAAATACACCCCCACTTTATCCATATGAGTGAGGTAAGGACCCATGCATGAAAAATATTCCCACCATATAGACTGTGTGCCCAACTCCTCATGAATGCGCCCAGATTGAGGGAATCTCAATTTTCCAAGAAGAAGTCAACCTCCCCACTTAAAAACTCATCCAACAAAGATGGAAATACAATCTAGTTGAATTACAATGAGAAATCTACAGTGATATCTCCCTCAGACTCACTAGGGTGTATAGTTCCAAGACCAAAATTGACAAATGCACAACGATTTCCAAAAACCCTAGACTTTTTCCTCAAGAGCTCTCAAAAATCAATTTTCCAAATGAGTGAATTCAAGAATGAGGGGCACCTTCTCTTTTCCCCTCTTTTATTTCTTCATGTAGTTATTTCCCGCCCGCTTAAATTTTTTATTTTCTTTTAAAGTCACTTTATGCTTGCACACTTTATAATTTTTAAGTGACTTTGTTTTTCCTAAGACCCATGTCCCCCTCTTTCCCTTTTTCACTTTATAAAGTCATTTCCTAAGAAAAAGTTGAGTTCCCTAAGCATTTTTTTCAATTTAGCCTATAGGAACCAATTTAGGCTAGCAGAACCATTCATTAGGTCTCCTAGGCCAACGGGGACATTACAGAATGAGAAGGTCATGTACAAATATCATTTGCAGGGAAAGAAATAGGAAAAAGAAAAACCAAAATACACAGTGCTTGGTGAGATCACTGAAAAAGAAATTCCAAACGTACCATAAAATCAAAATGTACAACACCATGAATAGAAGGTACTTCAAACTCTTGCAGGTGTTGTTATAATATCTAATATGTTAAGTAGACCCCTAGAACGATCTTCGCCTTCATTGTATTATTTATTGTTGATTGATTCTAGTGAACCGGAATGTTATGAAGAGGCAATATAGGTAGACACTAAAAAGAAGTGGGAGGAAGGCATGAAAGAGGAAATGGATTCATTGGTAAATAACCATACTTTGGACTTGGTTTAGTTTCCTATAGGAAAAAGAGCATTGCAGAATAAATGGGTTTATAGATTGAAAGAAGGATATGGAGGAAAACATTTGTGCAAGGCTAGACTTGTTGTAAAGGGGTTTCCACAAAAAAAAGGTATAGATTTTGATGAAATATTCTCTCATGTTGTTAATATGACTTCAATTAGGACTATTTTAAGTCTTTTGCTCATAGAATATTTCCATCTTGAAAAGTTAGATGTAAAACCATCGTTTCTCAATGGGGATTTGGAGGAAGAGATATATATGAAACAACCATAGGGGTATGAGTTCAAAGGGAAGGATAATTTTGTATGTAGGTTGAAGAAAATATTGAATGGATTAAATCAAGCTCCAAGGAAGTGGTATTTGAAGTTTGATAGGTTTATGAAAGAAAAAGGTTATCGTAGATGTCATTCTGATCACTGTGTTTATTTCAAAAGGATATAAAATGGAATCTATATTATCTTCCTATTGTATGTAGATGACATTCTTGTTGCAGGGTCTAATATGTAGGATATAAATGTGATAAGGAATAAATTAGCTAATTCATTTGTGATTAAGGATTTGGACATTGCAAAGTAAATCCTTGGTATGAGAATAAGAACAGACAGGAACAATTGCAAATTAACATTGTCTCGGTGTGAGTACACAGAGAAGGTGTTGGAGAGGTTTAGAATGAAGAATGAAAAACCAATTAGTACACCTTTGGACATCCATTTCAAATTAACTAAGGAAATGTCTCCCAAGATAGGAGAGGATATAGAATACATGTACAGGGTCCCTTATTCATCAAAAATTCACAGATTGATGTATACGATGTTTTGAAACAAGACTAGATATTGCACATGCAGTGGGCATTGTGAGTAGGTATATGAAAAAACCATGTATAGAACATTGGGAGGTATTAAACTAGATTCTTAGGTATTTGAGAGGTACTTCTACTTATGGATTATGTTTTGGAGTTTCATACACTATTCCACAGGGATATGTTGATTCATATATGGTAGGTGATAAAGATAGTAGGAGGAGCATAACAGGGTATGATTTTAATGTAGGTGTAATAATAGGAAGTTTTATTTCAAAACTACAAAAGGTTTTGGCACTTTCAACAACATAAGTAGAGTATGTTGCTGCTATAGAGGCTATTAAATAAATGATTTTGTTATATAGGTTTATGGAAGAATTGGGAAAGAAGTAGGAGAATAACAGGTTGTAATGTGAAAGTGAGAGTGTCATTCATATTGAAAAGAAATCATCCTTCCATTCAAATACTCATAATATAAAATGCAGGTACCATTTCATACGATCCGTCTTGGAAGATGGACATTTGAAGTTGGAAAAGATACATACTAGATATAATCCTATAGACATGTTAACAAAGGGAGTAACCAGAGAGAAGATGAGTTTCTTCTTAGTTTCAGTTGGTATTCAAGGATGAAGGTGAATATGAGAAATTTACCAAGTCCAAGGTGGAATATAGTCCAACAAGTACAACAATAATGGAGTTGTTGTGATAAATATCCAAGTGGAAGATTATTGGTTGTGGAGCATGATTATCTTCTTGATTCAAAGGTTTGTTTCAGCTTTGCTTGGACCCCATTCCCTAATGAGGGGTGTGGTGGGGCTTCCCCCCCTACAAATTTCTCGAGGGGCTGTGGAGGGGGCGAAGACAATTTTTGTAGCCCCCCCTGGCGGGGGATTCGATGGAAACACCATTGGAGAAATTTTTTGGGAAAATTTTCCTTGTAAAATACTGTAATTTTTAGTCAATCTCGACCATTTATTATAAAGTCTCAGATATAACCGTAGAATTTGTTTTAGGGTTTTTTTCCTCTAGAAGGAAACCCTAACAAGGGAATTGTATTTCATCTTTTTATTATTGCAAATATGGTATTCTGAGAGAGGATATTATGAGAGAAATAAGAGGAAGTTACAATGGGTGTATTGTAGGTTGTATCCCTTCATTTTGTTGGATAATGAAAATAAAGGACCTAGAAATTTCTCTGGTGGACATAGCCCACACTGGATGAACCATGTATATCTATATCTCTATTGTATTGTGTATCTTATGTGTTTTATTTCCACATTTGTTTTATTTTATTGCTCCACGATCATGTTTTTCTAACAATTTGTTGTTTTTGTTTCTTTGGAGTGCCAAAAGGATTTAAGGTGAGAGACAATTCATACTGGGATAAAGGTTTATATCCAAATTAGGCATAAAAAGAAGATATACAAGTAGAAATATGTACACCACAATTATAACTATGTTGAATGACATGGACGGTTGTATCCCACTGGTTGGTTTCAACAAATTGACTGCAAAGAGCATGGACAAGCCTATTGTTAAATTACTCAATTTGGAAATCCATTTGGGGATAGAAGGAAGTAGAATATTTGAGTTGAAAACCCAGTAAATCTTATAATTTTTTCCAGAAGGTGTTGAGAAATCGAGTGTCATGATCAGAGATGATGCTAGTAGGAAGGCCAAAGTGTGGACAAACATAGTGGAAGAACAAGTCTGCAGTTTGGGCATAAGTAGTGGCCTTAGTATAAGGGATAAAAGGAACCATATTAGAGAAATGGAAAAAAATAACCTAGATAACATCATTTTTTTGTAAGTTTATAAGTAAACCACTAAGGAAATCCATGGAAATAGACTCCCAAGGGAAGGAAGGCATAGAAAGGGGATGATACAAACCAAATTTACAATTCGTAGGTTCATGTTGACTACACATTACATAAGAAAGAATGGAAGGATCAACTTGATGAGTCATAAAATATGAAAATAAATGTCATTTCAAGTGTTCAACTCTAATCAGAGACCCAAAATGGAAAGCATAGGAGGAAGCATGTGCCTCCTTAATGAATGTAAAATGATATTTAGAGGTAGGGAAACACAATTGTTTGATTTTATATATCCACCCATATCTAATTGTATAATCCATAAAGAACATGTGATTGACCTTAGAGGGATGTTACACAACATCCCATATCTCTCAAAAGAAGGGATCATAAGCATAAAGAGACTTCCAAGACTCATAGGAAACACAAAACACAACCAAGAGCTAAATTACTTATGTAGGGGGCAGCTTAGGAGATCATCCATCCTATTAGAAGTGCCCTTTTTGTATTTAATCACCAAATAAAACTGATGAATGTAAGCTACCCACATTAGAATATGATGTTATATGAATCTAGTTCAGGATATAGATTTGGATTGGAAAACCCTATATCTAGATCTGAGACTGACGAACACCATATGAGGCTCAAAATGGATGTCTCACTAGAAAATCCTAGCCAAGATCACACTGAGACGGTAGGCTAGAAGAGAGGGGAGGGTGTGAAAAACCGTAGTGCACCCCTCCACAAAATGGAAAGGTGGGGGGGCGTGGTGGAAGATCCTCACAACCAAACAACATAGTAGTGGAGGGATAGAGAAACACTAGTGCACTATGTTGGAAGATATGTAGGTTGATATGAAACCTGAGTGAACCTCTAAAGGTGGAAATCACCAAGAATGACTGGGAAGTCAAGGTCTTCATAAAACCCTAGCACATTGCCTAATAGATGGAGACTAGATCCACCCCTAGCACACATCTGGATCTAAACATTGGTGAGGTAATACACTAGTAACCCAAAATAAAAGAAAAAATTGTATTTCAAACTCACTAGAGAACAAACATCTCATATTGAAGCTCTGATACCATTTGATGTGTAATTGAAATACTTAGGAAATTAACTAGAACAAAAAACAACAATACTATCACCACAAATGATAGAAAAATAAACATCGTTTTATTTAGAATATGGTTTCCCTAATATTAAAGGGGCCTCCTGTGTAGTTCTAAATAGGTATATATAGAGATCGTGTATTCATTATTAAGGACATTAGAATTGTGATGTATGAATGTATCTGATTATTTGGAGGAGGTTCTCCTATTATTTAAAGAGTTATTGTTTAACTCATCTCTCTTATATATCTTCGACTTATTCTTCACTCTCACATCAGTGTACATGGTGTGTAATTCTAGTTTATTCTAACATCTTAAGTACTTGTTTCATAACACAAGTGAAATTAATACAATAAAACTAAAATTGTACAAATCCTTTCTCCTAAATAACATGAAATAAGAAAAAATTAGTTATGGTACCCTTTCCTATCCTACACTAACCACTAGAATATGTAGCTCAAGTGAAGTCATAACATTAATGTAGGCATCCATGGATTTTAAAAACTAAATTAAAATCAAGTATTTCCATAGGTTTGAATGGATGAAATATATTTTCATGAAGGATTGAAATAATTATAACATTGATAAGGTAATTCATAGCAAGGAGTAGTAGACATTGACCACTTTATGGAAATGATGCAAGAGCATATTTTTCCTCAAGCAATCCACATCAACCAAAATCCTTTCAATTTCAAGTTAATAAATTGTAAGGTGAGATAAGTGCCACAACTTTTATTGTTGTAACACGATTGCTATAACACAGTGTTGTAACATAGCGATGTAACACATTGTTGTAACACAATGGTGTAACACTTTGTTGTAACATAATGGTGTAACTCATTGCTATAACATAATGTTGTACCATAGTGTTGTAACATGTTGTTGTAACACCATTGTTGTAACACCTATGTTGTAACACATGTTGTTGGAACACCAACACTGCAACTCTAGGTGAGGGGAAATTCTGTTAGAATGATACAAATCATGACTCAACATGCCTTGCTGTAACATCCCGCTCTGGTGCACTGAGAAAACTTATTATTTGAGGACACTTGCTCGCAAGTGATCTAGACTTTTCTGATGTTAAAACATTTATACTTGATTATGATGTGTTATGATGGACGACATGATGTTTTACTATTTGATGTAGATAGGTGCTATTGACTCAGTTGTATTGAGTGTGTAGGGTTTTGGATCTTGAGGATGCAGAGGCATCGGTGGAACCCCTTGGACTCTGGATTGAGTCAGGGAGTGTGCTATTTGGGTTGATTTATTTACGATGATATTTCATTGATTTGATGATTTGATGTTGACATGTTCTGACATGATTGTAGATGATGCAGGCTGACGATAGCTTGCCGACCAGACTCACATATGCAGTAAAGGGGACACACATGATTTCCAGAGAGGTTGAGGGAGAGGGGTGGACAACAGCCCTGTCACCGCCTACTAGCACTCCCACCATGGCTCGAACTGTAGGTTAACGATTACCTAGTTCGAGAGGATCCACGATGTTGTGAGGGCAGACTGCGACAGTCGCTCACGATGATTCTAAGGGGTGCGCAATAAGGCGGGGGCCTTATTCCTTAGAGCCCTTAGTCTCCCACAAGTTCACCTGGCGGAGTGTTGA
>JZKD02S2144790.1:852562-868013 GCA_000966675.3 Picea glauca
CCTGAAGGGAACGTCGCGCAAAGGAAACGAACGAGGCGAGTGGCACCCTTGGAGAACGTGGTGCGTCTTGAAGGGCACGTCGCATTGATGTGGATGAAGGAAACAAACCTAAATAAACCTAAGACAATAACGCCTTAAGAAATCCTTAAACAACTTCCCTAACCAATTGTCACCTAGCTCAGAATCTAAATCCTAAGCCTAAGACTTTTTAGGGTAAAATTTTAGTGTAACCTTAAAGAAAAAGGCCCTAGCATAAAAATAAAAATTCAAACAAAAAAACCCACTTAAGTAATAGTTAGGTCTTCATAAAATTCTGGGGGTAAATAAAAAGTGAAAAGATTAATTAGCGCATTTATATTATTTCCTAACTTGTGAAAGAACAAAAGATAATTAAATAAATAATAAGTGAAAAGATTAATTAGCGCATTTATATTATTTCCTAACTTGTGAAAGAACAAAAGATAATTAAATAAATAATAAGTGAAAAGATTAATTAGCGCATTTATATTATTTCCTAACTTGTGAAAGAACAAAAGATAATTAAATAAATAATAAATGAAAAGATTAATTAGCGCCTTTACCTTTTAGGTTTTTTTTTTTTTTTAAAAAAAAAAAAGAAAAAAGAAAGAAAGAAAGGGAATAATAAAAATAGGGAATGAGCTTTTAATAAAAAGAAAATAATTTAGGGAGAACGTCGGGGATGAGTGACACTTGTAAAACAGAGAAATTTTGAGGGTTTTCATTAAAACTTAAATTAATGATGATTAGGGCAAGAGGGGTTATGCTGCCGAATTGAGACTGGATTGTTTGCTTGTGAGGAGTTGGGAATTTCTCAGCTGTAATGGAGTGGTAGCTCAGCCTTGGAGGCAAGATGAGAAGCTAGTCTTATCTTTTGGATATTTTGTGGCCCCTTTGCAGCTCGGGGGGCTAAGGGGGAAGCAGAGTACCCCTAGCATTGGCTGGGAGGTACCAGTGTAGTCTCCACCGTCAGTGAGTGGGAGCGGCACGGAGCTCAAGTGCGGAACTGCGTCTTCAGGTTATCCTCCATCGGTCACAGGTACACAAGTAGGTTTGTTTTTTTAAGAATAATGTGAATGATTAAGGTTGTATATGAACCCTTCTTTGTGTTTGGTTAAAATATTTCTCAGCATTGCGGCTATACATCTCTGCTTGTGTGCTTGCTAAAAGATTTCTGTAATGAAGTTTCGTTGGAATTTGTAACGATTTTATATACTTGTTGTAATGAACTTTAGGAATGAGATTTTACGCTGTAAAATTTTACTTACTGCAGTTATATTTGGATCTAGCAATAAGGCCTCTGTTAAATGAATGGTTGAAAGTTAATACCCTTTTTAAAAAAAAAAAAAAAATTGTTGTCTCTTACCTCTGCGAATGAAGTTATTTACCTCTGTTATAATAGATAAGAAAATAAAATTTTGGTTTCGTTCAGTGGGTGTTTCATTTATTACAGCGCATTTCTTTTATCACAGTGCATTTTAAATATAGCATGTTTTTATTTTTCTGTTGATGTATTTACTGTGGGTGTTTTCTCTGACTATGGGCGTCCCTGTTTGTGACTGGGTTGTTTTATAATATTGCTGGTGTTTTCGTTGACTGTGGGTGTTTCCATTGTGACCGGGGCATTTTATATATCATTGCTGGCATTTCGTTTGTGGGCATTTCATTTTTTTTTTCTGTAAACACATTATATAACCCATCAAGGGATATTCGGAAAATAATCCATGTTGACAGGATTTAGCTTTAGTAAATGTCATTGCCAGCAAAATATAAGAGTCACAATAGTGGTAGCATAATATATTGTTGAAAATTTTAACAAAGGAAAATTTATAGAAACCCTAAAGGACTCATTGGTGCACAGAGCCATCCATTAAATAGACTAACGATAACATTCCTCTGCAATCCAACCCAACGCTCATCTATTAATCTACTTTTACTTAGATCTCTGCCTCATCTTTCTTCTCTTTCTCCTCAGACGCCTCATACGCTTCTTCTTCCACTTGGCCCTCATCTTGGAACAATAGAGAGTTTCTACCCGATGCGCACACTATGTCTTGACTCTTCACACACATTAGACAATGTAATGTGAAATGAATTGGATATGCTTGATTTTCCAGGGGCTTTATTTCACAAGGTCAGACTAGTCTCACGCGTAGATAAATTTTGTGTTATTTCTAGGTAAAATTTGTTGTGACATTGGAAGATGAAATTGTATTGTCATATACAACGTACTACACAAATTTGGCCAATATACAGTATACTACACAACATTGAATGCTGTGGTATGTGGTATATACACTTTTAATATAAATTTGGCCAATACATAGTATACTGCACAGCATTGAAAGCAGGGGTATGTGGTATATACACTTTTAATATATATTCTCGATATATAATTAAGACAAGAATATTAACAGATGATTTGATAGTGTATATATTATCAAGATGATTGGACAGTGTATATATTACCAAGATTATCAGATAATGTATATATTATTAAGATGATTTGTATATATACTGTCCGCCACAGCATTCACTAAAATATTGGGTAATAAATTGTATATTTCTAACCCAAGTAAAATTGTATATTGTTACTGTCTTTTCATTTTATGAAATCACTGGCATTTCGTTTATAAATTACAGTCTTTCTTTAACAAAAAACCACTATCATCTCATTTTGCAAACTACTGGTAATTCGTTTTTGGGCTATCTGTCTTCGATTACTGTGGGCATTCATATTCGTGGGTATATCAACGCTTCTTGTGGGCTGGATCCGTGGGGGGGGGGCACCTCTGCCTGGCGATTTTGCCTTAATTATTGTTTTTGCCGTGTAGTTTTTCCCTTATTGTATTTCACCTTTATGATTATGCATGATGAGTATTCTGTTGCCCTCTTTATTTTAGATTCTGTATCGCAGTATTGGCCGTGGTATTAGGTTGCCTAACATGTGACTGTATCATAATCGGTGGTCATATCAATTGACTTTCTGTTGATTTTATTATTTTGCAATTGAAATGATAACTCGGATGTAGGTTAATGTTATAGCATCCTAAGGTAGGATAAGATTAGCGTTAGTTAATAAGGAGGCCTTCTTGATATCTATTTGCAAACCGGATATGAACCAAGAATATTAAAATGCAGAAGTCATAATGATTATGGAAGGATTGTTGTAATGTCACCTGGTTGTTATCTAAATGACAAATGTAAAATGCAATTATAGAATGAAATTATAAAGTGGAATATTAAAATGTAGTAGTAATAAAGTTTTATGAAAGGTCGTTGTATTAAGACTTGTGGATATCTTAAATGGCAACATAAAATGCAAATATAACTGCCTTGTTAAGATAGTTTATGGAAGGTTTGTTGTTGTAGTTTTATTGTTGTCAATAATGAATAAAATGTAACTCTTATTATTAATTCCCTTGGTAAAATTTACTGTCAATATCATTTGTTTATGTAATGGTAATGCTTGTACTAGGTGAAAAATGCTATACCAGTATTGATAAGATATGAATGCAAGATCCTGGTTATTCTCTTTACAATGTTAAATTGGTATGAAAAGAATGATATGGTCAGTTTATTGCAGGGCTAATTAAGTTTTTTTTATTTACAACATGAAAAATATAAGGTCCTTGAAGGGAGTACCATGAATTAATACAATTGGGTTGAGGGGAACGTTGCAATTAATTATGTGAACTTATTTTTAGGGTTGGAATAAGGGTGTTAATTTCCTTACTAGCCTTATCAATGGTGAATGTCTTGTAATGTAAAGGTTACTCCTGCAAACTTTTATAACTTAAATTAAAGGGGTGTTACCCTTTTATGGCAATGGTTTGTAATGTTAGTGTATGGATAACACACAAAAATTTAGGGATGTTATTGTGCAAAGTAAATGGTTGTAATGTAATATGTTATCGTGTCATGTCAGCGTCATAGTAAGTTTAGTTGTTATTGATAAACTTATGTGGTGTAGTGTCCTTGATTAAGTACAAGGATTATTTGAGTTAGTAAGTGCGGGTTGTTGTTCATTTGAATAATGTTGTACTTGGTTGATACGTCGTCTATGCGCTTGGTCTGTTTGTTTCTGGTGGGATGTAGACACCTCCTTGTAGCCTGAGTATGTAAGTCTGTATGTGTGATTATTTCTGTGTAAATAATCTAGTGCCGTATCAAGAGTCTCAGGCCCTTTAAAGGCAGGGTTTCCACTCTTGCGACACACCTGACGAAGATTACTAGTTTCTGCCTGAGCAGTCGGCCATGAGCCTATCTGACCTTCTCTCTCTCCGGAGCAGAGAACAAATATTAAACACCCTGCTTTCCTGTGCAGAAATAGTAAAATCCACTACTATGGATTCTTCCTTTGTGTTGTACCGTGCATAACCCAGTAAGTCATTTATGCTTGCAGTTATTTGTTGTGCGCCTTATGTCTATGGTCGTTTATTGCTTGTAGCCACCTATTGTGCACCTTAAGCCTTATGGTTGTGTTCATTGTGGTTGTGTCTTGTTGGTCGTCGGGTGGCGACGCAGAGTCAAGTCTGTCTGTCCCTTTTTACATGCGTGCACACATATCACATCTAAACCAAAAAATAAAAATAAAAAAATTTCACACCTGTTATTCGAGTTGTTGTCATAATGAAGAGGTTCGTTACACTTGCAAGAATGCCTTAAAAATCGGTAGAATAAAAACATGAGAAAAGAGTAGTCACTTTAAATGATTGAGGAATTTAACCTCTACAACTATCTAAGTTTCCAACTCATATTTGGAAAACATATGCGAATTTGGATAGTTGTAACTTCCCAACATCCAATGCATTTGGTAGTGGAAAAAAAGAAATAGTGGGGGAAGAGATAAGGTTCGATTTCCAAGAAACAAAATAAAATAAAGAAAGGGAAATATTGAGGGGGTTACCTTGATGGGGGGAAATGAAATAGTTTCGTTCGGAGTAGAATATATTCAAGGAAAGGAAACAAAACAAGGGATGTTTCCAGAAACAACTGAGTAAAGGAAGAAATGCCAATTTTTAGTGGGACAATGTAGAACAATGAGCATGCTTTCTAGTCATGGATTTTGAATGATTATTGTGTTATATTTGGTTGATAGTATAATGAGACTATGGAATACAATTTTATGGCTTGTTAATACTTTTCATTAGTCCCTATTTAATGGATTTGTCTCTTTTTTACATATTTGTTTCGGCAACTGTAATTGTTCATGTCATTATTTTAGTTATTAAATTTATGTTAATGTAGTTATATATTATTTGTACACTCTCTGGGAAAAAACCTATTTTTGTAGGTGATTTAGTACATGAACGAGGGTAACTGCATTAGGAAAACATTGAAAAAATTGTGACTCCATCCAAGATCCAATTATCTCTAAAAAATGGTTATGAGAAATATGTAACTCTTGAAAGGAATCTAAGGGTAAGTGACGTACTTCATCATGAAAATTAATTTAAATTTATAGAGAAATAATTGTTGAATATGTGTGTGTGTGTGTGTGTGAGTGTGTAGATAATCATCCCCTTTGTTGTGTTATATGATTAGGTATAAATCTATTGTTTCCTTTTCTTATGGATCTAATAATTTGTTAGGTGTTGCATAATATGGTCCTTTTGAAATCATCATTTTCTCTAGTTGATTGATAATATCATCCTTCATATGGTCAAGGACTGATTAAACCCTACATAAGTCCACTCATAACAAAGGAACATCATCATAAAAAAATAGGGCTATTATAAACAATGTTTACTTCATTTAGTTATTAACCTGAGATTGCAAGCTATAGATGAGTAGATCATTTATCCCAAATGAACTAGCTACATGAGATTGTATTTTACTAACCATGTCTTGAGAATTTTCCTTCTATTCTTCCATGTATGTTTGTAATTGGTGAGGTTGAGTTGAAACATTATGAAAAACTATATCTTAAATTATTTTGAACTCTGACTCACTCTCCTATTTTATTTCATTTCCAAAATTAGAATATAAAGAAACACCAACATAATGGTCTTGTATATCTCTTTGTAAATGAACGTTAGCAAAACTATCTATATAGATAGCATAGAAATTCGCAGAATTGAATAATGAATTATACTCAACAAGAGTATATGTGCAATCCACAACATATTTAATTTCCTCTTGATATTCAAGGCTATAAATTGTTGTATATTTAAGAAAAATAACCTTAGTCTCCCCACAATATGATTCTAGTTATTTCCTCATACTTTTTAATGATTCCATTGTTTCTATATTGAATAATTGATTATAAATCATGTCTACTTCTATGTTGGTGTTATGCATGGTTGTAAAATCCTAGCTTCAATTTATCTTGACCAACAAAACCCTTTAGACACCGACCCTTTCAGCATCACGTACATGTACGTGAAGTCTCACTCGAGGCATATATTGGGGATGTAGGAACCGAGTTCCTGTAGTAGTTAGGGAATGGGCAGTGATTATATTTTTATTCTTACTTATTTGTTTTTTTCACACTATTATGTCTTTTCTCTTCTTAGGTTACTTAGTGATTTCAGTTATCTATTACCATTATACTTTAGATTACAATAGAAGCCAATTACTATAATATTCCTACTATTGTAAAATGATCACACAAAGAGTAATTCTAGTCTAACATGTATCAAGAAAGTATCCATGCTCAATCACATAAAATGAAAATAAACATAGTAGCTAGCATGGTTCACCAAACTTTGGGCTACATCCACAACAACTTTCTTCTTTATTATTATTTATGAAATAGTCTCTGGCTTGCGCACAACGCTTACAAAGATCCATCATGCTATTGTTTCCTTCTCCTAGCCTAGTCTTTAAGCAATGCAAACCTCTCTCTCTCTCTCTCTTTTTATCATCTCCTTAACATTCATACATAGATTCAATAGTCAGTTTTCCATATCATTCTATCACTCTCTTCTCGACCATACCAGAACTCTACTAAACTATCTCGACTCATTGGAACCCCTATTATTCCAACCCTTTACATATTTATACATGAATTCTAGGGCTTAAGACTCTACTTTTCTTACCCCAAAACCCCACTACAACTTATGATAACTCAAGATGACTTTTTTTAGGATGATTTACCTACTTTTCTATCTGCATCAGGGATGATTTTAGGGGCTAAATTTCGCTCATGGGCTAATTTTCCATGGTTTTTCCAAAAACGAGATTCGTTATTTTAAAAATGATTCACTCAAATTCTATAAGATAAAATTATTTTACCTTACAAATCGCCAAAATTTTATAAAAACTATATAAAATACTTTGACTATTATTCTTCCTAATTTTGTGTATCTTTCTATCTTTATCACATCCGGTTGTCATCCTTACTTTTCTCCCACTTTCTTCTCTTATTTATTCCTTCTCTTTATTTCTCTATTTTATTCCTTTGTTTAATATGTTCCTATTGCACACTGTACTCGTAATTGTGCCTCGATTGTGCACTTTTGAATCTAACTTTTCTTCCTTCTTCTTCTTCTTCATCTTTTGTTGTGCACATCTCTCATACTTAGAAGTTTTATAAATACTATTTCTGCAATGACTGTCCAACACACCCCGAACACTCATATGTGACTTGTCCCCCGCCACTTAGGCCTACTGTACACTCCTCCATAATTGGATGAATTTTTTGGAGGATTATTTAGCTAGCAAAACTTCCTTTGTTATTTCTTCCCCAATTTCCAAAATATCTTCAACTCCCTACATAGTTAGGGAAGTATGTTTTTTTTTTATTTTTTTCATGTGCTTCCTGTTTCACCTTCCCCTATGTTAGCACTCTGTAATTTCTAGAGGTTGTCGAAGGGAAGAAGAAATTGACAGAGGTAACTATCAAAACCACTTTTGAAGTTGGGATCTATCCTTGTAAGCTTCATAGAGGGATCTCTCTGTAATATTGATATTTGTTTACATTTTTAAATGTTAGGCTAGTTATGACAGTCCGAGTTGGTTTTTTTGCAATAGTTGGCTGAAAGAATGCTTAGTTTTCCATTGATATATGGGGTTTGTATTATAGATAAGGATCAGATTGAGATTTTTCTAAGGTTTTCTTCACAGTGAAGGGTAGTAGAACTGTAGGATTTATTTAGATTAAATGAGATGAATAAGATAGAACAAGAGGGGAAGTCCACTAAGCAGAGGAGCAATTAAGAATTACTTTACTCAATTTCGGATGAAAACATATAGATCATCAAAAGACCAGGGACATAGTATACAAGATAAATTTTGTTCTATTGACTTCCTTTTAATGATTATAATTTTAAATACATAAATGGTCACTGAGAAAAGAAAACATTCAACAAAGAGAGAGAGACATCACCAACAATCTGACTATGTTATGACTCTGTAATTTCCAGAGGTTGTCAAAGGGTAGAAGAAATTGACAGATGTAACTATCAAAACCACTTTTGAAGATGGTATCTATCCCTACCAGCTTCAAAGAGGGATCTCTCTGTAAGATTTATATTTTTTTAAGTTTTTAAATGTTAAGCTAGTTATGACAGTCTAAAATTGTGTATTTGTTTGTAATAGTTGGCTAAAAGAATGCTTAATGTTCCATTGGCCTATGGGGTCTGTATTATATATAAGGATCAAATTCAGTTTTTTCTGAGGTTTTCTTCACAAGGAAGGGTATTAAAACTGTAGGATCTATTGAGATTAAATGAGATGAATAAGATAAAACAAGAGGGGAAGTCCACTAAGTAGAGGAGCAGTTAAGATCCTTTACTCAATTTTGGATGAAAACATATAGATCATTAAAAGACTAGAGACAGAGTATACAAGATAAATTATGTTATATTGACTTCCTTTTAATGATTAGAATTTGAAATACATAAATGATCACTGAGAAAAGAAAACATTCAACAAAGAGAGAGATACATCACCAACAATATGACATAAGAATCATGTGAATAGGCTGGTTTTATTACTGGTCGATCCTTTCAAAAATTTACACAATAGCTCCTGGGTGAAAAAATAAACCCTCAATACTTCGAAGGAAGAAGTATTTATACAATTATTTTTTGATTATTTCATCTATGTTAGACATTCTCCATCTTACAAACCTGTGAGATGTGGAACGTTGCAACTATGTGAGATATTTTCCATCTTACAAATCTGAGAGAAAGTCTATAAAGAGGGTGTGTGGTTCCTATCTGAGACGAAGATGGAACATAGAGATGACCTCCTCGATATACAGAGTTGAGAATAAATCCAGATGATTATCCTGTGTAACGTAGTGAGAAAGGTGATCTGCAGAGTTGGACATACCTATGGTTGAGCACAAGGTGAACATGTGAAATCCCAAAGTGCTCGGTGCATCATCATGAGAACAGAAATGAAGATGATGTATTATACTCCTATGAGAATAGGATTTGATGAGAAACTCTAGATGAATATCCTATGTAATGAATTGGGAAAGTAGATATGTTGAGTGGACATGCCCATGGACGAGTACAGGTGAACATGATCCTAGTGGTTGAGAACTAGTGAAGAAGTGGTTCTTTTGTGTAACGCAGTGAGCCAGAAATATGGACATCCCTATGGATGTGCCTCTAGTGGATGAGCACTAGTGGGTGTATCAAATCCCTTTCTATATTGTTCAAGATTCATACCTGCATGTAACCCTAATTTTGATGTAAAGGGTACAGGTTGGCCCCACCTTAATGTGACTAGTAATTAATGTAAAAGATAATTAATCTAGTTAATATTAATTATATTATAAGCTAGTGAGGTCGACCCTGTTATGCCAATAGACACTTATGTTGACAGGTTCAGGTTAGTATAAATAAAGGTAAATTCCCCTTTGAGGAATCAAATCTTTCATGTGAGTTTGGAAATTTGAGCGAGTACATCTTCTTGGGAAAAGTGTGTGCCTCTCTTGGGCACTAGTATTCTAGGGTTTAATAACCCTCTTGTGTGATAGGTCTTATTGGTGGTGAAGGTATTTATATTTAAGAATATAGAAAAGGATTTGGCTAAGTTTTCTTCCCTTGTTGAGAAGGGTTTCCCAGGATACTTCTTGTGTTCTTATGCATGGCATTTCTTCTTGTGATCTTGGTTGCTGCAACATTATTGTTTATGGTTAAGAAAAATGAAAAATTGGAATGAAATACATGCTTAACCTAGCTTATTTAAAAATCAACATGGTTTCAAAGAATAGGTCTTGAAGAACCCATTTCACAAATCTTCAAGGAAAATGATCCTCTTTTGCCGAACCATATGACCCTCCTATGGTTTCTAGAAATTTCCTACATCCCTCCTTCCTTTTGAGTTTCAGCCCTTAATACTTGGATGTTGGGGATAATTTTTTCATAGGAGTGTAAAACTTCCTTCATTTCACCTCCAAAAAACTTCAGATTTCATTTCTGAGCATTTTGACTTTTTGGCCCTAGGATTTCTAGGGTTTCACAAATTTTTGCAGAAATTTCAGTATTAGGGTTTTTGCAACTCATTCACGGAGATCTTTAGCTCACCAGTGTTTTCTCATGTTTCAAAGGACTATTTTTGGCATTCATAATCCCAACAAAAGCTAAAATTTCTAGCCTAGCCTAGCCGTTAGGTTTTCTAACCCAGTTGACAAAGGGTTGTGAAAAATCTAAAGTTATGATGAACAAAAATATGATGGAAGTTAAGCTTGATGTATCAAGCAATTTCAAGTTTTTGGAAGACAAGAATTCAAAGGAAGAATTATTGTTGATGATAAAAAAAGTTGTCACTCTGATACACCTCCTTCATGAAGATGTCAAGAGGAAAAAGATCAGCTAGGAGCCATTGGAGAAATCATATCAGCACCGTCAGGTATGCACTTGTATATATATTATTTGCATCATTATTATAAGGGAAATTGAAAGAGGGAGGAACATTTTGCTGAAGTCATGGATATAGAGGGATCTCAGTGGATTCAGAGGAACAACACACTCAAAGTGAAGACTCCAGGTTTGATTGTTGTAATTTTTATTCCTCTAACCTATATTTCTAAAGTTTGCTACATTACAAGTAGGTGTTGTAGCTATGAAAACAATCCTTAAATTGTTTTAATTATAGAGATGCACTCATTATTATTCTTTAGGAGATATTATTGTTTTTGTTCCTCTTCTTTTTTTGTTATAGACACGTTAAGATCAAAGGAAGATGTTTATCCTTCATAGGGATCCAATTGAATTAGAGGGAGTTGAAACTATTTGAAAAAGAGGAACAATAGAACCATTATTGGGGAAACCAATGCAATAACACATGATCAGAATATTTCTATGATTCTGTGGGTATAATCATGCACGACATGGTATATGTTCAGAAAAATATTCTTCACCAGACTTTGAAAAACATAACTCCAAAAGAAGTCTTCACCGGAATGAAGCCTGAGATTGAAAATTTCAGATTATTTGGGTGCCCAGTGTATTTTCATGTACCCAAAGAGAACAAGTCCAAGATAGATCCTTTATAAAGAAAAGATATAGTGAATCTTCAAATACATTCCAAATCGACATCCCTATTTAGAGACAGATTGAGACAAGCAGAGATGTTGTTCTTGAAGAAGAGGTAGTCTTTCAAAGATACAGAGAATATCATATGGATATTAAAAGTAAGACAATACCTTCTCCCCATTCAATAGTTTAGAGGGAGACAAACATTATTCCAGCTGATCCAATTTCTCTAGTTGATATGTTGATATATATTGCAGTAGGGCATACAAGGCCTACCTAGACTCAGTCTGCAAGAGGAAGATAAACATACAAGCCTATCAATGCACATACTGATAAAGAAAAAGAGATTTTTGATCTAGCCTTCAGTGATGAGCCACTTCTTTGATGTTGAGCCTCCTTGTCTTAGAGAAGAAACAAGAGAACATGTATGGAAATATTCCATAAGAAAAGAATTATTGTATATCTTAAATAATGATGCATAAGATATTATTCATGAACCATAAGGGAAGTATTTGGTAACTTCCAAGTGGATCTATAAGATCAAGCATGCAGCTGATGAAAGTGTCGAGAAATAAAAAATGAGATCTATAGACAAAGGTTTCTCATAAACAGAGGGATTTTTATATGATGAGGCACTTGATCGAGTAAACTTGATACACTTCCATTCGTACTACCATCCATGAGTTGGAAAATATATCGTATAGATAAATTATTGATTAGTTTGGATTTCAGCAAGAGTGTTGTTGATCCAAACCTATATCATTACAATGTTGGTGATGAGAGCCTAATTTCAATGACTTATTCAGAAAGAATTGTTTTTTGATATCCCTGACTTTTGAATTCAAGATGAAGAATCTTAGTATGATGCACTACTTCTTGGGACAGGAAGTATGATAGAGGACCGATGAGATTTTCTTGAGTCAAGAAAAATATACAGTGAAAATATTAAAGAAGTTCAAGTATGAAAAAATGAAAAATCCATCATGATGGATTTAAAGAAGAAGATTGATGATGATTCAAACGAGACTGATCCACAACTGATTGGATCACTGATGTATCTGGTTAACATCAAACTTGGTTCATGCCATGCAGTGAATGTGCTTAGTCATTTCATGAGTCAGCCGAGATAGACTCACTAAACAACAACAAAACATGTATTAAGATATACATGAGGCACAATTGGATAGGGCCTAATATTTGCTTCCAGTGTAAACTTGAGTTTGCAAGATATGTTGATTCAAATTGACCATAAAGTAGAGTGGACTGGAAGATAACATCTGGTTGATGTTCTACCATGAATTTTTCCATGGTTTCATGATGCAGTAGGAAATGAAACTCTATAGCCTTGAGTACCATAGAGCCAGAGTATATAGCATCGAGTGTGCAAAGAAATGTGACTTCACAAGCCTCTGACAAATTTACTTTACCATGAGATGGATCCTATAATAATAAGAAAGATTTGTGTGTAAATCTCCTTGAGAACCCAATGTTTCTTGAAGGATTGAAACAGGATGAGATGAAATATCCTTATATCAGAGATATGATGCAAAGGAAAATCATACAAATACAATACCTTCCTACACATGATAAGATTCCAGACATCTTCACCAAACTAACTTAGTGAAGAATGCCTCCCTACTTAAGAGGGAGTGTTGATGACTCCAGCCAAGAAAAAATTCAAAGTACATTCATGTGAGACTTAGCATGATGAAGAATGTATCCCTAGCTGAAAGGTAGTCTTGATGATTGCAGCTATCTAAGACATTCTCCAACTTACAAACCTGTGAGGTTTGTATCATTGCAGCTATGTGAGATATTATGTATCTTACAAACCTGAGAGAAATCCCATGAAGAGGGTGTGTGATTCCTATCTAAGATAGATATGGAACATAGAGGTGACCTCCTCCATACAGAGAGTCGAGAAGAACTCCACATGATTATCTTGTGTAACACAGCAAGAAAGGTGATCCACAGAGTTGGACGTGCCTATGGATGAGCACAAGGTGAACGTGTGAAATCCCAAAGTGTTGGGTGCATCATCATGAGAACATAAATGAAGATGATGTATTAGCCTCCTTTGAGTAGAAGACTTGATGAGAAACTACAAATGACTCTCCTGTGTAAATAAACGAGAAAGAAGATCTGTTGAGTGGATGTGCCTATGGACAAGCACAGGTGAATCCTAGTGGCTGATCACTAGTGAAGAAGTGGTTATTCTGTGTAATGTAGTACGAAAGAGATGTGGAAATCCCTATGGATGTGCCCCTAGTGGATGAGCACTAGTGGGTGTATCATATCCCTTGCTATAATGTTCAAGATTCAGACCTCTTTGTAACCCATCGTGGTAACTCGAGCTGACAGTTCTAGGGCCAGACCCGCCATGCCTTATATTTATGGAGTGAGTCAAGGTTTCAAATACTGATCCTTCTTTTCTTAATTGATATTTCCTCGGGATAAGGGGGAGGCTTAAATCTTGGGGGGCAGCCCCGTGCTGCTCTCGGATGTTTTGTTATATAAGCACATGATTGCAGGGCCATCAAAGGCGGTTTGGATTCACACCACTTTTGAGCCAACAATTCACCACCAACTCCCACATACCTCATTCCCTATAGCATGGTTTCGATTGTAGGACCTATCTAGAATTTTATAATTTAGGCATGTTCCACCCCAACAATGAAGCGTGGTTGTCGATCTAACAAAAAAACAGGATTTGCGAAACCTTGCTACTTTAGAACCTCTGCTAAATTTATCCATCTCCAAACTCCAGGATCCCTTTAAAACGTTATTATATATGGAGCCAAATTTGAGGCTTGAGAGATTTGAATATTGAGCATGAATACATCCTGAAGTACTTCCTTCCAGTTGACGTGGCAACCTATGATTACTTTGGGACTTCGGGTTCTTAGACGCTAAAGGTATCAATTTATCTGAATGGTCGAATGGCTGAATAACAAAATTATTTCAAAGATCCATGATCCTCCTTGATTTGAGATCAACGATCCATAATTACTTCGTGAGTTTGGGCTTCGGGCCTTTTCTGTAGACATCTCTTACAATCCTACAAACTGTTGAATTCTGAAAGTGTGAGATGTGCCTTTGTGTGCCCTTTTGTTTGGACGACCTATATTTACTTCGGGAGTTCAGTATTCGAGCCTTTTCGATGCATAGCTCTTACAATCCTCTAGAGAACCATATTTTTGGAGTGAGAGATCTGGTGCCATGTGTCCTCTTCGATCGGATGACTGAGATTTAATTCAAGAGTTCGGGCTTCGGGATATTTATTATGTTGGCTCGCGTAATTCTCCAAAGTCTTGAATTCCTGAAGTGAGAGATTTGTCGATGTGTGTCCTCTGCATTCAATGTCTCATATTTACTT
Organism: Picea glauca; assembly: GCA_000966675.3. Lineage (NCBI taxonomy): Eukaryota > Viridiplantae > Streptophyta > Pinopsida > Pinales > Pinaceae > Picea > Picea glauca. Next base: position 867,395 of record JZKD02S2144790.1, read on the forward strand.
TGGTACTTCAGGACATTTGGCTAGTCTTTAATCCTTGCACAAATTTGACATTTTGAAAGGCTGAGAGTCGTCGACCTGAACGACACCTAGGATCTCCATCCTTGAAAACTGAACTCGCCTTTTGCTTGTTTTTCATCCCAAAATAGACTGGCTTTGAGTCCTGGTCTTGGACGTTTCATGTGAAACAAAGGAGTTGTTCTTCCTGTGACCACTAACAACTTTATCTGATAACATTCACTCCACAGGGGATGGCATGCTCCCTGTGAGCTGCCAAGAACAAGAAGTTATAGTGCCTTAGTTTTTGGGTTGTGGAGTCTTCTGGCCTATGCAACCAATCCTTTTCAGACCTTCAAGATATGATATTTCCTTTCTTCCATATCTTGATTGTAACATCCCTCTCTCGCACACTAAGAACACTTATTATTTGAGGACACTTGCTCGCAAGTGATCTGGACCCTTTTTGATGTTAGAACTTTATATTTGATTATGATGTGATTGATCAATGACATGATATGTTACTATTTGATGTATACGGGTGCTATTGACTCAGTTTTATTGAGTGTGCAGGGTTTTTGACCTTGAGGATGCAGAGGCATCGGTAGAACCCCCCTTGGACTCC
>JZKD02S2144790.1:868063-882783 GCA_000966675.3 Picea glauca
CCCGCCGTGGCTCGAACTGTAGGTTAACGATTACCTAGTTCGAGAGGACCCACGATGCCATGAGGGCCGACTGCGACAGTCGCTCACAATGATTCTAAGGGGCGCGCAATAAGGCGGGGCCTTATTCCTTAGAGCCCTTAGTCTCCTACAAGTTCACCTGGCGGAGTGTTTACTCCAAGGGTTATAGAGGTCTACCAATCAGTCCAGTCGGCGAGTGGCACCCTTGGAGCACATGGTGCATCCTGAAGGGCACGTCGCATAGAAGAAACTCAGTCGGAGAGTGGCACCCTTGGAGCACGTGGTGCATCCTGAAGGGCACGTCGCCAAAAGAAATTCCAGAGGCGAGTGGCACCCTTGGCGCACGTGGTGCGACCTGAAGGGCACATCTCAATATAGGTGGTTGAAGGAGTCAGCCTAATTAGCTCTAAGTCAACAACACCTAAATAAAACCTTAATAAATTCCCTTAACCAAACGTCTCTTAGCTCAGAATCTAAACCCTAAGCCGAAGACCTTCTAGAAACAGGGGGGAAATTTAGTGTGGCCTTAACAAACAGAAATTCAGAAAAAAAAAAAAAACTCAGACCATTATCCTCTCATTATCCATGTCGACTTGTTGAACTATCCTCCATCACCCTGATCTTCCAGTATCCATCTTCCTTTTACTTGGGCAGTTCATATTACTAAATCGTCATCCCTCCCCGTAATTCCTCTTTATTCGTTTTATGTAATACATTTACTTTTCCCCTACATGTTTTCCATCACCCTAATCTCTCTTTATCCTATATATATATATATATATATATATATTAATGGTAAATTTAAATGATGGATAATGATAAACTATAATGATGAATGCATACTTATAAAATTAAAGAAAAAATAAAAATATATATATGTATATTTATGTTATAAACAAATTGTAAACCAATAAAGTTAAGCATGTGAAAATAAAATGAAATTAATAAGGAGCGCACATACTCTTTGAGTTTTTAAAAAGATAAATAAAATAAAATAATATAAACAAAATAAATTGAAAAGAAAAATAAGAAAATCAAAAGGGAAAAGGGGGGGAAACCTAAGAAAAGAGGAATTAGGGTTGGAGACTGAATAAAGGAAAGGGAGAGGGGAAAAGAAAGGAATTTTTGGCTCAGATTGGATTGTTATGCTAGAGACTAGAGAGACTAGACTGATTTCTTGTAGGAGTTGGGGATTCTCAACAGACATCAGTGGTAGCTCAGCCTTGGAGGCGAGATGAGAAGCTAGTTACTCTCTGATTGTGTGTGGCCCCTTTGCGGCTCGGGGGGCTGAGGGGGAAGAAGAGTACCCCTAGCGATTGGTTGGGAGGTACCAGTGAGTTCATTGTGGTCAGCAAGCAGGAGAAGGAGCGGTAGGAGCACAAGAATCGTTGCGGCAAGCAAATAAGGCCAAGGTATGTTCCTGAACTAGTAGAGTAGAATGCATAAGTGTTTTATTGTTGTGATTATAGTTGTATTGTTGTGGACTATTGTTTCTTCATCTTTCATACCCTGTATGAAAAAAAAAATTGAGGGTATTTCAGAAGATTTGGGTTTCTATAACAACATAGTTGAGGGTTTCTGGTAAATGGCTGTGGGTTCTGTTATTTCGTTTTTACCTGTCCATAGGAGGCCTCCCCGTAGAATAGGGAGTGATTTTCTTTTGTGGGTGTTCAATTTATACAATGGGAATTTTTATTTCGTTGGGTCTTCATTTGTACTGCGGGAAAATCGTCTGCTTGGGGCGTTTTTTTTATTTACTGTGGAAATTTGACCTTAGTTGTTTTTATTCATTTAGATGGGCGTTTAAATTTTTACTGAGATCTGTTAAAAACTGAGCATTGTCGAAGGCTAGGGTGTGCCTTCCTACCGATAGGAAGCGGTGGTGCCTAGTCCCTTGTTCCCTAGTTTACTCACAGTCATCTGGTTCTCATGCGTTGTGGCCGTCGATTCCTATTCACCCATTTGCTAGTCGAAATTCCATTCTCTCTTTGTTGCATTTTACAAAGGTCTGAATGTGTTACTATGTAGCGAGTCCTTATTGATTGGCGCAGTGGAATGTCGTGCGCCCTCTTGACCTAAGGTAGGTGGATTGATAATGCATGGTTTCTCTTTGCATTGCGTGCACAAGGATAGTTCAATTCGCAATGTACAACACTGATAGGTTATTTACAATAGTTAATTTTATTTTTCATATCTTGAGATGATATTTCAAGGTTCCTCGTTGCATTGCGTGCGCATAAGAATAGTTCGAATCACACTGCACAACAATGTTAGGTTATTTACGATAGTTAATTAAATTTTATGTTCTTATAACGTTTTAAAAATCCTCTTGGATATTTGAATAGTTGTTCCAGGTAATGAGTTAACCTTCTTGATTACACGTAGCATGTTTGTAACTCAACCACTGCTGCGGGGAACCGCCATTGTCTGCGCACGCACGTTTTTGCCTACGCGTTTTTAACACGTGCATTCTGCCAATTCACTTACCTATGTCTGCCCTTTTTCTACGTGGCGAATTCTTCCTTCAGGAGCTCGAACCCCCATAACCCACCGACTGTCATCCACGCTCTCCTCCTCATATTTTCCGACAACCAACTATTAAGCCATCTTTTATGACCAGGATGCTCTTACTCAGAGTCCTTGCCTCTGCCTGACAGTAAATGGTGTTAATGTCTCGTTGCTCAGTTTATCTAATACCCAGTTGGTTGATAATTAATGGCCAGATGGTAGTGTTATCGATGACTGGAAATGGTGACAGGTTAGACGCCTTGAGGCATGGTCGATTATTAAAGGTAGTATGTTGTTCAAGATTGTGGTTTTCGCCATCAAATATAGGGTTAGCTGGAGCAGGGTATTAAGAAATAAAAGCAATTTAAGAAGGGTAATTTTAAGGCGCATCATTTTTATTATTTATGGAGGGTATGGCTGAATTTGAATTCTCGTTATTTTAAATGGCAAATCCAAAGGATAGCTTTTATTAATTATCTTTTCCTTTCATGAAATGAAGATCCTGATTTAATTTTATGTTGATTGTCGTGTCCCCTTTTTATTATCCCTTCCTGTGTAATGAAGATCCTTATTTAGTTCAATACATTGTTATGAATTTCACTACAACCCAACTACTATATGCTTCCTTCTGATGTTAATTTTGATACCCATCGAACTTTATCTCACCGCCAAGTCTTGTAAAAGAAAGCCATCCTTAGTTTGTTTTAAATTACTATCCCATTATAAAGGTAAGTACATGGACAACTAGGGTTAGGTCATTGATAGTTCTGTAGTGCTAAAATCAGTAAAAGGTAAGGTCATCTTGTTTTAATCGAAATGAAATTGATGGAGAAGGCGTGGGTATGGTTAGGTTATGGAGATGCCTTTACCAAAGGGAAAATGCTTTAATTGTATTGATGACATATTATGGTAGAATTTAGTTACCTTCTATACAAGTAATATAGTATGAAAGGTAATGATAGAGTTGTAAGGTTATCGTAAGGTATGGGATTAATGGTTTAAATAGCAACGAGATTGTTTGCTTCATTTACAATGTTATTACTCGCTTAAATTGCAATGCACGAATGGTAACTGTTGAGTTATTAATTAGTTGATAGTAAATGGTCATTTAATTGTTATAGCTTGTCAACTGTAAATATAATGGTCTAATTACTTAATTTGCCCAGGTAACACTTGTTAATTTACAATAATGATAATTGTTTTAATTTGCGATGTTATGATGTTGTTGACTTGAGTTATTAATAATTGTTAATTCGCAGTGACTTATACTTGTTAATGGCAAGGAGTAACAATGTTTAAAGTGAAACACTAATGATGAAGCTTAAACTGTACCCAAAAAAAAAAAAAAAAATTGCTTACGAGCAATGGTGATACTTGTTTAAATTGCACTAATATTATTGTTATAAATTTTCATGTTAACGATGATGGTTGAATCGCAATGTCAATAATTGTTAATTGAAATGTCCGTGATGGTGTTTAACTTGCAAGGATAAGTAGTAGTTTAGATGCAATGGTGATATTATTAACTGAATGTTAATATTGGTAGAATTGCAATGATAAGTAATAGTTTAAATGTAATAGTAATATTAGTAATTGAATGTTAATATTGGTAGAATTGCAACGATAAGTAATTGTTTAATTGCAGTAGTAATATTATGAATTGAAATGCTAGTGTTGGTTGAAGTGCAATGCTAAGTAATTGGGTAATTGCAATATTAATATTATTAATTGACGCGTTAATGTGGGTTGGATTGCATTGTTGAGTAATTGTATAATTTCAATGTTAATGAGGATGCTTAAGTGGCAATGTTAATATTTGCTAAATAAATGTTCGTGACGATGTTTAAAAAGCAATGTTATTATTGGCTTAATTTGAAATGTTTATGATGATGCCGACTTGCGACGTCAATATTGTTTAAATGAAAATTTTTGGTTGTACCTTAGGATAAAGTCTTTGTCAGTTTATGATAAGTAATGGAACATTTGGTCTTGATTGATGTCTTCGGGTCTCTATAGTGTTTGGTCGATTGAGTCCTCCTGACTTGCGTCTCCCGTAGAGGTCATGATCGTCCCTGATTTGTAGCACTTGGAGGTACTGTATTGCGTAGTTTGTTCATGTTGGGAGGGATATACACACCTCTTGTAGCTTAGTATTTATGTCTGTGTGTAAATCCGGTGGAAGGAATCCAGTGTCGTATCAAGAGTCTCGGGCTATTTAAAGGCACAGTTCCACTCTTGCGACATGCTCTGAGCCATATCAGTAGTCTCGGGCTGTTTAAAGGCACAGTTACACTACTGTGACTCTACTGTTGGATTCCTTCATTCTGTGACAGTACTGTGCCTAACCCCTGGTGTCTTTTCTGCTTACAGTTGCTAGTCGCACGCCTTATGTCCAGGGGCATTTATTTCTTGTGGTCACTGTGATATGTCGGGTCGTCTTGATTGTGTTCATCTTACTTGCGTCTTGTTGGTTCGATTGGTGATGTAGGGTCGAGGGGGTTGTTCTTCTACACGCGCGCACACACTTTAAACAACAAAAAAAAAAATTGCACCTGTTGACAGAGTAGTCGTCCTTAAATAGGAGTGTTATTACATTGATATAATGGGAGAAACTCTTCTTATTTATTGAAAACTGAAAAAAAAATGCTCATATACTGAGCTTATTTATCCACACTCATATTGTAATCAACTGCTTCCTCTAGATCGGGTAAAATCATGCTTCTAATGAATCCATACAAGTAATTGATTAACAAGTGAAACTATTGATCTGGGAAAGACGAATGAAAGAACCCATGAGACACAAAAATGCAATTTGAAAGGACAGTAGAACCAACCTTTATTTGAGAAAATCAATTTTTCTTTTGAACTGCTCAAAGACTCCATATAATCAGAAAATAGGTCACGAAAACCATAAGCAAATGCCTAGGCCTGATATTGTTCCAACTAAAGATCAAATATCCTCGGCATATTATCTTTCCCATGGAAGCTTCCACTTTCAGCTACCTTCAAATATAAACATGGATGTAGACTAATTTCATTGCTAATCATATGTTGTTTGATGTTTTCTTCAGATCTAGGTTCAAGCATGGTGAATGCAATTTTTTTCATTAGTAGAGATGGTTGCTCAATGTCTTCTATGGACCCAGGATGGTTGATTTCCACATAATTGTGTTCCTTAATGCATAAAGGAAAAGGATCTATAGTATGGTCTTTAAATTCCTTCATATCCACATCAGAATCTGATTCATAGTTGTCATACATAGGATGGATGCTCCTCAAGTCAACAAAATGTGATGTAGGGATCTGATCTTCTTCATTTGAATACTCATCAAATATAGGTGATTCCAAAAATATTTTATCTTGCAATGAAAAATGAGCAATCTCTTTATTCTTCTCTTCAATCGTAGGTGAAAATACATCATGGGAAACCTATTGAAGGAATAGAGAAAAATCCTCTTCTACAACTATTTTTTCTTTTAAATCTGAGACACCAGGTGCATCATGGGAAAAATATAATGAATCTATGGCTATGAAATCATCAATACTATCATAAATCATATCTTGAAGGATTTCTTCTCAGGAAATACAAAGAGAAAAGTTTTCATCCATATTTTTAAAATACTCACTTCTATCCTTATTTTCTCTTTCAATCAGATCTTCAAAAAACTCATCACACGAGGAAAACTCTATTTTCTATTGAATATCAGACTTGAACCTTTCACAACATTATTCAAGAATTGCATTAGAAGAATAATACCTCTTACAATACTTGTTGAAATCCGCATGAAATTCCTTCAAAGAAGATATGTTGGCAATAGCAAGTCACCAATACCATTTTCAAGCATCACCATTTAATGAGTATACGAACATCTTCATGAGAGAATATTCATGATAGATATCCAATTGATCTATGCATCAATGAAAATTTGTGATATGTTGTGCAGGATAATATGCTACATCTCCATGGAATATGGGAAGAAAGTCTGGGAATTCTAGGAAAGAAGGCGCAAGATTAGGAAAACTAGGAATAGCTGAAAATTTTAATGAGGAAAACCTCCAAGACAAGATAGCTTTTGTTTCTATTATATCCCATATCATTGAATTCACCAACATGATCTTCCTTCATGGAGTGGAGTCACCAGGTGAATGATGCAATCTAAATAATCTGTCCAACTTTAGTTCACCATCTAAAACTGGATCTCTTCATTATCGTTCTCCCAGGGAAGATATCTTCATTTCATTCCCCAAAAATGGTGCCAAGAATTTTATCACTAAGACTCACTCTCAGACTGGAAGAGGATAATCTTAGTACCCATCAAAATTTTTGTGGAAGTAGGTTTATGAGTGGATTTCAAATGGACAAAGTTGAGAACAAGAATGATTTAACACAGAAGCTAGACAAGCAATGCATAGGGAAATGAGGTCCTCATTAACTCAATCAGTGGTTTAAGTTTAAAGGTGAGAAGAAGGAAGACTTAGTGAGAAAGGTGGACAAGTCTTCCATGAGCATCCAACTTTCAAGAAGTTTGGTGAAGAAAAACACAGGCACAATAACACTCTTTAACTCAAGTTTCAGACACTGAAATATGTCACAGCAACATAATAATCAAACCTCCATTACCATGCTACTATAACAACCCATTTGGATCCTCCAAGCATGATAATTTCATCATAAGGGGAAATAAGATAACATGGGAAAGTACTGGAACATGTCATAACAACATTATAATCAAACCTATATTACAATACAACCACAACCCTCATCTGGATCCTCCATGCACAAGTGTTTCAACACAGTTTAAACAAAGAGATGAAAGAAGCTGACTCTTGTTAATGAGAAAGTCTCAAGTATCATACAAAACAAAAGAACAACTCTGTTATAAAAATATTACAAAATAGGGAGCTTTTCTCAACCATCGACCCCCATAAAATCTTGAACTGATCTATTTATACTCAGATCATTCCACAACTTCCAGGAGTGTGATCTGGCCATCCCATTCAAAGCTTTCATTTGTTCCTCCTTCTTTCAGACTATGCGTGTTTCCACCTATCAGATGAAATTTCAAATCAACATGGGCCTGCAGGAGAAATCATCCATCGTGATACCTCGAAATGACGGTTCTGTCTCCATGACCAGACCCTCTATGCCTTCTATTTATGGAGTGAGTCGAGGTTTCAACAATCAGTCCATATTTTTTTAATTCATCTCTCCTCGGGATTGGGAGGAGACTTAACACTTAGGGGGAAGCCACGTGCTTCTCTCATATTGGTCATTATATAAGCACGTGATTGTGGGGCTGTCAAAGGAGTTTTGGATTCACACTTCTTTTGAGCCTGCAAATCACCACCAACTATGACGTACCTCCTTCGATATACTATGGTTTCGATTGCGGGACCACTCTAGAATTTTATCGTTGGAGCATGTTTTTTCCCTGCAATGAAGAGTGGTCGTCTATCTAATGCAAATCCACGATCTGGGAAACCATGCTACTTTAGCGCACCTAGTACATTTATCCATCTGCCAACTCAAGGATCCCTCTAAAACGTGCTTAGAGATAGAGGAAAATTTGATGCTTGAGAGCTTTGAATGTTGATCAAGAATACCTCTTGAAGTACTTCCTTCTGGTTGACATGGCATCCTCTCATTACTTCGGGTCTTCGGGTGCTTAGACACAAAAGGTGTCATTTTCTCTGAATGTTCGAATGGTTGAATAATGAAATTATTTCAAATATCCATTGTCCTCGTTGATTTGAGATCAACGGTCCACAATTACTTCTAGAGTTCGAGCTTTGGGCCTTTTCAATGCACAGCTCTTACAATCCTTTGAAGTGATGGATTCCCAAAGTGTGAGATGTGCCTCCATGTGCCCTTTTGTTTCAATGACCAAGATTTACTTCAGGAGTTCAGGCTTTGTGCCTTTTTGATGCATCACTCTTACAATCCTCTGGAGTAGTGTATTTTCAGAGTGAGAGATCTGACATCGCGTGTCCTCTTGTATCGGACAACCGAGATTTAATTCGGGAGTTCAAGCTTTGGGATATTCCTTCTGTTGGCTCACGTAATTCTCTAAAGTGTCGAATTCCCTAAGTGAGATATCTTTCTATGCATGTCCTCTTCCATCAATGGCTCAGATATAATTTAGGACTTCAAAACTTCGAGATGTTTGGCTAGTCATTAATCCTTGCACAACTTTTAAATTATGAAATCTCAAGAGTCATTAACCTGAACTAGTCTTGGGATCTTCGCCGTTCAAAACAGAACTCACCTACTACTTGTTTTTCAACTGAAAATAGACTGTCTTTGAGTCTTGGACTTGGACGTTTCATGTGCAACAAAGGACTTGTTCGTCCTCTAACCCCTGACAAATTTATGTGATAACACAATGTACTATAGAAAAAATAAAATTGAATACCCAAAGGTACATGGAAGTGATATTCCACCTATAGGTATTGTCTATTGTGGTACTACTTGAAGGGGTGCCAATAGAAGTAACAATAGTTTCCAACGAGGTAAAACAATTGTTTCTAGTAACCACGTGAAACCAACTGTATCTCCTGTATGGATTCTTCCCCATCCATAGTTTTTCCTGTTGAATGACAAATAATCTATTATTTCAAGATGCTAGAACACTTCTATAAAATAAAAAAAATTAAAAAATATATTTCTAACAAGAAACAATATCTAAAAATAACTAGAAAATATCTTGTGCAAAAACCCTGAATTCCACAAGAAATATATCATAAAATATAATAAGTCAAAAAATAAAAACAAATTTCACATGAACGTCACTATAACTTAGGATTATGAAAATTTCAGAGTCAAAAACATTACTGAAAAAATAATTATAGCAAAAATGTCAAGATAATTAATTTCAAGATTAGTCAAAAACCTTATTTTCAATGGACTATATCTCCCAAATTATAGCAAACTAGAACCTTAAATATTTACCTCCTATACTATTATATCTTTCCTCGATATCCATAAAATTAAAATATCCAATATTCTCCATAAAATAAGTTATACAAAAAAATCCCACGATGACTCATTTAAAACAAAATTTAGGATTAGTTAAAACCCTATGTTCCTAGGTTGTCTGTCAAAAAGTATAATGACTTGGAGACTGGAATTTTTAGTAGAGGTACCTTGATATGTATATTAATTAACCTCCAAATTTCTCTATATGAAGCAATGCATAAAAATGTTATAGATAAAATTCCAATATGACTCTATTGAAGCAACAAAAGCCTACGATCGATTCTCTTAACACAAAATGTTATGAACCAACGCCTTGAGAATCATAAAAAATTAATGAATATAGTACAATTTGAGGGGGAACCCTCCTTTTACAATGTATCCAATTCATAATAAAAGATAAGATGATCCTAAAACTAGATCTCCTTTGTATATATATATAGGAGACAAGTCCATTGGATGTAGCTTGGGAGGAATGATTGTTACCCTCCCCACCAAGGTTTAATTCCTAGTGAGTGACATGTTATTCCGTTAAATGGGTCTATAATATTCTCTTGTTGTTGAGCCCCCAGTATTCCAAAAAATCTCAACCTCCCCATGTTCTCTTGTGGATTTTGAGAGGGTTATCCATGGATGTAGCGAGTACTAATATCCAATGTCATGAAAAATGAATATATATATATATATATATAGGAGAAAAAGGGTACAATTATAGTGAAAGGGTGCAATCAAGGGTTCTATCCTACATACATATATAACACTAGAAAGGTAATAATTCAATATCTAGGGATTAAAAAGAACTTTTTTACATAGCATGGGGATTTTTCTAAGGATTAACATTTCACTTGTAGAAAGAGTGCCTTGCATCCCCCTTCCCCACCACCATAAATATAATACCACTATGATGTGGGGATTACACTATCACAAAGGTTGTGGGTGAAAATTCTTTTGAATTGTGTGCTCCTCCTTTCCTTGGTTTTCACCTAGTACTTAATGTGGAGCTACTCTGACCATATTACCCACCTCTACTAGAAAAATCGAAGGTGGTTGAGAATTGTTTTCTTATCAAACTCAATCTCGACTACATTGAGAAAGATACAGTGTATTGGAACATGGAGACCCAAATGAAAGCCACCTGCTAGATGAATATACATATATATTGGGTTCTCAAAGTGGGACAACTACTTTAGCAACGAATGCAACTCACCAAGGTTTAGATTCATCAATTTTTTCCCCATATCTTAAGGTAACTTGAAGAAATGTGTACCATTGCTTACTAAGGGGGGGGGGGGGTTATCTTGGTGGATATTAGTGGCCATCCACCTCTTCCATCGAATCAACGTTTTTTAGTAAATGCGGTTTTGATAAACCATGGTATTCTCACTTTTGATGTTGTCATTAAGGGGGGATTTAATGTAATACCATATTCATTTTTTAATTACAACCATCATGTAATGATTTCCTAGTGGTATTATATACATGACTATGGAATTTTGTAAACTTAGAGCAAGTTATTCTTTAATAACATTATAAATCACTTTCTTGTAAAAGGGGTTTATCCCATGACGCAGACTCCTGACTCTCTATTCGATATCCGCATGAGATCATTCTATATTCTCTTCAAGATGAAGCAGCTCCCTTGGATCCCTATTGGAACCTCACGAATCCGATCCACAGGTACTTCGTGAAAACCCGCCCTGTACAACTTAACACTAGGCGCGAGCCTTACGTCTCCATGTGACCACAACCTAGTCATAGCGTAAGAGCCTTTCATGAATCACGATCTTGCGATTTTGTGAGTTGAAGACCCTCGACTCCAAACCTCCGATACCCAATATGTGATACAGGTATGGCTCCTTCATCGCTAGCACCTCTACAAGTGACCACCGGCTAGGGCCTAACTCTAGCACCCCTCAAAAATCACAACTTCACAAGTTGGAGTGTTGAGCCCTCGTGCTCCTCCTTTGTGAATCCCTAAGATGCGGTAAGTGAACAACTGGGTTGACTCCTTACCAGGCGAAGTGTGTCCACCACCTATCACCCGCTTCCACTTTTCTTTGGGCACTTGTTGTTATGCCACCTAACAACTACGTGGCCCACCTATCGATTGTGCTACGTATTCATACGAGCCCTCAGTGCTCGACACTTTGTGACTTCTATATTCGAAAAGAAGTTCTTTCAACCCTTGAACCCCCGATACACGATGCCCCACAAAGGTTTTGATCCAACGGTTCTCCTGTGGCTTGGATCCAATGATCTGGATCTCCTTCCCTGCTCCTCGCAACTTGGGACTTTGTGAAACCAAAGAATTTGGCCTGCCCTCCAAACTCACAAACCTTGAATTCATGAAATGATCCATCAACGTGGGATGAAATGAGATCAACGGCTTGTATTGACCATGATCAATGGTTCACGTTGATTCTTGATATTAGGGTGGTGATTTCGTCTAACTCCTAACCACCTTATAGCTCCACTAGATCCTACAGTCCTCATGATTTTGTAAGCTCTCCATGGAAAATTTTGACTGCCCGATTAACTACTCAATGACTTGTGCCCAACAGCTAGGTGTTCTCCCTCCTGAACTTAATTTCTATTCAACGACTTCGATCTCTGTCTCCATTTGAACACTTCAAAAGAATTATCTCTCTTGAGCTTTCATCTGCAAACTCAAGCCTTCCAAAAGGGTTTCTGCTCACACTCCTTGCGACAAACTTTCAAATAACCTTTGGTTATTTGAGTCTTCGACCCTATGCACTCTTTGCAACAGTACTCCTTTAACTTTACCCTTGGTTGATAAGTTCTAAACTCTCAACCAGCCTACGCACACCTTGCATGTCTCTGTGCTTCACCTGCACTTCTACGAGTATGAGAACAATAGTATCTCTCCTGAGCTTTCTGAAATAAAACTCAGACCTTCATCAATGCACACCTTGCGGACATTCACTGCACTCCTTGTAGGAATTATCAGGAAGAGAAACAATTGAAACTCATTCTTCTTCTCTCTCAAACTTCATACATTCAAGATGAAATCATACACACAACACAACATTGGAATAGATGCATAACAAAGAAACAAAACAACTTTAAACATACCATTTAACAAATATAAACAGTAAGCATCATAACACCATGAAAATTGAGTTAAAGCTTCATATATTAACTCAAGTGTTCATGTACATGGGTTGTTCTCTACAACTCTCTGCTACATCTCTACAGCTTATGAATTCTGAATAATCATCTATTGTTACTATGATACAAGGGTGAGGGTGTCTATATCTATTTTCCCTCCTACACTTCTAAACTATCTAATCTAACATTCATATCTACCTACTTTACATTTATAGACTTAAATGCCTATTACATCCGGCAGATGAGAGTAATTGCTCCATATCTGTTCATATCTCCAAGTCATAAATGCAAATACACTTCTCCTAGCTATTACATTAATGCTTCAGATTTCAAAATTCAAAACATTTTCATAAAAACGTGTCCTTTTTCATTCACGCATTCAACTATTCCTTTGGCTAGGCATGTTCTTTGGCTTTGTATGATGCTCCTCCATCATACTCCCTCGCTTGAAAATTTTCATGAACTCCTATTCATGACCTCTTGCACGGTCTATCCATGCTTATGAATTTATGCTTCATCCTCCCAATTGACATCTTCGACTGGATGTCCCTTCCACTTGACCAAGTATTAAAAATACTCTTTCCTCCTAGTCTTTCTGCTAATCCTTTTGTCAATTATGCCTTCCATCTGTGTCTTTTTAGTTACAGGCCTTTGATTTGTCCATTGGACTTCTTCTTGCTCATCCTCTGCTCCTGCTTCTTCAGCTCTGTAAGGGTACAAATTCGCAACATTGAATATTGGTGAGATTTTGACCCCATCGGGTAATTCAATCTCATATGCGTTTGCCCCAAATTTCCTTACACTAGTACATATGACCAAATTTGCGATGGTTGTTCATTGATATTTCCACACTTATCCATCGCAATTTCCACGAATGGCGAGTTTTTTTTTCGTCGTAATAATTTCGTCGCTATATCCACGATCTAGGTGTGTGTGGCAACATCGACGAAATTAGCTATCCACGTGTCAGCAACTTCAATATTGGTTAACCTTCTTCATCATCGCAATTACGATGCAATATCATTGCAATACCAATGAAGAAATGTCCCAAGCCAATAACTTGCAACACAGCTGCTGAATGTGCGACGAAATTTCGTCGCAACTTGCGACGAGATTGCATGGTAATATTGACGAGTGCTCTTTCTCAAAACCATATTTACGACGGACTTGTTGTATATGAGACAAAACTTTGTGGAACAGTGTGACAAAAATTTGTCACTCTAGAAACAGTTATGGTAAAAACATTCTGATGAAAGTCCGTCGATATTGCGACGATTACTATAAGTTTAAAAAAAAAAAATTACATGAAATATGGTATTACCATATTACATTGTAATATGGTATGCCATATTACAATGTAATATGGAATTACTTTTACATTGTAATATATATCCCCTAGAAATAATCAAGGCATTAACAAACCAAATATTTTAAGCATGTGTTATCATGAAGTTGGATTAGAAGTAAGGATACCAAGAATTGTAATGCATCAATATTAAATCCAATGAAAATTGAAATTTCATTTGAAATCAAAGAAAATTTCTTATGATACACAATGGCTAAACCTTTGATACAATGAAGGAGTTGGATAACATAACACTTAAAAMTTTTGTTTCCTTGAGATATTGAGAGATGATGAGGCTATGAATTTTCATGTTGAAAGTTTGTAATGAAGATAGTATCATGGAATCTTCGGGACCTTATAGTCCTTGCCACAAATCCATCGTTTGGAGAACACATGAAATTGTTCCAAGTTAGATGTTTTATGTTTGCAAGAAGTTAAAGTAGTTGGTTTAATTTTGTAAGTCACTCTTTAGCTAATATGGTCGATTGTTGTATTTTTACCTAACCACTTTGGAGGTAGAGAAGCAACCACCTTGATATCCTTGTATTTTTACCTAACCATTGGACATGGTATTGATCTAACACGCTGCTTGGTTTGGACGTCATTTCCTCTAAATGGACAAGACCTAGGAATAGTCAACATATATGCCTCAAATGATTCAAATGAGAGAGTGGGCATGTAGGACTGGTTGGCCAATGAGCTCCCAAAACCATATGGTTGTGTGAAGATTTTAACAATGTAGAGAGT
>JZKD02S2144790.1:924247-950546 GCA_000966675.3 Picea glauca
AAAATGTTGGTATCATTTATGAAATTAAATTCTGAGTATTTGTAGGAGTCTGATACCTCCAAATATGAAGTAAGATGGAGAGAATTTGTAGTTTCTTGCAAACAATCCCATTTTCAGGTTTTCAGCCCAAATATTCTTTCGGTCGAAACCTAGTTTTTAATGGAATCCATTAAAAATAAACGTTTCGGCCAAAACGTCTTTCGGCCGAAAAGTCTTTCGGCTGAAATATGCTTACCACAGGAAAATAATTCATCTGAAAAACATTATACACGAATTTTGAGGGCATCGTTAAATTTGAAGTGAAAATTTCGACCGAAAAAGGTTTTGGCAAAAAAATTCTTAGCAACATTATTTGGACCGAAAAATTATCGCTAGAAATTTTGGAGACCCGATTATCACGAAAGTGTTACCCATATTCATGATTTTACCCAAATATTATATAAATATTATTCCACCATTCCTCAAATCATACTACTCACCTCTAAGTAATCCTAGAGAAGGATTATATCACCTTTACTTAAAATAAGTATTCTTATGGAGAGGGATCTCTAGGAAGGGTTCGTTGAACCTTCCTCGAGATTAATATACATGTTGGGTGGGATCATGATGAAGTGTTATCCAATACTTATTAAATCATGGTATTCACATATAAGGCGATCCCAAGGAAATGTTAGCTCACTTCCTTGAAGACTAGTGTTCTCATCAAGCAAGAGTTGAAGTGTGCATATATTGACACTTCATCCAGCATAGGTTTCATGTCAAGGGGGAGACTAGAAAAGGGTTGGATAATAATTATGTAAACTTACTTTTCAAATTCAGTGAGGATATTGAAGAATGGTTGGTTGGCCCCTCCTCCAAAATATTAATATCATTGAGGGAGAGTGTTAGAAAAAAAGTATTGTGGAGCAATAAAATAATACAAATGTGGAAATAAAGAATAGAAGATACAAAATACAATAGATACATAGATATACATGGCTCACCCAGTCTGGGATATTTCCACCAGATAAATTTATAGGTCCTTCCTTTTTATTATCCAAAAAAATGAAGGGATACAACCTACAACATGTTCGTTGTAATTTCCTCTTCTTTCTCTCGCAGTCTCCTCTCTTAGAATAAAATAATCACCCTCTTACACAACCATAATACAATTCCCTCATAAAATAGGGTTTCCTTCTGGGGAAAAAAACCCTAACATAACTTCTAACATCATATCTATTACCTTATAATGAATGGTCTATATTGACTGCAAAATTACAATATTTTGCAAGGTAATTTTCCCAAAAAACATTTCGCTCAGGGGCCGCTGGCCCCCATGCCCCTTCTCTAGGAAGGTAGGTCCCCCCAGTCCCCCTTCATTCGGGATACAGACCCAAAACCCCTTATAGAAGGGGGCTATGCATACCTGCATATAAATCAAGGAGATAATCAGGCTCCACAACCAACAATATCCCACTTGGAGACTGATCACAACAACTCCACTAATGTTATACATGTTGGATTATACTCTACCTTGGACCTAGAAAATTTCTCATATTCACCTTCATGCTTGAAGACTGACTGAAACTGAGCATGAACTTAGTTTCTCCCTAGTTACTCCCTTTGTTAACATGTCTACAAGATTGTCGCTCGTATGTGTCTTTTCCAACTTCAATTTTCCATCTTCCAAGATGGATCATATGAAATGGTACTTGAGATTTATATTATTAGTATTAGAATGGAAGGATGATTTACTTTAAAGATGAATGGCATTGTCATTGTCATAGTACAACATGTTATTTTCCTACTTTTTTCCCAATTCCTCCATAAACCTCTGTAACCAAATCATTTCTTTACTAGCCTCTATAGCAGAAACAAACTCTACTTTTGTTGTTGAAAGTGAAACAACCTTTTGTAGTTTTTAAATCCAACTTACTTTTGTTCCATCTACAGTAAAAATATACCATGTGGTGCTCCTCCTATCTTTATCACCTCCCATGTATGAATCAACATATCCCTATAGAACAATGTATGAACCTCCAAAACATAATGCATGAGTACTAGTACCTATCAAATACCTAATAATCCACTTTAATCCCTCCCAATGTTATTTACTTCGATTGTTTATATACCTTCTCACAACTCCCACAAAATGTGTTATATCTAGTCTTGTGCACACTATTGCATATATTAAGCTTCCAATGGCTTATGAATAAGGGACCATGAAAATGTATTTTATCTCCTCCTTTATATCAGGACAAATTTCCTTGGTTAATTTGAAATGGTTGGCCAAAGGTGTACTAATTGGTTTTTCATTATACATTCTAAATCTGTCCAACACTATTTCTATGTACTCACCCTGAGACAATGCCAATTTGCAATTTTTATTGTCTCTTGTTATTCTCATACCAAGGATTTTATTTGCATCACCAAAATACTTGATCACAAATGACTTAGATAATTTATTATTGAGAACATTTATATCCTGCATATTAGACGCTAAAACAAGTATGACATCTACATACAATAGCAAGATAATATAGCTTCCATTTCTAGCCTTTTAAAATAAACACAGTGATCAAAATGACATCTACTATAACCTTGTTCTTTCATAAACTTGTCAATCTTCAAATACCACTGCCTTGGAGCTTTCTTTAGGAAATACAAGATTTTCTTCAACTTGCATACTGAATTATCCTTTCCTTTGACCTCATACCCCTGTGGTTGTTGCATATAAATATCTTCCTCCAAATCCCCATTAATAAAAGTTGTTTTTACATCTAACTATTCAGAATGAAAATATTCTACTGTCACAAGACTTAAAATATTCCTAATTTAAGTCATATTAAAAACATGAGAAAATATTTCATCAAAATATATACCTTTCATTTGTGCAAATCCCTTCACAACAAGTCTAGCCTTGTACCTCTTTTTTTCTCCATATTCTTCCTTCACCCTATAAAACCATTTATTCTGAAATGCTCTTTTCCTGTAAGAAACTGAACCAAGTCCCATGTCTCTTTATTTAACAAGGAGTCCATTTCCTCTTTCACGCCTTGCTCCCACTTATTTTTCATTTATACCTGCATTGCATCTTCATAACTTTCTGATTCACCAAAATCAATCAATAATAAATAATACAATGAAGCAGAGTATCATTCAAGAGGTCTACTTAACCTAGTAGATCTTGTGACAACACTTGAAGGAGTTTGAGGAACTTGATTCTCTTGTTTTTGTACATATTGATTTTTTGGTACCTTTGGAATTTCGTTTTCAGTGATCTCATCAAGCACTGTATATTATGGTTTTTATTTTTCATGTTTCTTTCCTTGCAATTGATCTTTGTACATGAACTTGTCATTGAGTATGACATATCTACTGCTAATGATTTTGTGATTTTCATAATCCCATAAGTGATAACCAAAATAATTATCATTATATCCAATAAAGGTACACTTCTTGGATTTTTCCTCAATCTTTGCTTTATTTTCTTTATCAATATGGACAAATGATTCACAACTGAGAGTCTTCAAAAAGGAGTAGTTTACCTTTTTGCCTGTCCATAGCTCCTCTAGAATTCCACCATCCAAAAATATTGAATTTCATCTTGTATTAACTAAAAAAAATTATCTACAACATCTTCCCATAATTGTATGGGAAACCCAGTGTGAAATCTCATACTCCTTGCACACTCCATGATTGTCCTATTAATCCTTTCTAACAAACCATTTTCTTGTGGCTTTCATAGAACTGTTTTCTCTCTATGAATCCCATGGTATGAAAAATAATCATCAAACTCCTTGCTCCAATATTCACCTCCATTGTTTGATCTGAGACACTTCAACATTTTTTCTGTCTCATTCTGAACCAAAGATTTCCATTTCTTAAAAGTATCAAAAACAACAGATTTTTGTCAAAGGCAATAAACCCAAGTTTGTCTAGTTGTATCATCAATAAAAGTAACATAATAACGAGACACACAAAGAGATGATACTTGAGCTAGTTCCCATACATATGTATTCACAAGATCTAAACTTAACTCTTCTTTTCTTTTTCGACTCTAAGAAATTTGAGTCTCTTCTATTTTCCACTCATTCCTTAATCATAGTATTCTCATCATGGGAGAGTTGAAGGAATAGTTCACTAAGTCTCCCTTAGGCTTCATGCATGTATCTTTGAGGAGGAACCTAAGGAATCATTGGTAAACTCTCTCTTGAGAATAATATTCAGGTACAAGGGGATCCCAAGGAAGGGTTAACCAAACCTCCATCAATATTAACGTATCTAATTATTTAGGATTGTATGGATGTGCCTTCTAATCATTCCTAAAGCACATTTCTCACATTGAGAAGGATCTTAATGAATGGTCCTCTAAAAATTGCTCAATAATGTTTTTTGGTGTCAATTCAAAGAATGAAGAATGGTTATTTGAATCTTTCCCAATATTGGTATTATAATTGAGGGGAATCCTAGGGAAATCTTAGTTAACCCTTTTGTAAGCTTAGTATTCTAATTGATTAGTATATTCTATAAGAGTTGGAGGGACTTCCTTAAGTATATTATTCACCTCTAATGGATCCAATAGAAGTGTCAACCAACCCTTTCTCGATGATAGTATTATCATTAGGAAGGAGCCTAAGGAATGGTCATCTAATCCTTCCTTAAGCATAGTACTGGTGACTACAATAATCCTATTGAAGGGTCCACTAACCATTATTCATGATTATTATTCTCATTTATTGTTATTCTCGGGAAGGTTATTTCAACCCTTAGTTAGGTATATTATTCACATTGAGAGGGAGTGTAGTGATTATTCAACCAACACTTCCACACACATAGAATTCATATTGAGTGGGGTATTGAATAGGGGTCAGCTAACCCTTTATTAAGATTAGTATTCAATAGAAGGGTTATCCTATGGAATGGTTAGTTCAATCTTATACAAGATTAATATTCTCATTGAGGAGGAGCCCATATAAGATCAACCTTTCCTCAAGCATATTTTTCACATCTTAGGGAGCCTAAGGAAGGTTCAAGTGAAGGAAACGTTTAAGGATCTATACTTACATGAAACTGTATACACCTTGAAAGCTCTTACTAATTCTTAAAATACAATCCATAAAAAATTTAGCAATATATTTATAAAAATATTTAATTTCTAAGGATTTTATAAAGTTTGTAGAAATTTTCGTGATTTTCAGAGTAAATTAATTTTATCATATATAATTTTGGGGAATCATTCTAGAAAGAAATGGAAATTGATAAACCTTTTTTTGGTAAAAAGGATGGAAAATTATCCCACGTGAAAAACATTTCCTCTAAAATTTTCCCCAGTGCAACTTACCCTTCCTTAATATTAGTATTCTAATCAAAAGGGAGACTAGGGGTGGATCAACAGACCCTTGCTCAAGGATTGTATTCATGATGATATGTATTCCTAGGAAGGGTATGAAAACCCTTCCTCAATCATAACATATGCATTTGGGAGGAGCCTAGGAAAGGGTCCATTCTTATTCAATGATTTCCTGTCCCATTGTTGTTATCAATTTTAGTTTTATTTTTGACATCTACAAAGGTAATTTTTTTACTTTTTTTTACATCTACGAAGGTCAAATTGTTTTGATTTTTTACATCACTCCCTTATAGTTCTCTCTTCATTAGAGTAGTCCCTCAGTGTGATGTCTCTTTTAGTGATCAGTCTCCCTTGGTGTAATCCCTTAGTGCACTCACTACCTTATAAAAATCCCTTGGAATTCTCATTTAGTTCATTATTTAGTAGATATGTCATTGGCTATTGGGGGAGATTAGGAAATATTAGTGGATGTCAATATATTTGATATATCGATGGATATTAGAACACTCATTTTTAATGCTTATTCCTTTGTTGTGAAGATCACAAAACTCCTTTAGAAGACACATTCCCTTAGTGTGAATAACTAGATCGGTAGAGATTACATGATATTGAAGTAGGTCAACCTAGCCTTAATTAAGAAACAAAATCCATCAAGGTGGAGCATAGAGAAAGGTTTACCAACCCTTCCTCTACATGAATAATTTTGTCAAAAAGGACATTCACATAATCATAATTGATGTTTATATTTCCACTCAATTTTTAATCTAATAAATTAAAAGGGTAGTGATATATGTCATTAATAAAAATACGACCTAATCTATTAGGTATACCAATTATTTATTATACATGATTTTAAGATCCACACAACTTATATCATTGCATTTCATTTAAAAACAATAAAATTGTTCAAATAATTAAAGAAGGCCTTCTTAACCTTTCTATGACATTGTAAGATTCTAGTTGACGGATATCTTGGACAAGGGTTAGTTGATCCATACTCTAAATTAATACTTACTGAGGGAGAATATTGGGAAGGGTATGAACCTAAAACCTCTAGGCAAATATTTGTTTCAAGGAGTATATTCAAGAAGGGTCAAATGACCCTTATTTAGTGATATAAATGACCCTTATTTAGTCAAATGAATAGTATGATCTGTGTTTTAACAAGTTAAATTGAGCGATGTGAAAAATTATCCATTATATATGATGAGATGTGTTGGGATGGCTAGCCATATAGGATCCATGAAATATTTTTTCCCTATAGGGTAGAAGGATGGATGAACCCTTATTAAGTTACCTTAAAAATAAATATACATTGCAGTGCTCATTAAATTCAATATCATATAATATTTTACTTTTATATTATAATTTTTCATTAAATTTATCCATAAGATATTATCCTTATCTTAAAAATGTTTTTATATCATTTTATTTTATATTAAAAACAATTTGTTTATATAACTATGATTACAAAAAGTTAAGTCTTCTTAATCGAATACAATTCAATAAGATTTTGTTTTGTTTCTTCATGTAAGAACAAACCATAGCATTAGAGAACTCACAAATAAGTGGTATGTTGAGTCAGCTAAACCACCCAACTTCCACACACATTTATATATTTATGAAGTGGATGGAAAAGAAATTACTTCGATGGGCATAGTCATGTTTATAGATGTGATTAGCAAAGACATAATGCATGTAAAAATTGAGATATCTAAGAATAATGCTCACTTTTATTCTACAAACTAATGGTATGTTAATTCAACTAAACCACCCAACTTCCACACACATTTATATATTTATGAAGTGGATGGAAAAGAAATTACTTCGATTGGGATAGTCATGTTTATAAATGTGATTAGCAAAGAAATAATGCATGTAAAAATTGAGATATCTAAGAATAATGTTCGCTTTCTTCTACAAACTAACCCTCCTATTTGGAATTACTATCCATATCGAATACAAAATGACCTTCTCATTATATATTTTGAAAAACATTGTTGGGTTTTCCCATCATATGAGAGACAAAATTAGTGAACGACAAATAAAGAAAAAAATGATTTGAAATTTGTATTTTAGTAGTTTTAAAAGAAAATGGTTTGTGACAAAAACAACATCTTCTATATTACATTTGATGAAAATGATTGAGAAGTTCATTGATACTCACCATTTAAGTAATCTAACATTTCGTGAAAGGGCTTGTAACAAAAATTTAGTTAAAGATATCGGTATGCTTGGGAGCATGTTATTCAAATGTAATGATGTAGAAGGCTACTAGAAGCTACAAAAAAAGTCATTGGGACCATGTTATTCAAAGGTGATGATGCAGAAGGCTACTAGAAGCTACAAGAAATATGAAATTTCTTGAAGGTATTCAAAATTATTAGATCAAATGTTTTTTATTCAATGAAATAAAATTCTTTGTTTCAAATAATAGATATGTTCCATCACTTCCCAATTTTAATGTTTAAAAATTGAATGTTGAAGATGTGGCTCAACTACTGTACCATAACCCGTTATTAGAAAACCTGAAAATTTTATCAAAATTCTAATCTATTTAACCAAGAACCTTTAAATTTGTCTTCTTCGATGCATTTCAAATTCCTTTTATTGTTCTTTAATAATAAAAAAACATGTAGTGGAAAAGAAAACCTATCCAACATGCATGTGAACATGTATTGGATCATGTATCAATCCAATAAAACATTATTATTCTCATGCAAGATATAACAACAAATAAATTATTAACACATAAGAATTGGAATAAATAAACAAAGAACTGATCTTTGACGAATAGCTTTGTCAATTGGATGCATATGTTGGGAATTCCACCCAACCTTAGTATTTGTTGCACATAAAATATCTACAACAGACTACCACAAAGATGAGGCTATGAGTCCATAAGGGTGGGTGTATAGGTTGACTCTAAAATAAACATTAGTCAGCTAACAAGCTCTCACAATTTTATCAACCACACAACAATCATAGTTTACCAACTCTTATTCCCCCAATATTTGATCTACCCCCTTCTTTGCAATGTAGTTCCTCAAGTTGTCCCACTTTTTTTCCATTGGAATTTCACAACATCTCATTAAAATAGATCGAATGTGTGAAGTTAGAAAATTTATCATCTCTTTCATGATTGAAATAAATGTGTTATAGACTGAAAACATTAAATAGTTATTTAAGAAAATATTAGGTACATTAATTGTATATTTTGAGTAGGCTCACTAATAATTGTTTTTAGTTTAATAATATATATATATATATATATATATATATATATGGGGTTTATTTTTATTTTCATTATTGACGCAGACCCCCAAACCCTCGGGTCAAGGTTCGCGCAGGATCGCTCTAAATCTGCAGTTTGAGTCTGATTGACTCTTTGGTTTCCTTTTGGGAAATACCTTTCACACAAAACAATGTATCCACAGGTCCTTATCATTGTCCTCACATGATCAAACATGAAGCATCAACTCAGATCTCCTGACCCAAAATAGGATCGCACCCTTCGCTAGTTCGGGACTTCGGGTTTCACAATTTCGCGATCCCTGATGTCAAGGGTTCTTTTCCTTACAACCTCCGAAACCCGAAATTTTGAGCTCTGATACAATCATCAAAGGTTGACTTTTCAATGGGATTCTCACTTCTTCGGGATTTCGGACTTCACGATGTTGCGAATCCATATGCAAGGTTCTCTTTCTTTTGAATTTTGAACCCCGAAACCGTAAAAAAGGTTTGACTCGGCCAATTGACAAAGACACACCACCTATTGTCCTTGCGATTTTATACCTTTTACGTAGACTCCAACCACCTGTCACTCTTCTAGGTTTTTGGTACTCTCACTCCCAAAGCACTATCTCCTCCATTTCCTGACACCCGAAGTGCCAAAATCCTGAAACTCTAATCCACTTTATGTCACAACTCACAACTTCGGGATTTTCGTTTCACTGTTCTCAACTCCTTGTCGTTAGGATCCCTGAAATGATGAAATCATCTGACGGCTTGTGCAAAGCACAACCAATGGCCCACGTAAATTCTGGATCCTATAGTGGAAAGCTTGCCTTCCTCTAACCACCCTGTAACTTTCTTGGATCTTACAGTCCACGCTACTTCGCAAATTATTCATGGATAATTTCGACCACTTGTTTGTTCCAGACTACTTCCACGAAACAAATCAAGGTTATTTCACTGGAACTTAACTTATGTTGGATGTCTTCGACCCTTGTTGCCTTCGAATTAGTTTGACCTTGTCCTCCTTTGAACACTTCAACACGCTATCCCTTCTGAACTTTCTTCACAATTTTGAGTCTTCAAAATGACTCCTGCTCACACTCCTTGTGGAAATACCTCAAATACTTTTAAGTATTTGAATTCTTGATTCTGTGAAACCTCCTCTCTGCAATAGCAGTCCTTCAATTCACCCCTTGGTTGATAAGTTCTGAGTTTTCATCTAGCCTGCGCACACCTTGCATGGATTTTGTTCTTCACCTGCACTTCAGTGGAAATGAGAACAACGGTATCTCTCCTAAGCCTTCAGAGATAAACTCTGAATCTTCATCAATGCACTCCTTGCACACGTTTCACTACACTCCTTGCAGGAACTCTCACTCAGGAAGAGAAACAATTGAAATTGATTCTCTTTCTCTCTCAGAATTCCACATTCAACATGAAATCATACACTCATACACTATTTAAGAAAATGTATAACAGAGAGAATAAACAACCATAAGCATACCAATTAGCATGTATACAGAGAGAACATCATAACACCATGAATCTGAATCAAAGCTTCATATATTAATTCAGAACTCATATACATGGGTTCTTCTCTACAACTCTCTGCTACAACTCTCCTCTTCTCTATGCTCAATGATACAATGCTCTCTAATGTTACAAATGATACAAATGTGAGGGTGTCTATAGTCAGTTTTCCCTCCTACGCTCCTAAACTGTCTAATCTTCATTCAAATGTACCTATTTTCATTAACTATTACATAAATGCATTAATGGTTTACAGATGAGAGAAATCGCTCAAGATTTGTTTACAATATGCAAGTACGCTTCCCTTTAACCATTATATTTATCTTTCAAAAATATTTCAAAACGTGTGTTGGTGGCCTTCCAGCTGTCTTCCACCTTCACGCTCGCTTAACTGCTTACGATGCTCCTGCATCATACTCCCTCACTTGAAAATTTTCATGAAATCCTATTCATGAGCTCTTGCATGTTCTGTCCATGCTTATGAATTTCTTCTTCATTTTCCCAACTGGAATCTTCAACTGGATGTCACTTCCATTTGACCAAGTATTCAAAATACTTTTTTCTCCTGGTCCTCCTGCCGACTCTCTTCTCAAGTATACTTTCCATATGTGACTTTTTAGATACAGGAATTTGTTTAGTCCATTGAACCTTTGTCTATCCATTGTCTTCTCCTGTTTCTGTAGCTCTGTAAGGGTACAAATATGAGATGTTGAATATCGGTGAAATTTCGATCCCATTCGGTAATTCGATCTCATATGCGTTTGCCCCAAATTTCTTCAAGACTCTGCATGGTCCAATCTTTTTCATTTTCAGTTTGTTTATGTTCCCCTTGGGAACCTCTCCTTCCTCATATGTGCAAGAATCAGATCACCAACTTCAAACTGAAGTTCTCCCCTGTGTTAATCTTTTCTGCGCTTGTATTCCTGGTTTGAGCTTTGCAATCGCTCCTTGACTTGGCTGTGAAGTTCCTTCATTGCCTCTGAAAAATTCTCTACATTAGCACTTCTAATTTCATTCTGTTCTGAATCTTTCAATTCAGAAAATCTCCTTGGCTGCATTCCATATACAATTTGGAATGGACTCTTCCCTGTGCTTCCATTGATCCAATCATTATAAGCAAATTTGGCCTGTCGCAGAATGTGATCCCACTGAATGTGGTGTTCAGTCACTAGGCTTCTCAGTAAATCTCCCAAGATTTTGTTTACAACTTCTGTCTTCCCATCCGTTTGAGGATGATAAGCTGAGCTAATTGACAAATTTGTCCCCAGCTTCTTCCATAAAGTCCTCCAGAAATGTCCTGTGAACTTGGTATCTCGATTAGAAATAATACTCGTTGGTAAGCCGTGAAGTCTGACAACTTCTTTGAAAATTAGGTTCGCAATATGTGTTACGTCACTAGTTTTCTGGCATGGTTAAAAATGTTCCATCTTTGAAAATCTGTCTAGCAGCACAAAGATTGAGTCAAATCCTCTTTGCATCCTTGGCAGCCCCAATATAAAATCCATGCTCACTGCGTCCCATGGTCGTTTTAGTATGGGTAATGGATGATACAACCCTGTATTCTGTCCTTTCCTCTTTGTGTGCTGACAAATTATACATCTGTCCACAAATATTTTGACATCCATCCTCATCCCTGGCCAAAAATATGAGCCATTCAATTTCGAGAACGTTTTGTCATGACCAAAATGTCCGACCAATCCTCCACTGTGTTTTTCTTTTAGCATATTCTCCCTCGTGGAGCATTTTGGAATACATAATTGATTGCCTCTGAATAACAATCCATTCTGGATCATATATTCGGTCCACTAGCTTCTGTCTCTGAGAATTGGATTCTCAGATGCCTCATATGCTTCCTTAAAATATGGATCATCTCTGTACATTTCTTTGAGGTTATCAAAACCCAAAGTTTTGACTCTGAATTCCTACATCAACAAACATTTCTTGCCCAAATCATCAACAACTTTGTTAGCAGTTCCAGAAATATGCTTAGTTACAAAAGTAAAATTCTGCATGAATTCAACCCATTTAGCATGCTTCTGGTTCAACTTCTCCTGTTGAGTCACAAATTGTAAAGCATGATTGTCGTTGTACAAAACAAACTCTTTAGGAACCAAATAATGCCTCCATTTCTTCAGCGCTTGTATGACTGCATAAAATTCCTTGTCATATGTGGAGTACTTAACCTTCGCTTCATTCAGTTTCTCACTGAAGTATACAACCGACCTATCATCTTGGCTCAATATCGCTCCAATTGCAAATCCACTAGTGTCACATTTGACCTAGAATGTCTTGCTAAAATTTGGCAACACCAAAATTGGCTACTCGGTAATCTTTTTCTTCAGCAAGTTTAAAATATTCTCTGCTTCCTTTGTCCAATGAAAAGATTTGTGTCTTTTCTTCACCATGTCCATCATTGGTGCACTAATCCCACTAAAATTTTGGATTAATTTCCGATAGAAACTAGCTAATCCATGGAAGCTTCGAACTTCAAACACACTTCTCGGCGATGGTCAATTCTTGATTGCATTCACCTTTTCCGAGTCCATCTTCAACTCATTTGCAGAGATAAAAAAAACCAAGTAAATGAGTTATGTCTTCATAAATGTTGATTTCTTCATGTTTATCAACAATTTCTATTGCTGCAATCTCCTCATTACTATAGCTAAATGCTTCAAGTATTCTTCTTCAGTCTTACTGAAAATCAATATATTGTCAAGATATACAATGACAAATTTTCCTATGAAATCCTTCAGGACTTCATTCATCAACCTCATGAAAGTACTAGGTTCATTTGTTAATCCAAACAACATAACAACCCATTCATACATCCCCTCATTTGTTTTGAACGTTGTCTTCCATTCATCACCTTCTCTCATACGAATTTGAAGATATCCGCTTTTCAAATCAATCTTTGAAAACAAATTTGCCCCACTCAAGAAATCCATCAAATCATCCATCCTTAGCAAAGGAAATATATATCTGATGGTAATCTTGTTGATTTCCCTCGAGTCTGTACACATTTTCTAGCCTCCATCTTTTTTTTGGCTAAGTACTGTTAGAACAGCGCATGGACTCAAGCTTTCTCTAACTAACCCTTTGTCCAACAAATCCTGGACTTGCCTCTTGACTTCTTCATTCTCCTGCAGCGTTAATCTGTAGGCTACTTTGTTTGGTAAACTAGCTCTAGGTATAAGATCAATGTGATGACTTATAGTCCTGATCGGTGGCAACAAACAAGGTAGTTCATCCACTACTATATTAGTGAACTCTTCCAACAACTCCTGGATTTCCTATGGTAAATCATCCACTCTTGTACTGGTCAAAACAATTCTAGGTTTCCTGACCACGATGAATTGTGTGTCTTCCTTCCTCTTAATCTCCTTAAGAAGTTCCTTCCCACTCATGAGAAGTACAGTGTTGCTCACCTCTGGTTTCACTTYTTTATCCTTAATTGACAACAACATGTGAGTTCTCCCATTCTTCTCCAGGGTGTATGTGTTCTTTCTCCCATCATGAATCACATTCATGTCATATTTCCATGGTCTACCCAACAATAGATGACAAACATACATGAGAATGGCATCACATAGTATTTCATCCTTATATCCTCCTATTTTAAATTCAACTAAACATTTTTCAGTGACATTTACCTGATGTCCTTTTTGTATCCATGAAACTCTGTATGGGCTTGGATGTTCAATAGTCTCCAGCTCCATATTTTATACCATCTCTTTAGAAACAATATTGTCTATGCTACCACTGTCCACGATGACTTTGCATACCCTGTCTTTGGTTTTGCAAGCAGTCTGAAACAGTCTGTTCTTTTGGGTTGGGTTCTCTGCCTCTTTCTCTAGCTTCAAGAGAACTTTTCTCATCATCAGTGATCTTCTACGCTCAGCATATTCAGCCTCAACATTCCATCCTTGTTCTTCGACAATGTGAGTCTCACCTCCATCTTTCTTCCTATCTAGACATTCATAAGATTTATGTCCATTTTTTCCACAGGTAAAGAATTTTATTTCTCCACCTCTGTCTCTTCCTCTTCCTCTGGTTCGAGGAAAAGAAGTTCTATTAGCATATTGTCCTCTCTGCGAGCTTCCTCCTCTCTCATTCTGAGTTTGAGGTTTCTTCCCCTCTTCTCGAGGTCTTTGAGTTCTGTCTTGGGCAATTTCTTTGCCTCAAGCTTGAATTCTTCCTTGGCCTCTCTGACCTTGTTTTCGGCTCAGCTTCTCTTCAGCTTTCAGAGCCATGTGATAAGCATATTCTATAGTCTGAATGATCATCGTGCTCATCTTATCTTGGATGTAATATATCAGACCATTCATATATCTGGAAACCTTTTCATCATCGCTTTCCTGATGACCTGCTCTGATGTTTAGTTTGTAGAATTCTTCAGTGTACTCTTTCACTGACATCAGCTTCTGTCTCAAATTCTGCATTCTCTGAAACAGAGTAATTTGATAATCCTTGGGGATGAATTTGGATTTCATCTTCACAACCATTCTATCCCAACTTTTGATTTTATGCTTGCCTTTGCAGCGTCTGTCAGCCTGCAGTTCATCCCACCATAATGTTGCATGCCCTTTAAGTCTTGTGACAACATGTTTAACTTTCCTATCTTCCTCGACATCCTCATAGTCGAATTATTTATCCAGATCTCTAATCCATTCAAGAGGCTCTTCAACATCTAAGTTCCCTTCATACATGAGAATCTCCATTTTTTCCCTGGAACCTATCCTTGTGACAACCCTGAATAAGAGTTCATCTGCTGCAACTTTGGATGTAACTTCTTCTCCCTTGTTTCCAACTTAATTTTCACTTTCAGCCTCATTGACATTCTCAACATTAACTGTGTGCCCCTGTGTTGTATCCATGGCATCGATCCTGGCACGTAATTCACGCATTTCCCTTTCTACCACTGGATCAGGCATTGGTCTATCTCTTATTCTTAGATGGAATGGCTAAGAAATATTCTTCCTTTCTCTACTACATAAATCAAAGACTCTTTCTGCACTCTGATACCACAACTGATGTAGACCCCCAAACCCTCGAGTCGAGGTCTACGCAAGATTTCTCTAAATATTCCCTTTGAGTCYGATTGACTCTTTGTTTTCCCCTCAAGAAATACCTTTCACACACAATAGTGTATCCACAGGTCCTTATGAGTGTTCTCACATGATCAAACATGAAGCATCAACATAGATCTCCCGACCTGAAATAGGATCGCACCCTTCTCTAGTTCGATACTTTGGGTTTTGCAATTTCACGATCCCTGATGTCAAGGGTTCCTGTCCTTACAATGTCTGAAACTCAAATTGCCGAGCTCCGATGCAATCAACAAAGGTTGACTTTTCAACGGGCTTCTCAC
Source organism: Picea glauca (assembly GCA_000966675.3). Classification (NCBI taxonomy): domain Eukaryota; kingdom Viridiplantae; phylum Streptophyta; class Pinopsida; order Pinales; family Pinaceae; genus Picea; species Picea glauca. Next base: position 939,715 of record JZKD02S2144790.1, read on the forward strand.
TTCATCATGATTTTGGACTTTGCGATGTCGCAAATCCAGATGCAAGGCTCTTCGTCCTTCGACCTTCGAACCCCGACACGGTCAACAAGGTTTGACTCTGCCAATTGACAAAGACATGCCACCTGTTGTCCTTGCGATTTTCTACCTTTTACATAGACTCTTGCCACCTGTCACTCTTTCAGGTTCTCGGGAATCTTGCTCCCAAAGTGCCGTCTCCTCCATTTTCCGACACCTGAAGTGCCAAAATCCTGAAACTCTAATCCACTTTCTGTCGCAACTCACGACTTCGGGATTTTCGTTTCACTGTGATTAACTCCTTGTCATTAGGATTCCCGAAATGTTGAAATGATCTGATGGCTTTTGGAAAGCACAACCAATGGCCCATGTAAATTCTAGATCCTAGAGTGGAAAGCTTGTCTGCCTCTAACCACCTTGTAACTTTCCTGGATCCTACGGTCCACACTACTTCGCGAATTATTCACGGATAATTTCGACCACTTATTTGTTTCAGACAACTTCCATGAAACAAATCAAGGTTCTTTCACTAGAACTTAACTTCTGCTGGATGTCTTCGACCCTTGTTCCCTTCGAAGTAGTTCGACCTTGTCTTCCTTTGAACACTTCAACAAGCTACCCCTTATGAACTTTCTTCACAATTTCGAGTCTTCGAAAGGACTCCTGCACACACTCCTTGCGGCAATCACTCAAATACTTTTAAGTGTTTGAATTCTCAACTCTGTGCAACCTCCTCTTTGTAATAACAGTCCTTCAATTCACCCCTTGGTTTATAAGTTCTAAGATTTCAACTAACCTGTGCACACCTTGCATGGCTTCTATGCTTCACCTGCACTTCTGCGAAAATGAGACCAACAGTATATCTCCTGAGCCTTCAGAGATAAACTCTGAATCTTTGTCAACGCACTCCTTGCGGACGTTTCACTACACTGCTTGCAAGAACTCTCACTCGGGAAAAGAAACAATTGAAACTCATTCTCTTTCTCTCTCAGACTTCCACATTCAACATGAAATCATACATTCACACGCTATTAAAGAAAATGTGTAACAGAGAGAATAAACAATGATAAGCGTACCATTTAGCATGTATACACAGAGAACATCATAACACCATGAATCTGAATCAAAGCTTCATATATTAATTTAGAACTTCTATACATGGGTTCTTCTCTACAACTCTCTGCTACAACTCTCTTCTTTTCTATGCTCAATGATACAATGTTCTCTAATGTTACAAATGATACAAAGGTGAGGGTGTTTATAGTCAATTTTCCCTCCTAAGCTCCTAAACTATCTAATCTTCATTGAAATCTACCTACTTTCATTAACTATTGCATAAATGCCTTAATGGTTTACAGATGAGAGTAATCGCTCAATATTTGTTTACAATATGCAAGTATGTTTCCCTTTAACCATTATATTTATGTTTCAAAAATATTTCAAAACGTGTGCTGGTGGCCTTCCAGTTGTCTTCCACCTTCATGCTCTCTTCACTACTTACGATGTTCCTGCATCAATTATCTATTAACCATTTCTAGTGAAATTATACTTAAATTACATATTCATGATGAATACATTCTTTAATTTAATGATCTTTTATATTATCTTTTTGTAGTTTTATTTCTAGTTATGGTCTTTGTGTAAGGTCAAATTCCACTCAAAATAAGTTACCGGTATTCAGAGTAGATGTGTTGTTGTTTGGAGTTTGAGTGTTTACTTGAAAATGAACAAATTATATATAAATTTATTGTGTACATGACTATTACCATTATTATGCATGAATATTTAATCCTTACACTATTTAATCCTTACATTATCAATGTTGCATGAGAGAATTTTTTCATAGCTCTATAGTTAAGTTATTTAGATTGAACTTAAAAAAAAAAAAAATATTAGTGAATTTGAATAGTTGAAGGATTAAAAGTTCTTATTTATTTGGGGTCACCAGTAATGTACACACATATTTTACCATTCGCGAATATATGCATATATTTGTGGGAGTACTACATATTTACAAGAAACCGTTGAAAGATGTATTTATACAATATGGAGATAGATGTAGAAAATAAAACATATTTTTTATAAATGAATATAAATAACATTTAAAATACAATAGAAAGGAGAAATATTTGAAAACGATACCAAGATGGATCTTTAATGATTCAAATGAAAGAGATATTAATATAAAAACAATGGTGTGTTCATTGTTTAATGACTTGAGGCCTTGTCCAAACATGAGGCATTGTTTACAAACATTGAAATTCAAAATATAATATTGAGGATAATTGTTTTATATTGTAATCAAGTTGGACATTTATCTCTTGAAATGAAAGAGATATAAAAAATAAAAAATGTATTTTGATGATATTTTTTTTTGTTTTAGTAATTTCTTATTGGAATAAAAAAATATTAATGAAACTATGTAAGTGGTAATGTGATGTAGGAGAATTGTCATCAGCATTCATCAAGGCGAGGGGAAGACAACTCACCATCAAGCACATGTTCAAAATGTTTTGGGATCCAAAAGGAGAGAACATCATTTTAATATTTTGAAAATATTGTAATAAAAGAGCTTTTAATGTTTTGAGGCTTGAGCCATTGTATGAGACTGCAAAGGATTGTAATGTCTTTAATAAGTTGTAGGATTGTATAGATATTGAACTTCAACTCGTATCTAGGCTGTAAATTGCATTTATTGTAATAAGCCTTAGTGGGAGAATGTTATAATTGTGATCTGATAGCACTAGAATAGTGGGTAGGAAGGCTCGAGAATCCCCTTCGTGTATAAATATATGTAATCTATGCCGAAATGAGGTTGTTGAGGATTATTGTTACTATTGAGAGTTGTGGAAGATATGCAAGAAGTCTTTGTAAGAATACTTTGTTGAATGAATATAATAGGAGAAGGTTACTTCCAGATATATGTACATGTTTTCCTTTGAGTAATTGGGTAATGTCATTTTATTTTATTTTTGTGTTTTATATGCCTATGTGTGCATTTGATGGTTAATTGAATGAACATGTAATGTTCCGTAATTTTCAATTGTTCCTCTTCTGAATCATTGGTGCAAGGAGTGCACAATAGCCACACAAGGAGTTTCAAGGCATAGTCATTTTCAAAGTCAAAAGCTAAGAAGAGATAACGTGGAATTGATCAAGATGAGTGAAAGGACTGCACATATACTCTCTAGAGTATAAGTTTTCTTTCTCCCATTTTGTATGACATTACGATCATATTTCCACGATCTTCCCAACAACAAATGACAAAAATCCATATGTATGACATCACATAGAACTTCATCATTATAACCACCTATCTTAAACTCAACCTTAAATTGTCAAATTACCATTACTTGATGTCCTTTCTGAAACCACGATACCTTGTATGGATTCAGATGTGCATTTATCTCCAGATTCATATTTTCCACCATATTTGTGGATACTAAATTATTAGTACCTCCATTTTTTATGATCACCTTGCATACCCTGTCTCTGGTCTTGCAAGCAGTTCTAAACAAATTGTTCCTCTAGAATAGTTACATTACTTTTTTCTCTAGTTTCACAATAACTTTCCTTATCATGAGAGATATCACATCTTCTCCTACTTCTTCCTTCATATCTACCTCTACATTCCTCTTCTATGATTCATAAATGTGAGCTCATCCACCTCTTGTATTTTTCTCTCAGGACATTCCCAAGACATCTGCCATGTCTTTCCACAAGAGTAAAACTTCACTTTTCCTCCTCTTCCTCTTCCTCTTCCTCTAGGAACATATTTTCTTTCACCATAGTGTCCTCTTACATAAATTCCTCCTCTTTTTGTCTGACTGTGATATCTTCCAGCTTCTGGTCTAGGATTCTAGAACTTTTTTTTTACTACTACTCTACCTCTTCTTGGAATTTTTCCTTTGTTTTGTTGACTCTTCTTTCTTTCCAACTTATCTTTTTCTTTCAGGACCAATCGATAATCATCTTCTACAGTTCTTGTTGTCATAATTATAATTTCATCCTAAATTTCATATCTCAGGCCATTAATCTACCTAGAAACCTTTTCTTCATCATTCTCTCTATGTCCTACTATGTTATTCATCTTGGAAAACTCTTCGGTGTACTCTTTTAATGAATACCTTTATGTCTTAGGTTCTGTATATTTCTTAATAGATTCACTTACTAATATTTCGGTATGAAATTATCCTTTAATTTAGCTACCATTCTATCCTAACTCTTAATTTTGGACTTACCTTTGCCTATTTTGTCAACTTGCAATTTGTCCCACCATAATGTTGCATCTCCTTTCAATCTAGTCATTGCATGCTTCACTTTATTTTCATCATAAATATCATCATAATTGAATTACTTATCTAAAATAATTATCCAACCAGGCAATTCCTCCACATTTAAATTACCTTCATACATTGGGACCTCTATTTTTTCTATGGTTCCCATCTTGACAACAACTCTCATCTTGACAACAACTCTCAATAGTCACTCCTCTACTTCTTGTTCTCCTGCAACTTATTCAACTTCGACATCTTCATTTTCACTTTCACTGACATCACCAACATTAGGTTCTCTTCTTTGGAATATCTCCATGGAATCCAAACTTGCACAAATTTGTCTCATCTTCTCTTCCGCGACTACATTTACCACCGATCTCTCCTTCCATCTCCTTGGCAGAATGATTCCATGTCTTCTCCTTTCTATATTTTCCTATTGTCTACAAATACCAAAATCTGATACCACTTGACACAAACCCCCAACACCTATTGGGGATATTTTGACTTCTTGTTCTAGGATCATTCATAGTAGAAAGTTGAATCAAATCTCGGGCTCTTCTTGATCCCTCAAAAACTATGTTCCACAGGCCCTATGTTCTTCCCTGCGTGCAAATATGCATTTGTGAGGATATTAACATTCCAATAGTGTCTTCCACATGACCCCATGCCAAAATCATCGGGCAATATTCACTTTTCTGAAGAATGTGTGACTTCAGAGCTATGGGATTTGGGAAATCCAACAATAGCACACAATGTTCCTCCTAAACGTCGAACTAGAAGATGGTCGAACAAAGGGAAATATCAGTGGTCCTCTATCAAGATATACGACTCACAAGTATTTCAGGAATCCTCACTTCAAGATATTTACCCTCATTAATATGAAACTTCCCTAAATTTGTGAACTCCAAAGATGCAAATAGGATGACTAATGCTTGCCTCTAATCAATTGTTATGATTGGATTTGGAACTCCGGACTTTGGGAGTTCTGTCTATTCCAAATTACAATACATCCAACCATTGAATCAATGGAGAATAGATCCACTCTCCATGTGTCCCTCTTCGATCGATGGTCAAGATCAACTACGACCTTCGGGCCTTTAGAAGTTCTCAACCCAAACTGAAATATGCCTCAATTCCTCTGAAGTACCAAATATCCGAACTTTGAGATCTACTGACACATGGCTCTCTGCATTGATTGTTAGGATTCTTTCCAGGATTTAGAACTTTGAGAAGCTTTCACAGTTTCACAATCACACTCCAACTCTTTTGGATACTCAGACTTCCGAACTACTATGGATCTATGGACACCTGTCCCCACAATTGGATAGTCTAGATCTTCTCTGATTCCCAATACTTTCGAAAACTTTCCTCCTTTGAAAACAACACGTGAAAACCTTTGAATATGCGAATTCCAAAGAACTATAGGGGTTAACACCCACACTAATTTCCCATATCTGACAGCTAGGAAAGGTTTACTCCTCCTTGATCAGATCTCATGAAATTGACCGTAAATTTGGAAGGGGTCTTCCTTCAAAGACTTCTAGTCGTTATTTCTCTTGAGATTTAACACTCAAGTGAATTGGGTCTTCTTCACACACCTTGAACTTCCTTGAAAACTTAATACTTAGAATTTTTTGGAAAATCTTCACATGCACTCTTTGCGCTCATCTTCTTCTTGGAGACTTTCTCAATGCTTGACTAAGTGTTGGCCATGTGCACAGCTTGCAAGGGTCTACAACAATATGACTGGAATGTCATACATGATGAGAATATACTCATTCATGATGGGTTTGGAGGACTGTGGAAATATGACCAGAATGTCATACATGATGAGAGAAAGAACACTTATACTCTGGAGAAAAATGGGTGTAAACATATGTTTCTACCAATAGAATATAAAGGAGTCAGATAATAATCTAGTCCAAGTATACTTCTCATGAGTGGGAAGGAAATCCTTAAATAAGTCATACAGATTGACACCTCGAGAGAATGAAGAAGTCAAGAATCAAGTACAATAATTATTCGATAAAGGTTTAGTCAGAGAGAGTTTGAGCCCATGTGTTGTACCAACAGTTTTGATTCCAAAAAAGGATGGAGGATGGAGGATGTGCACAGATTCAAGAGAAATCCACAAGATAACCATTAGGTATAGATTCCCTTTACCCAGAATGTATGATTTGATGTTTTTTTTAAGTGGAACTAGTTATTTTTCCAATATAGACTTGAAGAGTGTTTATCATCATATAAGGATGAGAGAGAGAGATGAATGGATGACAACATTCAAAATGAATGAAGGATTGTATGAGTGGTTGGTTATGTCGTTTGGTTTAACGAATGAAAGAGTACATTTATGATTTTGATGAATGAAGTACTCAAATATTTTATTGGTAAGTTTGTAATTGTCTATTTGAATGATATCTTAATATTCAGTAAGATTGAAGGAGAGCACTTGAGGTATTTAAAGATGGTGTTGAGGAAATTGTAGCAAGAGAACTTGAAGAAATGTTCTGTCATGAAAACAAAACTTGTATATTTGGGTTTCGTAATCTCTTCAAATGAGTTGAAGATGGATCCATAGAAGGTGAGGGAAATAAACTATTGTACTTCTCCAAGAATTGTATTTGACGTAAGAAATTTTCATGGATTGGCAATTTTTTACAATAAATCCATCAAGAATTTTAGTAGCATTTGCGCACCTATATTGGACACCATAAAGAAGGAGCATAAATATTTTAATCAGACAGAGGAGGATGAAAAAGGATTTACAGTGTTTAAAGAAAATATAACAGAAAGACCTATTTTAGTTTTTCCATATTTTAAGAAAACATTTAAGTTAAAATGTGATGCAAGTGGAGTGGCCATTGGCGCAATTTGAAGTCAAGACAACAACTTTGTTTCTTATTTAAGTGAGAAGTTGAATGATGTCAAGAGGAAGTATTCCACATATGATAAGGAATTTTATGTTATGATTCAAGCTTTGAAAAAATGGAGTTGTTATCATATTACAAAAGATTTCTTTTTATATTATGATAATCAAGCATTGCAGTTTATAACCATACAAGGGAAGTTGAACCAAAGACATGCCAAATGGGTAGAATTCATGTAGAATTTTACTTTTGTTATTAAGGATATTAGTGGAAGCGCTAACTGTAAATGTTTTGAACCTGCACAAAATAGATCTAGCTATAAAATACTACACACATTTGTAGAGAGAAATTGTGAAAGAAGAAGGAGAGAGAATGGAAGAATTCTCATTAACTGTAATGAATAATGAATAATTTTCACATGATATACTCTGTATAACTCAATGAATGTTCACTGGAGGAGAACCAATGTGCCATAGTTGTGGTCTAGATTTATATGGACACACACCAACAATTACGTGAGTGAAATTCCACCTAGTCTAGTATCTCAGGTAGTTACGAGAGTGAAGTGCCACCTAGCTAAGTTAACTAGTCAACTAGTCTTCAGTTAAATGACTGAATAGAGTATAGTGAGGAGTATATCAAGGAATCAAGCGTAATGTTCCAATATAGTGATGATCCCAAGGAAAGTGCACATTATCATGGTGATGATCGCAATGTTGCATGGTGACAAAACCAATGAAGCATCTAACTCAACTCAACTAGTCAAACTAAAGTGTCAACTGAAAGAGAATATTATCCAGGTGGAAAATTCTTCCCTAAAATATAGAATATTGGATAATGAATAATTATGACTAATAAACAAGTAAAAAAATTAAGAAAAATAAATCCTAGGTGTGTGTGAAGTAACTCCAACACCCCCCCTGAACATCACTATGGTGAAAATAAAGAATGGGTCTCAGAAACGAGACCATGTTAGGTACCCAAATACAAAAGATACACTGAAAATAAAGTGAGGAAAGAGGGAAAAGATCATGGGAACCCCCCCCCCTGAAGGTACAATGTATGGAAAAAGAAGAACTACAATTGTTAGGGAATTGTGTCCTTCACTCCAAGATGACTTCGCAGAGAATGAAACTTTTTCTCAGTGAAGGTCTTGGTGAAGATGCTTGACATCTAGTTTGCTAAAGGACATAACTGTAGGTCAATGATCCTCTCATGTACTAAGTCACATATGTAGTGCATGTGGATCTCGATGTGATCTGTCTATTGACTCTGAACTATATCTCTATAGAACTTCAGAGTGCTCTAGTTTTCACACCGGATGAGGATTTTTCGATGAAACTAAATGCCCAACTCAGTGAGAAAATTTTGTATCCACATAGCTTGAATGGTTATGTTAACTAATAATCTATACTCTACCTATGTTGAAGATAGAGAAATGGAAACTTGCTTCTTGCTCAACCAACAAATAGGCCTAGAACCAAGACTAATTGAGTAACCATATGTGGACTTGCGATCAGTTCTATCACCATCCATGTCAGAATCAGTAAAACCAAAGAGATCTAATGTAGAGTCTATTTGATATTGAATCCCAAATGTGATGGTTCCCTGTACGTATCAGACAATACACTTTGTATCATTCTGATGTAGCTCATGTGACTCCTGCATGAACCTGGAGAATGTGCCAACTGCATAGGAGAGGTCTGGTATGGAGTGTGTGAGATACAACAAGTTCCCCACTAGTTTTCTATACAATGTTTTGTTAACCAGTGGAGTCTCCCTGCCATCTTCAAGTTTGAATCCTGATAGGAAAGGAGTTGAGGTAGACTTACAGTCTTTCATGAGAAATCTATCATGGATATATCATGCATACTTGGCCTAAGAAATTTTGATGCTTGATGCATCATGATTGATCTTGATTATAAGGAAGAAGTATAGTGGAACCATGTCCATCATCAAAAACCTATCATGTAGAATCCTATTGACTACAACAATAATTGAAGTCGAGCAACCAGTGATCAACAAATCATGAACATATAGAACTAAGATTAGAACTGAATCATCCATCCTAAGCATGTAAACATTCGAGTCTGATTTACAATGTACAAAGTTCTGTGACAATGGGTAGGAGTCCATCCCGGCATACCATGCCCTCGGAGCCTGCTTGAGGCCATAAAGAGACTTCTTTAGTGGACAAACCAAAGATGAGTCCCACATAAATCCATGGGGGTGATCCATATAGATCTCCTCTTAGATATCACCATGAAGAAATGCATTCTTCACGTCCATCTGATGGACTTCCCATCCCTTGGTTGTCGTAATGGAAAATGCTAATCGTATGGAATCCATCTTCTCTACGGGAATGAAGGTCTCATCATAGTCAATACCATGCACCTGTTGAAAGCCTTTGGCAACAATTGTGGCTTTGTATCTGCTAATGTGTCCACTCATTGAGATTTTGGTCCTGTAGACCAATCTTCATCTGACAAGTTTCCTCCCAGAAGGAAGGGGAACCAAATCCCAATTATGGTTCTCGAGTAGGGAGTTATACTGCTCCTGCATGATGGATTGCCAAAAGGTGTTTCCAATAGCCTCGCCATAAGACTTTGGATCTAAATACTGAGCCAAGAAAATATTCCTGAAGGGAAATGGTTCAATGGTAGTGAGTGCAACAATATGCTTCTCGAAATCAGATCGAGTCCTCCTAGTAGCAGCTAGATCACCAACGAGATCCCTTGCATCCTGAAGAGTAGTTTGCGCCCTCTTGGGACTCTGCTCTTCCTATACAACTGCATATGGATGCTCTGAATCTGCATCTAACTATACTGACTCTGTATCTGAATCATCTAAGTTCTCTGATTCAGAACTCTCATATAACATAGTTACCAACTTAACGAGAACTCTACAGAGTTCTCATTTTTTATGGGGTCAAGTTTTTTACCCCATTTTTAAAAATGGTGCTACCGATAGCACCCTCCACCCTTTTTAGGTGGTTTTTTGATATTTTAAATTTTCGGATACATAAGGTTTCCACCTTTTTGTTTTTAAATGCTTGTATTTTCATTTATTTTCAAATTGTTAAAAAAAAATCGTTTTTTTCTCAATGGTGTTTTTTCATCTATTTTCAAAATTTTCTATTTATTTTTTTTCATTTTTATTCAATGGTGTTTTTAATCATATTTACATGCTCCATCTATCCTTAAAAATGTTGTACACCAATTATTGTTTTTTAAATTAATTTTTTTCATATAATTATGTGTCCCTAATTAAGTTATGATTCCATACTTTTTAAATATAGTGGAAAATATGATTTTTAACACATTGTTCTACCTTTACTTCAATACATAAGAAAATAATTGCAGTTAAATAACATTATTTTTAAATATTTACCAAAAATATATAATTCAATTTTTTTGGATCATTTAAAAAAAAAATAAGAAAATAAAAAGAATTGAAATTTAAAAAATTAAAAATAAAATTAAAAAACAAATTTATATTAAAAAAAACCATGGAAGAAAAACTTTAAAAACTAAAGAGGAAAAAAATACCATAAAATTAAAAATATATATGTAAAGTAAGAGAAAATGAGAAAAAATTATAAAAAAAGGTAAAAAAAATTATAGCCCCAAAAAACATTAAAAAGTTGGAAAAAACCAAAAAAAAAATTAAAAAC
>JZKD02S2144790.1:952490-968267 GCA_000966675.3 Picea glauca
GCAAATTCTTTTGATTATCAGAATTCTCTTCAATGGTGCTCCTATGCATGGAAAATTGTAGAGTTAGGGTTAAAGTTTTATGATTAGAGTCATGGTCATGGTCATTTAAAACGTCAAAAGTTGTTATTTGGTTGGAAATGGGGATATTAGATATCACATAATCTACAACACTACTACCCAACCCATGAATACAGGTCATTTGGTTGGATTTTGGCGACTTCATTACTCCATTGCAAATTATTAGGTCTTGAGAGATGCAGAGCTTGACCAAATCAGTACCAAACAATTTCTCCCTTAGGTCTTCAGAGTGTCTTTTGTAGCTATTAGATAAAACAAGGTCCTCATCTAGCCATAATGGATTATGGTTGGACTCATTACTTAAAAGAGTAGATTGTTTAGTTGCATTCCTAGCATTAAAGTCTCCTAGAAGGAGGATATTACCTTCATTTTTCAAATTATAAATATTTTGCTCGAAATTATTATAGGGACAATTTTTATCTATATTAATTTTCTTATAAAAAGTAGAATTAATAGGTGCAAAATAACAAATTTCTATATACATCTTCTTAGCATTGGTGTCTGAAATTTCTATCCAAATGTATTGATAAAGAGGGTCAATCTTATGAAGTTGAATGTGAGGATAATTTTTTTTCTGATATAACAAGCTATGCCTCCTATCCCTCTACGATGGGAATTTTTGTTCCATGCCGACCACAAGACAAATCCTTTCATGCTAGGGACCTTAGACTCCTCATGCTCCCAAGTTTCAGCTAGACAGATAATATCAATATCACTCCAGATCCAACTTATCATAGGACCTCTGCGCCATGGAAAGACACGACAATTCCAGAAAAGGATATCGAATGTCCCAAATTCCTATTTATTATTATCCTTCTGGTCTCTATCCCTAACAATAACTTTTCGATTTCTAATTATTTCTCTTTTTTATTCTTTCCTAGCTTCATTTAGCTTTTGAACTCCCTTCCTTAATTCAACTTGGTCTTCAGGAATGAGGTCTTCATTTATAAATATTCCTCACCCTTTTAAGCTCGGATATTTACTAAATATGCTATATTTATGGTCATTACAACTTACTTTGACACAGATCAACCTATCTTTGCGATCAACTATTTTTCATAGCCTCTTTGCTTCTATGAGGTAAGTTGTATCAATTTGTGATTTATTTTTTAATTATTATTTTACTATGGATAGCATATCCTTCTCTTGTTGTTCTTTTATACCAAAAATTATGAGGTTCAAGGATCTTTTGTTACGCTCAATTTCCAGTTTGATTATCTTATTCATTTCCTCTTTGATGGGTTTGATATCCAATTTTTTTTCCATATTAATGAGGATCAAATTGTTGGTTAGTTTTTCTTCTAGCTCTTTAATCCTATCTCTCAAGTTGTTGTTTTTTTCAACCCCTCCTTCTTAGGGTGATTGTTTTTGTTTTTCCATTTCTTGAATTATATCCTTCATTTTTTGCAGTTCACTCTTGAATCGTAAGAATCTATCCTCTATTTGAGTTTGAATGGTATCTTTAATTTTTTTTATCAATCATTGCCTCTAGCTCTATTTGGAGTTTTACATCTCTTTCTTCACTCCTTTTTTCTAATGTTTCTAACTCTATTTGTATTTTGGCATCTCTCTCCTCTCTTCTTTTTTTATACTAATTCCATAAAATCATAAAGGATCTCGAGGGTTATTTTGGAGGGCCTTCCCTTGTTAGGATGAGTTTTTGGAATAGGTGGTGGAGTGCTCATATTGAAAAGAAGAGAAAACAAGATGTAATGATTATTACTATGGATTGACTTTATCTCTCAAATCAACTTTTACTTATGAAACTTAAAATAAATAAAAAAATAAAATATATTTAAATCTCTTTATGCAAAATTAAAATTGAATCAAAGTAAAAAGTGACTCACCTCATTTCAGATGTCCAATTTCTCAACCCGTTGAAGAAGCCACAAATAATTTACGGAAACCGCTGAGAAGTCTGGAGAGACTACAAAGATTATTCTGGGTAAAAAAGGTAAAAACCAAAGAGAATTATTATTCCCATTCAAAACCTAAGATATATAATCTTAGAAATAAAATATCTAAAAAACAAAAAAAAATATTATTCTGGTTCAAAACCGCAGATATATAATTTCAAAACCCCAAATAAATAGTATTCTCATTCAAAACCATAGAAAAATAATTTCAAAACCACAGAAAAATAGTGTTCAAAACCGATATATAAAACATATGTAATATATCTTTATAAAACATATGTAATATATCTTTATAAAACATATATTACACATGTTATATATATATATATATATATATATATATATATATATATATATATATAAAATACATGAAATATATATTAAAAAAAACATATGTTTTATGTTTTATTATAACAAAACATATGTGATATATGTTATATATATTATAAAACGTATGTTTTGTATGTTTTATATATTATAAAAAATATCTTTTATTATATAAAATATATGTTAGGTAATATACTACCTATTAACGCTTCAAACCCAAATCAAAAGCAAATAACATAGGTCCCTTCACAACGAGATCTCCTGCTTATCCATATTGAGCACAACTAACACTTTGTGATACCCTTGGGCCTTTATAGAACACACTCTCTTACCGACCATGTAATCACTTGACATAAAGGAACTATGACTCTTGTAACATGGAATACCCCTTTGGTCCATAGCCCAGAATACACTCATAGATCTTTGCTCGTTAGTCCTATTTCCAAGTCACCAATACTCTACATCTACCTATACGTTTTATATAATAAACCATCTGTTTTATAATATATAAAACATCAAAAACATATGTTTTATAATATATATATAGCATATATTACATATGTTTTATTATAATAATATATATATATATATATATATATATATATATATATTACATACTTTATATATATTAAACATATTTAATATATGTTATATATAACATAAATTATATATGTTTTAATATAAATTTTATTTTTTTTAATATATTTATGAAAACAAATTATGTTTTTAAGGTATTTTAATTTAATTTAGACAAATATATTGTATTTTAGATGTTTTTTTTTTAATATTTTATTGAACTTTGTCTTTTGAGTTTTTTTTTTGTCATTTATTTAAAAAAAAAATTCAAGTTTGAAGGAATTTTTTGGTTTTTTGTTTTAACAAAAAAATACTTATTTTTGTCTTAAATTATTGTTTTTGACCAAATTTTAAATTGTTTTCATCTCTTTTTATTTTTTCTTTGGTTTTCACCATTTCGTTAAGGTTTGTTGTTTTTTTTTTTAAATTTGGATTTTGAATATATTTTTTAAATGTATTTTTGTCTTCATTAAAAAATATATTTGTGAAGACTTTCTCTTTTCTGTTTATTTATTTTTTAATGTAAATTTAAGAAAAAAAAAGGAAGTTAGTAAATAAATTTTTAAGTGACCATTTAGGATCCAATTTTGGGGTTTTTATTTGTGTAGGGATTTGTTGTCAAGGCCACATTTTGAATTAGGTCATAATTAGCTGTAATTTTAACATTTAGAAAAAACATTTTGCTTTAGGTAGCTGTTGATGGGCAAAAATGAACGCTTGAAAACTGGAAGAGTGGATCCGGTCTGGGGTTGTCTAAATAACCCAAGTCGTTTGGGATAACCCACCTTGACGGGTTTAGTGGCTTGTTGATGGGCGAAATCGACCATCCATCAACTGAGAGAGTGGAACCGGTCCGGGGTTGTCTAATAACCCAAGTCGTTTGGGATGAACCACCCTGACGGGTTTAGCGGCTCCGTTAGCCAATCTAAGGTCCTAAGAAAACAAAAAAAAGAAAACTAATCTACAATAACTAATCTAACTAAAACTAAATAAAACAAACTAATAAACTAATCTAACTAAAACTAATTATTAAACAAACTAAACTAAAACTAATTATTAAAAAAAACTAAACTATATACAATCTACTAACTACTACTATACTAACTCTAACTAATTAACTATCTAACTACTAACTGAAATATAACTTATTCACAAAATGTACAATATCTACAAATTACAGATTTAAATAAAACCTGAAAAAAATCATTAATATTCCGCCCTAAGACAGAGAAAGATGTTTTTGTTGATTTTATAATTTTATGAACGGAAATAAAATAGAAAACTAACTAAAATAAATCACTAATCTAAACTACAAATATATCTAACTAAAATACTAATAGTATACTAAAGAAATTAACAAAAATAATCACAAACTGACCTGTAGAAATGCTCCAGATTTGTCCTGTGTATGACAATTGTTTTAGCTGACTGGAGGGAGGAAACCCACACCGAATTATCCAGGAGCTTCTCGTAAACGATAGTTGTAGTGCTCTTTAAGTTTGTTTATAGAACAAACAAGACATAAAAATAACAACAATCTTATCATTTATAAACCTTCACAATTAGATAAACCCGTATGCAAAGACTTATACGAAATAATTCAATTGATGAAGAAGAGAAATTTGTCATTCATTAATTGAACAAAATGATTGTTGTATTTTAAAGTAATGAAAGAAATCAGACATGGATTATATTAATTAAATCACATCATTCTACAAAAGACTATGATAGAAAAAGTAGTCTATAATCAATTTGCTAATGACATGCATAAACTTGAAACAAAAGATTGATATTATGAAAGAGAAAGTTGTAGCAGAACATCAACTTCTTTCTCAGTTTGTATTAGGAATCCATAGCCTGGTTCTCCCATAAGTGAGTATGATACTTATTACAAAAATAATAAATATTTAAGGGTTTTCCACAGGGTAAAACCTCCCTGTGGAAGTTATCAAAACTGTTTACATAAAATCTGGGAAGATATCCCAAGTTCAACTAAACTAAGAACCTACAACAAAACTAAACACAAAAATATCCCCTATACTATCCAGCATATCCCATGCAATTCGAAATTACCTGAAAAGGGTAAAAAATGGACAAGTTAGAAGGATCCTTTATTAATAAAATGATGAAAATCTAATTCTATAGACTAGCTATAGAATCTTGCGATTTTGTAGATGGTCTAAATATGACATAGAATCAATATTAAAATCGATTGAAAACCTTATTAAAGAATTAAATTTAATTAACATCCAATAGCTATTTGAAAATGAATCAATCAATTTGAAATTGTTACACCATTCGAAATCAAACAGGATCAAGATCAATCAAATGGTTACAGAGATATGCGTACTCTATTTATTTTGTTACCACCAAAATCGAACGAACAGAATCATAATCAACAGTTGTGAAATCGTTTGATATCAATTTGAAGTCGATATAATCAAAACAAATCGTGGGCAATTTTTATGTTGCCTTATCAACAGGAGATACGATTGCATCCATATCAGATCATTTTCAAATCATTATAACTATATTTTTCGAGCAAACTATTCATGCCACGAGTGGATTAACTCAATACTGGCGCATAAATGAAATCATAACAGGATCAGTCGATGGTTTGTTATGCAAATTGGGGCAGACAAAATCATCATGAGATCATTTCTTGAATGCATTTTGAAACAATTATTACCTGAATTTCCTCATATGAATTTAACATAATGACATAAGTCGAACTGATTTAACAAACTCATTTGAGAACAAAGTTGTAATCAAATCTATTTTTTAATTTTTTTTTAATACGAATGCAATTCATAAAATCGATCAAACTAACTGAAGATACCACTATCCAATCAAGTGAATCAAACGACAGGGGTTTAAAAAAATTGTCGTGGATCGAAACCGTTCCATGATTCGGGCGTGAATATCATTCGCACAGGCTTAAAGTGAAAGTATTGTTTCCATGAAAACAGAGTTATTCTTACCACATTGAAATCGAACAGAGTTGTATTCCTATTTTTAGAAGATTACATGAATCAAAAAGATCGTAACAATCAAACTTATTGAAATCGTTTGCCAATCACAGCATACAAACCATAACGAAATCAAATCCAAACATGATCATATTATAATTTGAGCATGAAAAGCTTCCTGTTCAGAGTAGATACAAAACCAATTCAATTGAAAGTCGACCATCGGTTTCATTAACTCAATCAGACAAACGAACAAATCAAATCTAAACGAAGACCAATCAAATCTGATAAAAATCTATCAGTGTCTAAACTGGGAATGATCAAATCATGTATTCAAAACGAAATTTCATTTATTTTTAGCAAAGCGAAATGTATACACGATGAACACATTATGATAGAGCCATTTAGAAATATAAACAGAGCTATTCGAAATATAAACAGAGCTATTCGAAGACCAAATTCAAATCAGTATATTATTACTGGTCATTCACAAAACTAAATTGATATCAAAATCATACCTATATGACGATCAAACGGCTTAATCATGACAATTTGGAGTTGACAATGGATGTGGCTGATTCAACATTCTTGAAAACAATGGAGCCAGTTGTCTTCTGCTTCTTATCAGTTGCTTGGAGATGGTTTGTTTGATTGGTCAATACTGCAATTTGATCTTCCAGTGATTGGATTTTCGCTTGAAGTATAGGAACGTCGATGTAGTATCATTCCAACCATAAATCACATTGGTCACAGGGCGACTATGTGGGTTTCGAAAAATTAGGTGAGGGTTTGATTATGTTGCCAAGGGTTTCGTTAGGCAGTTTGATACCAGGGTAGCTAGGATTATTCCTTAGACAAGGGGGAAGATTCTTCATGAAATCAAAAGGTGGCTCAGGGCATAAACCCTGTGAGTAAGGGTACTCACTGGCTAAAAAACGTTCTACGTCAGAGTCTGAATCCTCACTAAGGATTATGGGCTTCTGCTCAACAGAGGGTTTAGGTTTATTTCTAGTCATTATTGAAATAATATGAGCATTCTTTTTACCCTTAGCAATAATAGTAGGGTTTGCCTTAGCTCTTTTTCTCACAGGATTTTTAATAGCCTCAGCCTTCTCTGCCACAATGTCTGGTAAATCAATGTCAGGGTTGACCGAGGGCTTAGAATATGGAAGTAGGACATGTAAGGGCACGGGTTGCTGGACATTCGTTTCATTAACCATAAGCTTGTCGACCTGGACAGGGTCTGTATCATCAAAACCATTTCGAGCGATGAAAGCTTTCCAAATATCACCATACAAACTCAAGTGATAAACAATGATAAGTTTAATTAGTCCATGGTGGAACAGGCTACTGTCGACCTTCTGCCTTTTAAACCTCTTAGACATTTTATATAGGCTACGCTGAAAGTAAAAGGGCATATTCAATGGGTATCCCATAAAATTCATTAACAAACGCAGGTGGTAGAGAAACACGAGTCCATATCGACCTTCACAGGTCACAAACTATTTGACTATTATGAAAAGATCATGCCATAGAGTTTTCAACGAAGAGATGGGCATACCTCTGTCACAAGAGGTGACCTTTCGGGAGATGAACAGTAGTGGCCATGGAACCTCTTCCACTTTCGAATTTTTGAACCAACGCTGGCCCATGGTAGGTAACCCCGTAGTAGAACTAATAAAATTTTCATCGATTTCCAACTGTATGTCACCCACCTTGTCTCTACAACCATCGAACGTCAGGGTGAACTGTTGTGCCACAAATAAGTTAAATCCCTCAAATCTTTGCACGAAGGAAAGCCAACCGTTATCCTTCAAATCTTTTAGGGCATTGTTAAATAAAAACAAGTCTTGGCTGCCGTTTGGTTCAATTCGCACCACCGGTTCCATGGAGCTGAGCACACGGTGCGTCCAGGGTTTGGGTCATAGCACACACAGGAGCAAAATGCGTGAAGGGTTACCTGAGCTAACAGAGGTAAACAGGGATAAGGGATAGAAATAAATGTCAACGTGCGAAGATGGTGGAGCTTATCTCTGCCATGCATAATAGTTATTGCCAAAGTACAACCATTGGCTTATAGTTGTTCTACCCATTATAGTATAGTTCAACAATCATATCATTGGCTCAACCAATGAAATCAGTGATAAGTGTATAAACCAACGCACGCAATTGAAACATTATGCCATAGTTTTAAACCATCGACATACAATTTGAAACCAATGCCAAATATTTAACCATGCGCCAGTGTATCAGCTCATATCAATATTTTAACCAATGTTCCAATGGGTCTTCATATAATCAACATACCAATAATTATGAAAGCAAGAACATAGGCATTATATTAAAAGATATATATGAAATATTTAACCATAACACCTATGTATTTTCATGAAACCAATGGTCAAGTAGGTCAAATAAAATGCAAATCCAAATGCCAATGCATTACAAATGTAACGATCCTCATAGTTACGACCACAACTCTGATAACAGGTGTAAATTTTTTTTTTATTTTTTTTTTGTGTTTAAATGTTGAAGTGTGTGCGCGCGTGAAGAAGAAACAGACACACTTGACTCTACGTCGCCACCTGACAACCAACTAGGTGCAAGCAAGACAAACACATCAAGATGACATACGACGTACGACAGGAAGCTGCATGCATCAATGACGATCACCTAGAAATAAGTCAGACTGACTTCCCATCCATCCTACCCTGCAATGGTTAGGACCTCCAAGACACATAAGCAATGCTCAAGCCCAGGTTCCCATGGATTTTAACCATTTAAGGTCTCAGGTCTGGCGACTGTTCTAAGGAACATGGAGGTATCTACATCCTACCTGACACAATCAATACCAACACTATAAATGCTAAATCTACCAACATCAATCAGTGTCTACGGCTGTAGACATAAGACTCACGACGCAACCATTTAACAACACACTGGGTTATGCACAGTAATAACACAGAGGGAAGAATCCATAGTAGTAGAGTTTACTATTTCTGCACAAAAAAGAAGGGCTTTTAGTCTTATGTCTTCTTGAAAGAAGATTAGACAGGCTCCTGGCCAACTGCTCAGGCAGAAACTAATAAATCTTTTAGGGAGTCGCAGTAGTGGAAATTGTGCCTTTAAACAGCTCGCAACTACTGATACGGCTGAAAGTGTGTCGCAAGAGTGGAAACTGTGCCTTTAAACAACCCGAGACTCTTGATACGACACTGGATTCCTTACACCGGAAATACACACAGACATATATACTAAGCGACAAGAGGTGTCTATATCCTGCCCGACACAACCGACCAAGCAACCAACTGAATAATATCAAGTACAACATAAACAATAAGGACGACTACGTCCTTTACGGAAGGCACATGACAAGAAGGACTCCGACAATGAACACCCAAGTTCAACATTAATTTAAATTCAACAACTTTCCTCATTTACTAAATCTTAAAAGTTTATGGTACTTAGTTCAGGGAACCCTTCATTTTATAGGTCGTCAACACTAAATTCCTTAGCATTTTAATAAAATGAAAATGTTATTATGTTTTAATGATATCAACACTAACCTTTTGTTTTATTTTAAAAAGAACTAACCTTTCGTTTTATTTATAATGAACTAACCCTGCCCTTACATAATTTAGCGATATATTATACTGAAGTTACTTTGCACAAATTGCAATGACAAGAGACTTCAACAAGGTATCGATGTCATGACATAACATTTCAATCCCTCTTATATGCTACAACCATAAGATCTACAACGACCTTACTAAATAACAACACTCAAATAAACAGGAGGATCTCACAATTCGACATCCTTTAAGATCATAAATTTCTTAAATAATGAAATAATAACTACGCCATTCCTTCTTGTAAGTTATCTACCCAACTACACTCTATACTATGTTGCAACCAATACCTTTACACCAAGGTCAATATAGAAGGATAACCTCATCATTATAATCAACGTCATAAATAAAATAACCATGTGACATCAGGGTTAAAAACTGTCCATATATAAAAATGACCATAATTAAACATGTCACATGTAAAGATATCGACTTTTAGAAAGACAATGTATAAAATAGCGATATGTCTCTTTAAAAATGACAAGCTTAAAAGACAATACTCATTGTCAATAGATAAAGATAACCTCATATTACAATTAACGTCAATTAAAGATAACAATGTGACATCATGGTTAAAAACTGTCCATATATAGAGATGACCATAACTAAAAGTCACATTAAAGGCATCAAAATTTTAGGAAGACAATATATAAACTGTTAGAAACTATCCATAAATAAATATATAAACTGTTAGTAACTATCCATATATATAAATGTTAGAAACTGACCATATATAGATATATATACACTCATTTTATATAAATAAATAAAACTTTAGAAGACAATATATAAACTGTTGAAACTTCCCATAAATAAATATATAACTGCTAGTAACTGTCCATATATGTAACTGTTAGAAACTGTCCATACATAAATATATATACACTCATTTAAAGGTATCATATTTTAGAAGGAAAGTATATATATTTATACTCATTGTCTAGGACAGTACCCTTGCATAGGGTAAAATAAAAATATTACAGTCGCCGACATGACTCTTATTATCACAGTTGAACTACAACTACAACCACCCGGTCAGACTAGTCAGGCCGACACCATAATCACCGTATCTCTTCTTCTCATATTAAAAAGCATGGAAATTAGATGACCAGATTATTCTCACTCTATTATTATATTAACAGTTATAGAGAAAGTCCAAAACGTGTGCACATACCAAGTAATCACGGTTTCTCTACTGTAGTCTCTGTGGAAGGTTTTGCAAAGCCACTGGTCAAAGTTTTATAGACAGATTTATTTCCTTTCTAGCAAATTGTCCATCGTGGATCTCAACGTTAAACTAAGGAGAATGGCAGGTCTGAGACAAAGTTTTATAGAGAGTTTATTTCCTTTCCAACAAATTGTCCATAGTGGATCTCAGCGTTAAACTAAGGAGAATGGCAGGTTTGAATGATTCAATACGAGTCCATGAACAGTAATTATCAAATTTATATTTGATTCAAACTTAATTAAAAAAATTACAAACATTAAATCCAAATCTCAATATTCATTGGTGAATCGAAAACTAACAAACATGAAATCCATATCTCAAATGGCAAGATTCATAAACTAGAAAAGATGTTAAACACAAACAAAATGCAAATCATTTAATGCCCAACATAAACGCATTGCCAGAAGTTAAAATGAAAAAAACGAGTTGCTAGAAGATAAAACGAATTGCCAGGATTAAAATGAATTGCTAGGTTAAAACGATTTTCCAGAAGGTAAAACGAAATGCCAGAGATAAGATGAATTGTCAGGTTAAGACGATTTGCTAGAGGATAAAACGAATTACCGGGCTAAAATGAACTGCCAGGTTAAAATGATTTGCTAGAAGGTAAAACGAATTTCCAGGATAAAATGAATTTCCAGGTTAAAACAATTTTCCAGAAGGTAAAATGAATTGCGAGGATAAAATGAATTGCTAGGTTAAAACGATTTTCCAGAAGGTGAAACGAATTGCCAGGAGACACCAACGAAATGATGGGAGTTTAAGAAAATGAATGAAAGTAAATTTAAAAGACATGAACGAAATTTTATGAGATGAAATGCCCACCACGGAAAGCCCACAATAAATAAAGAAAACTCCCACATAATTGATCGCCCCAAAAACAACCCACGGTCAAAATTTCCATAAAAACAAATATTAAAAATTACACATTCCCGCACCATCATTTAAATTTGCACGGTCCAGAATTACAGCCGAATGATTCTATATAGTCTAGAATTACAGCAAAAATGATTTTATATAGTCCAAAGCGATGAATGAAAAGGATATACAACAACAATATTACAGTGAAGAATTACATCCAAGCATTCTAATACCAAATAACGCGCGTACCTTTTTCCCTTTCGACCGCCTTGGTTGATGTCCGCACCTCGATTGATGTCCCTCACTCCTTGCCACTCCTGCTTGCCGACTGTAGTGACCTCACCGGTACTTCCCAGCTAATCACTAGGGGTACTATGCTTCCTCCTTAGCCCCTTGAGCCGCAAAGGGGCTACACAAGATCCAGAGATAAGACTAGCTTCTCAGCTTGCCTCGAAGGCTGAGCTACC
Organism: Picea glauca; assembly: GCA_000966675.3. Lineage (NCBI taxonomy): Eukaryota > Viridiplantae > Streptophyta > Pinopsida > Pinales > Pinaceae > Picea > Picea glauca. The sequence continues at coordinate 964,542 of JZKD02S2144790.1, forward strand.
ACTCCAATACAGCTGAGAAAATTCCCAACTCCTCACAAGAAAACAGTCAAGCCACAATCCGGCAGCGTAACGTTACGCTCACCATTCCCCCCTTTCTTCCTCATTTTCCCCTTCTTTTATAGAAATTTGAGACCCACCTACTTTCCCTAAATCATTATTAATTTACGTTTAAATGAAAATCCCCTAAAAATTCTCTCTCGTCCAAGTGTAACTCATCCCCCAAGTTTCTCCAAAATTATTTTCTTTAAAAATATTAAAAGACTCAATTCCCTCACCCACCTAGGATCGCTCCTAAAATTACTCCTAGTGTTTCTAGATCCCCTTACATGCTTTTAATAACTTTCCCTAGTATGAAGTTGCTAAATTTAGTTCATTTTAGTAACTCCTTAATTGCTGATTCCTTTTTTCTTTTTACCCTATGTCCCCTACTTTCCATTATTAAGTTTCCTTTATTACAAGTTTCCTTATTTTTATTAATTGTTCCTTTCCCCCTTTTTTTTCTAAAACCCAAAAGATAAATGCGCTTAATAATCTTTTCATTATATTTCTAAAATCCTAACTTTTATACTCCCACACTTTAATAATTTTATTTCTTCTTTAAAATTTAAAAACCATGGGTTTCAATTAATTTATCTTCCTCGTTACTTTACCCCCCCTTAAACTAAGAAGACTTTAACTAACACTTAGGTGGGTTTCAGTTTACGCCCTTATGTGTATTTTTGTAGGATCTTTTCTTACGGCTTATCAAAATTTTATCTTAGAGGTGTTTTAAATTTAGGTTTAGATTTGAACTGGGCGACAATTAATTAGGGGAGTCATTTTGAGAATTTCATCAGGCGTTAAGGTCTTTAGGGTCATCTAGGTTTGTCTCATCACCACCATCAATGAGACGTGCCCTTCAGGATGCACTATGTGCTCCAAGGGTGCCACTTGCTTTGTTTCTTTTTGTTGCGCGACGTGCCCTTCAAGATGCACCATGTGCTCCAAAGGTGCCACTCGCCGACTTGAATGATTGGTAGACATCTATAACTCTTGGAGTCAACACTCCGCCAGATGAACTTGTGGGAGACTAAGGGATCTAAGGAATAAGGCCCCCTCCTTATTGCGTGCCCCTTAGAATCATCATGAGCGACTGTCGCAGTCTACCCTCATGGCATCATGGATCATCTCGAACTAGGTAATCGTTAACCTACAGTTCGAGCCACGACGAGAGTGATAGAAGGCTGTGGCAGGGCTGTTCTCCACACCTCTCCCTCAACCTCTCTGGAAATCGTGTGTGGCCCCTTTACTCCATATGTGAGTTTGTTCGGCAAGCTATCATCAGCCTGCATCATCAACCATCATGTCATATCATGTCAACAACATATCATCAAAAGAATAAATATCATGTTAAATAAATCAACTCAAATAGCACACTCTGTGACTCAATCTGGAGTCCAAGGGTTTCGTCGATGCCTCTGCATCCTCCAGGTCAAAAACCCTGCACACTCAATAAAACCGAGTCAATAGAACATGTTTTATGTCAACTAATTAAAACACCATGTCATCTATCATAACGCATCATCATCAAGGATAAATGTTTTATCATCATAAAAATCCAGATCACTTGCGAGCAAGTGTCCTCAAAGAATAAGTTTTCTAAGTGTGCCAGAGCGGGATGTTACATACACCCCCTCTTGGTCTAAACTTCGTCCCGAAGTTTCTCAGTATAAATGCCGAAATGAACGTACCACCATATCATAAGTACCACAGTATCATAATTCTATCTATCAAACAAAAATGGAAACTTTTGGCGCATATCATATGCGTCCTCCTAGGTCGCCGAGTGCGGACTATAACTGTCCCACTGTACCTTGACCTGATATACCATTCGACATCGTAACTGTCGAATGCGATGATCTAATATGCGTACCGGCTCAGCCGTGAGCACTCCCTCATCCGATACCTGCAAGGAACTCATGTCAATCACGTGCATAGGATCACTAATATAATGTCTCAAAACAGATACATGAAAAACATCATGCATACGCCTCAAAGGATCGGGCAAGGCTAGTCGATAGGCCACGGGCCCCTTTCTCTCCACAATCTCTAAAGGTACCATGAACCTAGGAGAGAGTTTATCTCCCTTTCCAAACTTGATCGAACTCTTATGCGGTTTAACCTGCAAGAAGACTCGATCGCCGACCTCGTAACTACGGTCGACTCGATCGATCCTGTGCTTCTTTTATTTTTTGTCTTATGGTTTGCATTTTCTCTTCCATTTCTTGGATCACTTTTGGTCCCACTAGGATCCTATCCTGAAGCCGATCCCAACTCAAGGGCGTCCAACAAGGTCGCCCATAAAGAAAATCAAAAGGCACCATCTTAATGGTGCTCTGGTAACTGTTGTTGTAAGCGAACTCTACTAGTGGCAAGAATTCCTCCCAAAGCTTTTGTTGGTCCATCCCGTACATGTGCAACATGTCTTCCAAGGTTTGGTTCATACGTTTTTTCTATCCGTTAGTCTCTGGGTGATACACAGTACTAAAATTAAGTTGGGTTCCCAAGGACTCTTGGAAACTCATCCAAAATCGTCCAGTAAACACTGATCACTCTTGGAAACTCCTAGGTGAGCCATGCAAACTTCTCTATGAGCCTCGCTCAGGATCAACATCCTCAACTCGTCGCTTGGTGATATGTAACTCCGACTTCTAAACCTCAATAAACCATCTCTATCAAATGAATATCCCTCATATTGTGGTACCATCATTGTGTTTGGTCCGATAAAATCCTTGACTTCTTTGTATCATTCATCGTCACACTGTAAGGTGAGAATCGTCTCACGTAGATTCATCTGAAGAGGTAACACTAAAAAGATGTGTGGCCTTCGACTCAAAGAATCTGCCACTCGGTTCACTGTTCCCTTTATGTAAGTAATCTCGAATTCGTACTCGCTAAGCAATTCCGACCAACGCCGTTGTCGTGCGTTCAGGTCGCTTTGCGTAAAAATATGTTGTAGTCCACAATGATCAGTCTTTAATTCAAATTTTTGTCCAACAAGGTAGTGTCTCCAAACCTTCAAGGCTTATACGATGGCTAGTAACTCCAAATCGTGCATTGCGTCGTTCTCCTCATGCCTTTTCAGTTTTCTCGAAATGTAAGCAATCACTCGTCCGTCTTGCATCAAGACTCTGCCTAACCCTTCCTTGGATGCGTCAGTGGATACCAAGAAGTCTGCATCCATGTCAGGGACCTTTAGCATCGTCGTTGTTGTCAACAACTCCTTAAGCCTCCTAAATGCTTCCGCGCATTTCTCTGTCCAAACAAACTTCTTGTTTTTCTTCTGCAATTCCGTGATCGGACTTGCTATCTCTGAAAATCCCTCGACAAACCGTCGATAGTATCCTGCTAAACCCATAAAACTACACACTTCTGTCACATTAGTCGGCACAGGCCATTCCATAATAGCCTCAACCTTGGCTGGATCCACGACGATACCTTCACTGGAGATGACATGCTCTAAGTAGTGAATCCTCGATTGATAAAAAGAGCATTTGGACAACTTGCCATATAATTTGTGTTCTCATAAACATTGTAGTACCAAGCGCAAGTGCTCTTCATGCTCCTCCGTTGTCCGAGAGTAGATCAGAATATCATCAATGAATACTTGGACGAACTTGTCCAAGTACTCGTGGAACACCCCGTTCATCAAACTCATGAATACCCCTGGGGCGTTTGTCAGTCCAA
>JZKD02S2144790.1:981734-1005977 GCA_000966675.3 Picea glauca
TTAGCCGATCTAAGGTCCTAAGAAAATAAAAAAAAGAAAACTAATCTACAATAACTAATCTAACTAAAAATAAATAAAACAAACTAATAAACTAATCTAACTAAAACTAATTATTAAACAAACTAAACTAAAACTAATTATTAAAACAAACTAAACTAATCTAACTACTCTATATATACAATCTACTAACTACTACTATACTAACTCTAACTAATTAACTATCTAACTACTAACTGAATTATAACTTATTCACAAAATGTACAATATCTACAAATTACAGATTTAAATAAAACCTGAAAAAAATCATTAATATTCTTCCCTAAGACAGAGAAAGATGTTTTTGTTGATTTTATAATTTTATGAACAGAAATAAAATAGAAAACTAACTAAACTAAATCACTAATCTAAACTACAAATATATCTAGCTAAAATGCTCCAGAAATTAACAAAAATAATCACAAACTGGCCTGGAGAAATGCTCCAGATTTGTCTTGTGTATGACAACTGTTTTAGCTGACTGGAGGGAGGAAACCCACACCGAATTATCCAGGAGCTGCTCGTAAACGATAGCTATAGTGCTCTTTAAGTTTGTTTACATGACAAACAAGACATAAAAATAACAACAATCTTATAATTTATAAACCTTCACAATTAGATAAACCCGTATGCAAAGACTTATACGAAATAATTCAATTAATGAAGAAGAGAAATCTGTCATTCATTAACTGAACAAAATGATTTTTGTATTTTAAAGTAATGAAAGAAATCAGACATGGATTATATTAATTAAATCACATCATTCTGCAAAAGACTATGATAGAAAAAGTAGTCTATAATCAATTTGCTAATGACATGCATAAACTTGAAACAAAAGATTGATATTATGAAAGCGAAAGTTGTACAAAACATCAACTTTTGTCTCAGTTTGTATTAGGAATCCATAGCCTGGTTCTCCCACAAGTGAGGATGATCCTTATTACAAAAATAATAAGTATTTAAAGGTTTTCCACGGGGTAAAACCTCCCTGTGGAAGTTATTAAAACTGTTTACATAAAATCTGGGAAGATATCCCAAGTTCAACTAAACTAAGAACCTACAACAAAACTAAACACACAAATATCCCCTAGATTGTCCAACATATCCAATGCAATTCGAATTTACCTGAAAAGGGTAAAAAATTGACAAATTAGAAGGATCCTTTACTAATAAAATGATGAAAATCTAATTCTATAGACTAGCTACAGAATCTTGCGATTCTGTAGCTGGTCTAAATATGACACAGAATCAGTATTAAAATCGATTGAAAATATTTTTAAAGAATTAAATTTAATTAACATCCAATAGCTATTTGAAAACGAATCAATCAATTTGAAATTGTTACACCATTCGAAATCAAACAGGATCAAGATCAATCAAATGGTTACAGATGTTAGGACCACATATTGCACCTTTTTGCCCATACTTTTTGTCATTATTATACCCTTCATCACTAGTATTTAGACTCATAATATCACTGCACCTGATCATTTCAAGGTATACAAAGTCCTTTGTCATTATTATATGCTTAATCTGTTTTGCATAATACTTTACATTACTTTTGGACCTAACCATTGATTAGAAGCACATAAGTGTTCATATCTGCAGAATAGTATTCAAGGACGATGCTGAAACACAGAACTGTCTAGAGTCGCTGTCGAACATATGTCGAAACACGGAGCAGCTACATAGTTCGAGGATGCAGATGCTGAAACACGGAGCTGTCACTCAGTTCAGAAGTGTAGATGTTGAAACACAGAGGATACCGCCATGATGTTGAAACACGAGCCGTGATAGTTAGCAGTCAAAGACGACATAGTCAAGAGCGCAATTCACGTGGCTGAAACAACCCGTGAATTGCGATGCTGAAACAGCATCAGCAGTTGTGAGAAGAAGCTGTTACACCAGCCGTAACAGCAATGCCTCGTTTAGCCCCTGTATTAGCAGTCAGTTGTGTGAGAATAGGACACCCTATGCTAATTTAGAAAGAAGATCTGATTTAGTATAGGATTCAGATCTCCTTTGTAATGATTGTATCGATGGGATTTTCCATTTAAATTCAGGGGAAATCACCATTCGAGGAATCCAAGTTTTGATGTATTGAAGAACTTCAGAGAAGCGGGACGCATTTTGTACTTCCAATTTGTAAAGTGATGTTTCAACAGATGAATACAAGACTGCTTTAATCATTCGTTTCTAAGCTTTCCCATTTCAGGGGAATCTTGTGAGAAGGGAGGGCCCACCTTCATCACAAGATTCACCCATTAGTTAGAAGTGTGTTGTTTAATTTATGTTTATGTTTTGTTTAACTGTTGTTTGTTGAAACACTGTTTTAATGGATTCCGCTTTGCTGAAACACTATTGATTCTGTCTTAATTATTGAATGAAAATTGTAATTCTTTTTACCAGCAATCCTGTGTGATGATTTTGTGAGATTAGCAGAGAATTGGTTCAAAGGTCCCTGCTCAGACAGAAAGGGATCGGGACATCATACCCTCTGTAGAATTCATTTAATGCTGCAAGCATGCTAGCAAATATTTGGTTAGAGTGTTCCTGCTCAGACAGAAAGGGACTACAACACCTTGTCTTCTATAGATCTCCTTTACCCCTGCCAGTGTGCTAGTCAGAGATTTGGTTAAGGTATCCCTGCTCAGACAGAAAGGGACTACAACACCTTGTCTTCTGTAGGTTTCCTTTACCCCTGCAAGTGTACTAGCCAGAGATTTGGTCAAAGTGTTCCTGCTCAGACAGAAAGGGACTACAACACCTTGTCTTTTGTAGGTTTCATTTTCCTCTGCAAGTGTGTTAGCCAGGGATTGGATTAAGGTTTCCTACTCAGAAAGGAAAGAACCAATATCCTGTTCACTGTAGATTCTCCTTGGTGTTAGCCAAAAACTGGGTTAGAGATCCCTACTCAGAAAGAAAGGAATCAGACCGCCCTGTTCTCTGTAGACCTCAACTTCACAAGTATGCTACAACAGAATTAAGGCTCAAGGCTCCTACTTAAACAGAAAGGAACTAAGTGTCTTGGTTTCTGTTAGATAGAGTTTATTGTTTTCTGCATTATTGTTTTCATGAAAGAGTGTTAGTACTGAGTCTCTGTTTGAGAGTAAGGTTCCTGTTCTCTGATTGCAAGACAGTTGTTTTTACCCATTGCAATGTTATTTTAAAATGTAATCCAGGATTCTTAATTTGAACTATAAGGAATTGCAATAGGGAGATTGCTCTCCTGTGATTTAATTCAGAGCTTCAGTTCATTCCAGCAAGTATAGATAGAATAATTTTCTTTACTACAACACTAAGTGCTTTTGAAATTGAGCATATATAGTGCGTGGCTATCTTTGAAACAAAAGACTTCCCTGGGTTGATAATTTATGTTTCACTTGGTTGTTTGAAATTAATTAAGCAATTATAGTGACCAACAACAGAGATATGTGTACTCTGTTTCTTTTGTTACCACCAAAATAGAACGAACAGAATCATAATCAACAGTTGTGAAATCGTTTGATATCAATATGAAGTCGATATAATCAAAACAAATCGTGGGCAATTTTTATGTTGCCTTATCAACAGGAGATACCATTACATCCAGATCAGATCATTTTCAAATCATTATAATTGTATTGTCCTAGCAAACGATTCATGCCACGAGTGTATTAACTCAATACTGGCACGTAAATGAAATCATAACAGGATCAACCGATTGTTTGTTATGCAAATTGGGGTAGACAAAATCATCACGAGATCATTTCTTGAATGCATTTTGAAATGATTATTACCTGAATTTCCTCATACAAATTTAACAGAAAGACATAAGTCGAACTGAGTTAACAAAATCGTTTGAGAACAGAGCTGTAATGAAATCTATTTTTTTTTTTTTAATACGAATGCAATTCATAAAATCGATTAAACTAACTGAAGATACCGCTATCCAATCAAGCGAATCAAACAGCAGGGGTTTAACAAAGTTGTCGTGGATCGAAACCGTTCCATGATTCGGGCGTGAATATTATTCACACGGTCTTAAAGTGAAAGTATTGTTTCCATGAAAACAGATTTATTCTTACCACATTGAAATCGAACAGAGTTGTATTCATGTTTTTAGAAGATTACATGACACAAAAAGATTGTAACAATCAAACTTATTGAAATAGTTTTCCAATCACGGCATACAAACCATAACGAAATCAAATCCAAACATGATCGTATTCTAATTTGAGCATCAAAAACTTCCTGTTCAAAGTAGATACAAAACCAATTCAATTGAAAGCTGACCATCAGTTTCTTTAACTCAATCAGACAAACAAACAAATCAAATCTAAACGAAGACCAATCAAATCCGATAAAAATCTATTAGTGTCTAAAATGGTAATGATCAAATCATGTTATCAAAACGAAATTTTATTTATTTTTAGCAAAGCGAAATGTATACACAATGAACACATTATGACAGAGCCATTTTGAAATATAAACAAAGCTATTCGAAATATAAATAGAGCTATTCGAAGACCAAATTCAAATCAGTATATTATTACTGGTCATCCACAAAACTAAATCGATATCAAAATCATACCTATATGACGAGCAGACGGCTTAATCATGACAATTTGTAGTTGACAACGGCTGTGGCTGATTCAACATTCTTGAAAATGATGAGGCCAGTTGTCTTCTGCTTCTTATCAGTTGCTTGGAGATGGTTTCTTTGATTGGTCAATACTGCAATTTGATCTTCCAGTGATTGGATTTTCGCTTGAAGTATAGGAATGTCGATGTAGTATCGTTCCAACCATAAATCACATTGGTCACAAGGCGACTGTGTGGGTTTAGAAAAATCAAGTGAGGTTTTGATTATATTGCAAAGGGTTTCGTTAGGCTGTTTGATACCAGGGTAGATAGGATTATTCCTTAGGCAAGGGGGAAGATTCTTCACGAAATCAAAAGGTGGCTCGGGGCATAAACCCTGTGAGTAAGGGTACTCACTGGCTAAAAAATGTTCTGCATCAGAGTCCGAATCCTCACTAAAGATTATGGGTTTCTACTCGACAGAGGGTTTAGGTTTATTTCTAGCCATTCTCGAAATAACACGAGTGTTATTTTTACCCTTAGAAATAACAGTAGGGTTTGCCTTAGCTCTTTTGCTCCCAGGATTTTTAATAGCCTCAACCTTCTCTGCCACAATGTCTGGTAAATCAATGTCAGGTTTGATCGAGGGCTTAGGAGATGGCAGTAGGACATGTAAGGGCATGGGTGGATGGACATTGGTTTCATTAACCACAGGCTTGTCGACCTGGACAGGGTCTGTATCATCAAAACCATTTCGAGCGATGAAAGCTTTCCAGCTATCACCATACAAACTCAAGTGATAAACAATGATAAGTTTAATTAGTCCATGGTGGAACCGGCTACTATTGGCCTTCTGCCTTTTAAACCTTTTAGACATTTTATATAGGCTACGTTGAAAGTAAAAGGGCATATTCAACGGGTATCCCATAAAATTCATTAACAAACGTAGGTGGTAGAGAAACATGAGTCCATATCGACCTTCACAGGTCACAAACTATTTGACTATTATGAAAAGATCATGCCATCAAGTTTTCAGCACAGATATGGGCATACCTCTGTCACAAGAGGTGACCTTTCGGGAGACGAACAATAGTGGCCATGGAACCTCTTCCACTTTCAAATTTTTGAACCAGCGTTGGCCCGTGGCAGGTAACCCCATAGCACAACTAATAAAGTTCTCATCAATTTCCAACTGTATGTCACCCACCTTGGCTCTACAACCATCGAACGTCAGAGCGAACTGTTGTGCCACAAATAAGTTAAAACCCTCAAATTTCTGCACGAAGGTAAGCCAACCGTTATCCTTCAAATCTTCCAGGGCATTGTGAAATAACAGCAAGGCTGGACTACTGTTTGGTTCGATTCGCACCACCGGTTCCATGGAGCCGAGCACACGGTGAGTCTAGGGTTTGGGTCATAGCACACACAAGAGCAAAATGCATGAAGGGTTACCCGAGATAACAGAGGTAAACAGGGATAAGGGATAGGCATAAATGTCATCATGCGAAGGTGGTGGAGCTTATCTCCACCATGCATAATAGTTATTGCCAAAGTACAACTGTCGGCTTATAACTGTTCTACCCATTATAGTATAGTTCAACAATCATATCATTCGCCCAACCAATGAAATCAATGATAAGTGTATAAACCAATGCGCGCGATTGAAACATTATGCCATATTTTTAAATCATCGACATACAATTTGAAACCAATTCCAAATATTTAACCATGCGCCAGTGTATCAGCTCATGTCAATAGTTTAACCAATGTGCAAATGGGTCTTCATATAATCAACATACCAATAGTTATGAAAGCATGAACATAGGCATTATATTAAAAGATATATATGAAAGATTTAACCATAACACCTATGTATTTTCATGAAACCAATGGTCAAGTAGGTCAAATAAAATGAAAATCCAAATGCCAATGCATTACAAACTCAATGAAACCAAGTCACACAATCAATCCAAGAATGTCCAATGAGTATAGTTCGAAAGTTTTGCCAGCTGCATAATGATAAGTGAAAAGTAAATGCAATAGGCATATTGACAAGAAGGATCATGACAGTTCAAATAGTGATTTTAATGCGACTTCGAAAGACTAAGTTTTCACTCTTACAGTTGTGAAAACAAAACGAAGGTAAATGTGCAAATGTCGTAAAAAATAGAAGTGTCGTCTATTTAAAAATTGTGACGAAAAATTGATGTTTGCAAAACATTGGTGTAGGAAGCTTATAAGACAATAGAACAATGCGGATTGGCTGTCAACATGGCTCCGTTGGCCGATCTAAGTCCTAGAAAAACAAAAGGAAACTACTCTAAAGGAACTAATCTAAGTGAAAATAACAATTAAAACAAACTAATGAACAAATATGAACTATTAATATATACAATTTACTATCTAACACTATAATAATTCTATGAAATTTAACATCCAACTATCAACATAATTAAATCTTAATCACAAATGTACAATATTTACAAATTACAGATTTAAATGAAAACCTACAATAATCATTTGTAAATTGTCCTAAGACAGCGAAACTATTGTTTATTTTTATTTTTATAATTTTATGAAAAGAAATAAACTGGAAAACTATCTAAACTAAGCAACTAAAATGATAATTCTAACTAAGAATCTAATATATATATATATATATATATATATATATATATATATATAAACTACTTAAAACACACTAATAAGCTAACCTGTAATAACGCTTTCCAATTTGTCCTGTGTAAAGAATCCAGTTCAGCTATTCGATGGGAGGAAACCCGCACCAGATCCTCTGCAAGCCTCTAGTAAATAGTAAGCAACAGTGTTCTTTTGAATATCGATAACAGAACAAACAAGACATAAAAAATTACAGCAATCTTATAATTTACAAATCATCACATTTAGATAAATATGTGTGCAAGGATTTGTACAAAACGATTCAATTAACGATGAAGAGAAATATGTGATTCATTAACTGAAACAAAGTAATTGTTGTACTTTTAAAATAGGAGAGATCATATATGGATAACACATAAACCAAGTCACATCAACCCACAATGAATTACGATAGCTAAAGTAGTCTATAATCAACTACAAACTGATATGAATAAAATCGGAAACAAAAGTTTGATATATTGAAAGCGAAAGTTGTTAGAAGACATCAAATTTCATCCCAGTCTGTATCATAAATCCATATTCTGGTTCTCTCCACAGTGATCATGATCCATTACAAAAAAATGACAAGTATTTAAAGACCTCCCACAGGGTAAAACATCCCTGTGGGAATTATCAAAATAGTTTACACAAATCTGGGGATAATATCCCAAGTTTCTAGCTCAAGCTCACAACCTAAAAAAAAACCATATCCAAAGTATCTCCTAAACTACTACAACATGCCCAATTGATCATTGTAATTGGTATGCACCTGAAAGAGGACAAGAATAGACAATATTAGAGGATTGTTTTTGATAAAATTGACAAAAATCTAATTTTAAGACTAGCTACAGAATCTTGTGATTTTGTAGTTGGTCTAATTTGAGCATAGAATCGTTTCAAAACTAATTCAAATCATAAAGAATTATATTCGACTCATTTAACCAAATCTTTAATCTCTAATTCCAAACAGAGTGAATCGAACCAAACCTTGTATGCAAATCGAAAAAAATGAAATCGTAATTGAATTAATCAATCGATAACAGGATATGTGTAATTTGTCACACATTTGTTATTTCCAACTGAGAGAAGACAGAATCGATTGATAGTTGGGGAACCAATGAAATAATCACTTGAATCAATTTCAAAACGAACTATTAGCCGAGTTTTTTCATACGAATTCAATAGAGACAAAATATGTCGATCTGAGCTTGACTAAATCATTTTTTGAAAATCAAAACTAACAGAGCAGCATCAAATCTATTTTTGATACCAATCCAAATCATACAAGCAATCGTTCTCACTCAAAACACGTAGCAATCGTTTACAAATCAAATAAAAAAAAAGAACGAATCGAAATAGTTTGGGGCCAACACAATCGAAATGCAAAATCATATCAATCAACACAACTAAATGATTTTTAGCAAATAGATTTTTTGCACAGGTCAAATGTAATCAAAATCCAAATAAAAATATTGATTCAATACAGAACAGAGTCATTCCTGGTAAATCGAAGTCAACAGGGTTGTTTTGAGTCTATTAGGAACAAACGAAACTAATCGAAATCAAACAAAATCGACTATCCTAAAACATACAAACAAAATTGATTCAAAAACAAACCAAACCGAATAAAAAACCAATCAATTTCTTATACTAAAATGGGCATGACAGAAATCGCATAACCAAATCATAACTACATTTTTAGAAAAATGAATCTACTGTGCAGAATCCACAACATAACCGTTTTTTATGATCAAACTATGACATAATCATTTCGAATGTATTTAAATGAATGGAGCTAATCGAAATCAAAACCTAATCTGTTATATTAATTCAAACAAACTCACAAAGCGAAATTAATATTGAAATTCATACTTGAGAAGTAAGAAAAAGGGCTTCGATCATGACAACTTGGAATTGACAAAGGCCGTTGTCGCTTCGACGTTCCTGAAGACAATCGAACCAGTGGCTTTTTGTTTCTTTTCATTGGCTTGTAACCTGTGGTTCTCCTTCGCCAGCACTGTTACCTGTTCTTCTAATGCTTTTATCTTTGATTGCAACAAGGGAACGTTGATGTAATAACGCTCTATCTAAGCGTTACATTGGATACATGATAGTTGCTCGGGCTTTGATAACACAGGCAAGGGTTTGTTTAAACCACCATGGGTTTCATTGTGCAACTTTATTCTCGGGTAATTAGGGTTCTTATTGAGGCACAGGGGCAGATTAGATACATAGTCATAGGGTTTCATAGAGAACATGCCATGGGAATAGGGGTACTCTTCAGCTAGGAAATGCTCGATATTAGATTCTCAGTCCTCACTCAGCACTATGGGATTTTGGTCGATGTTTTGTTTAGGTTTGTTCCGGGCGAGTCTCAATATCAATTGAGCATTTTTCTTCCCTTTACTATTGACAGTAGGATTACCCTTGAATTTCTTACTCACAGGTTTCTTGACGGCCTCAACCTTGTCTTTTTGTACACGGTTTGGTTATGATGTCAGGTAGGTCGATGTCAAGTAAAACCAAGGATTTGGCAGGGGGGAGAAGGATATGAAATGGCACGGGTGGCCCGACCATAGTCTCACTAACCACAACCTTGTCGATTTGAATAGAATCAGGATTAGCAAAGCCATTTCTAAATAGAAAGGCTTGCCAATTATCACCATGAAGGCTCAAATAGTGGATGATAATGAGTCTAATCAAGCTGTGATGAAACAAGATGCTATCAACCTTCTCACGTTTGAACCTTTTAGACATCTTGTAAAGACTACGCAAGAAGTAATGCGACATATTCAAAGGATAGCCTATGAAATTCATTAATAACCGGAGGTGATACAGAAAAACCAAGCCATACCGACCTTCTCAGGTCACAAACTGTTTCACAATTACCAAAAGATCGTGCCACCTGGGTTTGAGGGTATAAATAGGCATACCTTTATCACAAGAAACAACCTTCCTTGATATGAATAGTAATGGCCATAACACCTCTTCGACTTCGGAGTTTTTGAACCACCTTTGGCCTGTAGCCGACAATCCTATAGTAGATCTTATGAATTCTTCATTCAACTCAAGCTGTATGTCATTGATTTTAGCCTTGCACCTATCAAAGGTAAGGGAAAATTGTTGGGCAATCGAAAGGTTGAAACCATCGAACCTCTATATAAACACCAACAAACCACTGTTTTCTAAATCTTTACGAGCATTATCGAATAGCAACAGAGCTTGGCTACCATTCGGCTCTATGCGCACCACCGACGCCATAGATAGGAGAACACGGTAAATAGGGTGAGTGGGTAAGGGTTTGAATAGAGTATACACAGGGTCAATAGCTCACAGGCTCGCCCGAAAACTAGCACAGGTGAACCAGGATAGGGGGAAAGCATTAATGACAGAACGTGCGAAGGTGGTGGAGCTATTTCGGCCCATGAAAAATAGTCATTTCCACCGTACAACCGTCGGCGCATATAAATATTCAAACCTCAATTTCATATGTTAAAAACCATTCCATTCAAACAATCAACGAAATGTATGATAAGTGGACCAAACATTGCGCGAGCAATAGTTTTAGCATAGTTTTTAAAAATCAAAATAATAAGTCGAAATCAACACCAAGGGTTCGACCATAGCAAATATGCGTCATGTGGTATGATTGCGCCAAGGGTCTAACCACAACACCAATGTATTTTCATGAAACCAATGTGTCAAGGGAATCGATCAAAGAACATATAAATCAAATCGCTAATGCATCACAAATTCGATCAAAAGAATATCATCACAGTCTTGTAAAAYGAAGTCTTATTAACAAATAAGAATGCCAAATGAATAAGGATCTTGGAGTCTTGTCAATTGTATAACGATAAATAAATTGGAAATGCAATGAACATAGAGACAAGCGTGATCAAAACAATCCAGGGATGTTTTAATGTGACTTCGAAAACAAAGTTTTTACGCTTGCAGTTGTGAAAACAAGAACAAGGCCAAGAGGGAAAACGCATATAAAATAATAGTGTCATTTTATTCGAAGGTTGCAACGAAAATCAAAGTTTGCGAAATTCTGGTTTAGGCAGCTTATAAGGACAGTATAAAAATGTGAATTGGCTGCCAACAGTAGCATCATATTTTTATTTAGGTGTTGATTTTAAGGTTTTTCTAAGTAACTGTTTTATGTTTTAAATCCATGCTTGCGTAAAGTTGTAATTTTGGCTCGATCAGAAACATTGGTGGTATTGATAGCACTGCGTTTTGATTTGGGGGTTGATTTTAGAGTTTTTTTGACGAACCATTTTCTCATTAAGTTGGTAACTATGTTATATGAATAAGAGTCGACATGTGCATGCTCATCATCTCAGATAGGTGGATGAATGAAGTTGCTTGTATGCGACTACTCAGGTGCATGTGATACACATTCCTCGAATTGGACACTTCTCTCAATGATAATCCAGTCCGGGGAAAGATCAATAAGTCTATATCCCTTCACACTGTCGAGGTATCCAACAAAAGTACATTCACTTCTCTATGGATCAAGTACCTTCCTCTTTTCAAAGGGAATGTGGGCCCATGCACGTGAACCAAAAATATGAAAGTGGATCACTTCCGGTTTGAGGCCGCTCCAAGCCTTTTAGGGGGTCTTATCCTTGAACAATCTATGGGAAGATTTGTTTTGGATGTATGTTGCGCAATTAAGTTCTTTGGCCCATAGTCTCTATGGTAGTGACTTTTCATGCAGCATGCAATATCCCATCTCCTTTAGAGATCTGTTTTTCTGCTTAGCAACTTCGTTTTGTTGCAAAGTATAGGGAACTATGTGTTGCAACTGAATTCCTGCCTCATGGAAAATATTATGGATCTCATGATTGAAATGCTCTCCCTCATTATCATTTTGGACTTTGATTTTATTTCTAAACTATGTCTCAAAAAGGGCTTTGAAATCTTTGAGGTGTTGAAAGACCTCATATTTTTTCTCGAGAAAGTAAATCCATGTAAAACATGAAAAATCATCAAAAAAATGAGAATAATCGGATTTTTGTGTGAGAAAGTAAATCCATGTAAAACATGAGAAATCATCAACAAAAATGAGAACAAACCTCTCTTTTTTTATTGATGTTTGGGGAAAAGGACCCATGAGGTAACTATGGATCATATCGAAAGGCACAGAAGCCGTGAGACTTTCCTTTGTCGAATTTCTCTTGAGCGTGTTTTCCAAGAACACATCCCTCACATACTCCCTAGGATAAATGGATTTCTGGTAGACCATGAACCAACATTTTCTTGCTAAGTTGTTGCATGTATATGAAATTCAAATTTCCAAACATTTCCATCCATATCCTACTACTTTCATCAACATGAGTAAGTAGTAAAGCATAATCTGGTTCAATAAATTCAGAAAATGTGTACAATCTAGACTGATGATTTACCTCACTGGTAGCAATACTAGATTTGGTTTTCATGTCATATATGCCCATGAAATTTGGTGTGAATATGACTTTATTTCAGGTGCCATAATTCATTAGTTGATACATGGAGAGAAGGTTGATGGAAAGTTTGGGAACGTGCAACACATTCTTGAAGCTTTTGTTGGTGACTTAAATCCTTCCTTTCCCAGTGACTTTGAATGAAGTGTTTTCCCCCATCATAATAGGAGTACCTTTGCATTCATACAATGAAGAATAGACTACCTTTGAGGCAGCCATGTGATGTGATTCTCCTGAATCTATGATCCAATCATCGAGAGAGGAGTTTATGGAAATCAAGGCATAGATAAAATTGCCTTTCTTGGGATTTTGATATTTTGGCTTCTTCTTCTTGGGACCCTCGGGGATGTGATCTCCAAGTTTATTTTTCTTAAGTATTTCAGTCATTAGATATTTATTTTTTTTGCATGCATGTGGATTATGGATGGAATCCTTTGTGACAGTACATGCATTTCTTCCCTTTCCTTCCCTTTTCCCCTTTAGATCCCGAGGCACCAGTGAAGGGTTTTGAGTACCCTTCCTTCTTCAGATTTGCATGATATTTCCCTTTTACTTTATCTTTAGATCTTTGATATTGATGGCTTCCATATTGCACAATAAGTGCATGTGTCTTTGGGCCTTTTATTTTTCCCCTATTGATCAACTTGGTTTTCTCTTGTGTCATGGATTCGATAAAGTACTCAAGAGAAGGCATCTTCCAGGTGGATCCAAAGGTGAATTTGATCGAATGGAATGTGGACACAAACAAAGAGAATTCATGTCCAAGTTTGGAGAGAATGGTGAGAACCATTTGTTTATCCTCCTTAGATTTATCAACCCTGCAAACTTTGAGTTGTGACAATAAATACTTGAATTTTGTAAATAAATCTTGGATATTGTCGAAGCTTTTTGGATCCAATGTGAGAAATTCCACCTACAACATGTGTCCCCTCATCTCATAATATTGTACAAAGATCCCTTTCAAGGTGGTACAGGATTCATTGGGATTCTTACAGGAAGATATGTGAAAAAGGAGATCAAGAGAAATAAGGCTACAAATTGTTCTGAAAGTTTCATCCATTCAATTTAAATAGTTGTATTTTTCTATGGATGATGTTGGTTCTATGTCTATATTCAATTTTAACCTGTAAAATAATCTGGTTTGTATATGTATCACTTTTTTCTCCTTCCATGAAAAGTAGTTGTAAGGTGTAAGAATGAATTCTTTTGGGAAATCCATATTTCCACTGTCTTCAATCTTTTGTACCTGCAAAACAAAATTGGTGTATCTTTTTCTTAGCATTCCATTGACTCCGATACCATGAAAATGTGTTGAAACTAAAAATAATATATATAGATATAAAATACTACACATGTTTGCAGAGAGAAATTGAAAAAGAAGAAGAAGGAGAGAAAGAATGGAAGAATTCTCATCAACCGTAATGAATAATGAATAATTTGCACATGATATACTATGTATAACTCAATGATTGCGCAATGGAGGAGAACCAATATTCCATAGTGGTGGTATAGAGTGATCTAGACACACAGTAGTTGTTACGGGAGTGAATTTCCACCTAGTCTAGTCTATCGGGAAGTTATGGGAGGGAACTCCCACCTAGCTAAGTTAACTAGTCAACTAGTCTTCAGTTAACTGACTGAACAGAGTGTAGTGAGGAGTAGATCAAGGAATCAAGGGTAATGCACTGTTCTGGTGATGATCCCAAGGAAAGTGTGCATTAGCATCGTGATGATCCCAATGTTTCATGGTGACAAAACCAATGCAACATCTAGACTCAACTCAAGTAGTCAAACTAAAGTGTCAACTGAAAGAGAATATTCTCGAGGTAGAATATTTTCCCCTAAAATATAGGAGACTAGATAATCACTTATTATGAATAATAAACAAGGAAAAACTTAGGAATAATAAATCCTAGGTGTGTGTGAAGTAACTCCAACACTAACAAAGTTGTATATGCTTTGAGCATGAGATGTTTGATCTTTCATGAATTTCAAGTGAAGACCTTGGTATTTGAACACCTCAAGGAGATGTATCAGGAATATCCATATTTAAAAGAGGCTTATGAAGCATGTGAGAACCCTTTACTGAGGTAAAAACCAATGGAGTTAATATATTATCCAAGGTGGACTTTTATTTAAAGGAAATCAATTGTGTATCTCGAAGTGCTCAATGAGGGATAACTTGTTGAAGTAAAAACATAGTGGAGGTTTGGCTAGACACTTTGGCCAAGATAAAAGATATGCGCAGTTGAATTCTTCACATTTTTGGCTATGTATGAGGTTTTATATGAAGAAATTTGTGGACATATGTAGAATCTACCAGAATGCTAAAGGAGAGAAACAAAACACTTGATTGTACCAACCATTTCCTATTCCAGATAGACCTTGGGATGTTATAAGCATGGATTTTGTTCTGGGATTTCCTAGAACCCAGAGAGGAAGTGATTCAATTTTCATAGTGGTTCACAAATTTTCAAAGATGGCACATTTCATTCTGTGTCACAAAACCAATGATGCTACTCATACAGAAAATTTGTTTTTCAAGGAGATTGTGTGATTACATGGATTTCCAAGGAGTATAGTTTCAAACAAAAACACTACATTTATGGGATACTTTTGGAGAACATTGTGGAGGAAGTTGGGGACAAATATTTATTTCAGTTTAGTGCATCATCCTCAAACAGATGGACAGACTAAAGTGGTAAATTGGATTTTAGGGAACTTGTTGAGGTGTTTGGTCACTAATCATAATAGTCAATGGGATTAAATTCTTCCCCAAGAAAAGTTTTCATATAATGATTCACCAAATAGGAGCACTAGTAAAAGCACATTTTGAATAATGTATGGACTGCATCCAGGAGGAATTTCATTGTTAAGATATTTGGGATGAGATGAGTTATGAAGTGCAAGAGTAGAATAAGTTGTTGCAGAGGTGCAAAATTTTCATGATCAGATTAAGGAAAAACTACAGAACAAAAACCAGAAGTACAAAACCTGAGTAGACCAGAGAAGAAGAGAGGTAAATTGTGAAGTTGGAGATCAGGTTTTGGTACATCCAAGAAAAGAGATATTTCCAAAAGGAAAGTATAACAAGTTGAAGATGAAGAAGATAGGGTCATGTAAGATCCTCAAAAATTTTGTTGCAAATGATTATAACATTGAATTGCCAACAAACATTGGAATATCACCCATATTCAATATAGCATACATGTATCCTTACAGGATGGATGATACAGATGGTGAGGAGAAGATTTAGTAGAAACAACATATGCCCATAGTAGAGAAGCCACATATAGAGAAGATTCTAGATCATAGGGTTGCTAATAATACCAAAAGAAAAAATGATTATGAATACCTGGTTAAGTGGAAAGATCTTACAACAAAAGATGCCATTTGGATAACTGATATTGATATACAAAAGCATGTAATGGCAATGCAGGAGCTCATGGGAAGGAGTCCATGAATATTTTTTTCTAGAGGAGTATGATGCAGGAGCATCATCATCAACATTCATCAAGGTGAGTCGAGGACATCTCAACATCAAGAATGCATTCAAAATGTTTTGGGATCCAAAAGGAGAGTGCGTCATTTTAATAATTTGAAAAGATTGCAATAAAAGATATTTTAATGTTTTTAGGATTGAGCCATTGTATGAAACTGCAAAGAATTGTAATGACTTTAATAAGTTGTAGGATTGTACATGTATTGAGCATCGACTCGTATCTCGGTTGTAAATTCCATTTATTGTAATAAGCCTTAGTGGGATAATGTTATAACTTTGATATGATAGCACTAGAATAGTGGATAGGAAGGATCGAGAATCCAACCTGTGTATAAATATATGTTATATATGCCCAAATGAGATTGTTGAGGATTATTATTTCTATTGAGAGTTGTGGAAGAGATGCAAGAACTCTTTGTAATAACACTTTGTTGAATGGATATAATAGGAGAAGATTACTTCCAGATCTTTGTACATGTTTTCCTTTGAGTAATTGGGTAATGTCATGTTATTTTGTTTTTATGTTTTATATGCATGTGTGTTCATTTCATGGTTAATTGAATTAACCTGTAGTGTTCTGTAACTTCCAATTGTTTCTACTCTGAAGTACTGGTGCAAGGAGTGCACAGTATCCATGCAAGGAGTGAGAAGGCAGATTCATTTTTTAGACTCAGAAGCTCAAAAGAGATAACGTGAAATTGTTCAGGGTCAGTCCAAGGAGTGCACATATACTCATCTGATTATAACAGCTTGAGAAGACCCTTGCAAGGTGTGCATAGGGCCAACACTTATTCGAGTGTTGAGAAAGTCTCCAAGAAGAAGACGAGTGCAAGGAGTGTGTGGGAATATTTTCCAAAAATATCTAAGTATCGACTTTTCAAAGAAGTGCAAGGTGTACACAGAAGACCCAAACCATTTGAATGTTAAAGATTAGGAGAAATAGTGATCATAAGTCTTTGAAGGGAGACCCTCTTAAATTTTACGGTTGAGTGGATGAGATCCACTCGAGGAGGAGTAAACCTTTCCTAGTCATCATATATGGGAAAGTAGCTTGGGTGTCAACCCCTGAAGTGCTTTGGATGTCGTATATTCGAAGGTTTTCATGTGTTGTGTGCAAAGGAGGGAAGTTTCCCAAAGTATCGAGAAATGGAGAATATATGGACCGTTTGATTGTGTGGACACTTTCCACAGATCTAGAGTAGTTTAGAATTTCAGCTATTCGGAAGAGTTGGAGTGTGATTGTAGAAGTGTGCAAGATTCACAAAGTTTCGAAGCCCAGAACAAATCCTAATCATCGGCGTAGAGAGCCATGTGTTAGTAGATATTAGAGTTTTTATATTTAGTACTCGAGAGGAATTGAGGAATATTTCATTTTGGGTTGAGAAATCCCAAAGTCCTGAAGTCTGGAGTTGATCTCGACCCTTGATCGAAGAGGGACATGTGGAGAGTGAATCTATCCTCCACTGATTCAATGGTTGGAGGTATTGTAAGCTGGAACAACCAAAACTCCTGAAGTCCG
This sequence comes from Picea glauca, assembly GCA_000966675.3. Taxonomy (NCBI): domain Eukaryota; kingdom Viridiplantae; phylum Streptophyta; class Pinopsida; order Pinales; family Pinaceae; genus Picea; species Picea glauca. Next base: position 999,484 of record JZKD02S2144790.1, read on the forward strand.
GATTTGTGAAGCTAATCATAATCGTTGATCAGATGCAAGGGACAACCATCTGATTCACATCTTCGGAGTTAGTGAATTCAGAGAATTTGCATCTTAATGAGGGTAAATCTCCCAAAGAACGGAGGCCCAAAATACTTGTGATCCATAGATATCGATAGACATCAAGCCCCGTCGATATCTCCTTTTGTTTGGTCGTATGCTAGTTCGGAATTCAGGAGGAAAATTGTGTGCTATTGTTGTATTTCCTGAATCCTGGACCTCTGAAGTCCCAAATTCTTTAGAAAAGTGAATATTGGCCCACGGTTTTGGCTCGGGGTCACATGTAAGACTCTGTTGGAATGTTAGGACCCTCGTGAATGCATATTTGCGTGCAGGGAAGATGATAAGGCATGTGGAACATAGTTTTCAAGGGCTTGGCAGGAGCCTGAGAGATGATTTGTTCCATACTATGAACAATCCTAGACTGGGAGGTCATGTAAGCCCCAAGAGGTGGTAGCGGTTTGCGTCATAAATTTTATAAAACATTACATATCATATTTATGATAAATGTACTAAGTAATTTTGAAATGTACAAATAAAAATGTTAGTAATATTGTGTGTTGTATATATTTTCTTGAAGATACAATATTATTAAATAAATGGACGATTATCTTCGATATAAATGAAGCATTGTTACACATGAAATTCATGAAATATCATTACAAAACAAGTCATTGTAGAAAAATATAGAAATTGATACACATACACTAATTTATTTTATATGGGTTTGGTTTAAAGAAATCTTTGAACAGTTCCTTAGTATTTTTTAGTATGGTTTATGGACATCTACACAATAGAAAAATGTGAATGCATTTTTTCCATTTTTATTTGATAAATCTAGATTATAAATAGAGAAATTTAAATCCATACTAACACAAGATGATTGTGACACCATATGAAGAAAGGGTTATGTTGGTGTTATTAATATGTGTGTATATATCAAACCTTTAAGTAAACTATAGGATATCTTGAAGGGCTCTTATGATGCTAGAAACACAACGATTGTAGATGATTGAAAAGAAAAACATGTTTTAAATGATAAAGGAAAATCAATAAGTTCAAAAAACAATATAACTGTGATGTTGTGAATGACACATATTTGTTGGATTGATTTTGACTTTTCTTTTTGATGTGAGATATATTATAGAAATGCATGAAACTATTTTGCTAAATAATGCAATCAATTATTTTTCTTAATGGGTTCAATATGTGACAATTCGTTTATGGCTAAAGAGGTCTTCATATTTTTATATATTCACTTTCGTGATTAATTTATTATATATGAAGTGTAACCACCTTTAAAATTTATGAATGATATAGATTAAATCTGATGAAAAATTAAGTGCACAATTGGGGTTTTCAAAGTACAAATCAGATTCTAAAAGTTCTAATATGAGATTCCAAAAGTGAAAAATCATTGCTAAAGTGCCAATATTGATTTTCAAAAGAAAAAAATCACAGTATAAAAATTCCAATATTGTCTTTCAAAAATGAAAAATATGATTATGAATGTGTGGGTACTAGATTTAGAAAGTGAAAATTCCAGTTCCAAAAATGCCAATAGAAAATAAAAAAGTGTATATTGGAATTTGATATTGACAATTTTGGAACCAGATTTTTCTCTGTAAAAACCCTTATTTTGGACATCAGGACAACTATTTTTGGCTATCCTCAAAGGGTCTTTGAATAGAAAAAATCGAAATTTAATGAAAAGTGATTCTTTCTTTATGTTGTTGTTTTCATACAAAAAGTTAACAAAAGTGATTTTATTAGATTTGATTTCATAATTTTATCTTATCAATACTTACTAACAATTCAAATGAGGTAGAATACAAATCTTTGAGGGATTTTAGGAACTTTTAAGACTAGTGGGGCACCTCTCCAGAAGAAAAATATAATTTGCATAAAGAAGAAGGAAGATGAATATTCTAGCAAATGTAGTGTCAAAAACCTACTTTTTCCAAACATACCTCTAATTTGTGAATATAAATGCCAAAAGGGGTAGAGGTAAATGGAAAACACTTCTTAAGCCCTATATTAAAACAAATATATTTTGGTTGACCCTCACTATTATTGAACATAGAAATAACTTTCTCATACAACCTTATCTCAATATCTCTCAGTTCCAAAGGAACCCTTGATTGTTTTGATATCTTCCAAAGGGTATTTTTATGCACCATATCTAAAGTATTCCTAATGTAACAAAGAATAGGAAATGAACTATTTTATTTTTTTGGAATTCCTTTACGATAATCCTATTATTGACTAATATCCAAGTGATTAAATACTAGCTTCTAAAACTAGCTTGTCCTTTAACCCCTTTTCCATAACTTTATAACCATATGCTAATATTATTTTCTAGAATAATTCCATATAACTTTTCTAGAAGAATACTAATAACATGGTCCTATAATTTGAGGGGGTTATTTATGTTCCCACTTTAAAAAATAAGTATAATAATGAGTTTAGTCCATCATTTAGGGAATCATGTGTTTACTGTCACATTGAAAATATTCAGAATGTAAGGGATACAAACTTAGCGAACACTTTTTCATATTTTTACATGATAAAGTTTAGTGTCCTTAGATTTCCCTTTTCCCCAACTTTCTACAAAGAAAACCCCTTTGTTGACAACAAATATTTTAATGTTGTCCAAAACATTATGGGATTCATATATATTTTTAAGTTATGTATTCGAGCCTCTTATGGAATTCGTATTACTTTCTTTTATTTTTTTACTTAGATTCTAAATCAATTTTTTTTTAGGATCAAACATAGAAAGATCTAAAAGATTATCTTGATTTATACTTATATAATATCTTTTATATTTTAAAATTAATTTTGTATTTAATTAGTGTTTCGTAACTATTTATCTTGATATATTTTAGGGACTCCTTAGAAACCTCATTAATGAATTTTATAGAAATATTATAGTCTTTATCATAGATATGGTTGGCCATGTAATTTCCCTTTTCACACAAAGTTGGAAAAAGAACTTGTTCATAAATATTGAGGTAATTTTTGTAAAGTTATTATGCAGGTCTTCAATATTGTCATTACTTATATGGAAGTTTAGTTCACTTTTTAAATCCCTTAGAAAAAGATCAAATTTATTTTTGTTGAATATCAAATGATTTTCATTATTAGAATTCTCTTCCATGGGAATTTTATGCACAATAATGTTTAGTTAAGGTTAATGGTTTTTTGCTTTTTTTTTCCCAAATGGTTAGATCCAATGGGGGAAAGCAAGGAGTTTTTCACTATTGGGCAAGGTTCAGTTCTCGTGAGGGCCTAACCTGAAGCCATGGGGGCACCTTGAGGTAGTGGTCGAACGTGTGGTTGCACCCAAAGATATTATATGAAATGATATCGTGACCCATGCACACATAATTTGATCAAATCCCACCCCCATGTCTTTCAATTTTAATCCCAAAGGGGTTGGATCCAATGGTGGAAAGTGAGCATTTTTTCACCATTGGGCAAGGTTCAATTCTCGTGAGGGATTGGAACCTGAAGCCATGGGGGCACCTTGAGGTAGTGGTCGAATATGTGGTTCCACCAAAATATATTATATTAAATGATATCATGACCCATGAACACATAAGTGGATCAAAGCCCACCTCCATGTCCTTTAATTTTAAGCCCCCAAGGGGCAACTCAATTGGCAAGTGTCCTGATATGAAGTTCCATGAGGTTTTGAGTTCAACTCCCCTCGACTAAACTTGTGTGTTACGTCTGGGGTAGCTTGGGCACAAATGGAGGTTATAGTGGTAGCAGTCGGTTAACATGACCACGTGTAATGTGAGTACGTTCCCTAATAGTTTCCAATTTCGCCAGACATGAAAAAAAATGTTAATGGTTTTTTATCTAGGTGATCCTCTTGATCACTTGATATGCCAGAATTAATAATTTCATGTATATCAGGATATGAGATATAAAATTTTATAATGAATACAAGTTATCCATATTCTAATTGGATTTTGTCCACATTGTTAAATTATTGCATATTATTAAATCATTAAAACTATAAATTTTGGTCAAATTGAAATCAAATAATTTTCCATATAAATCGTTAGAGCTTATTTTGTGCATGCAAGCTATATCTGGGTGTTCGTATAACCATTTAGATTTATACTTGGACATGTTGTTTAGTATTGTAACTTAAGTACATGTTGTTCTAGAATTAAAGTCCCTTAGCAAGAGAATATTGCATTCATTTATTAGATTAGAAGTATCAAGTTCTTATCCATTGTAAGAAAGAAAATTATCTAAATTATTTTTCATATAGATGGAAAAAACTATAAACACAAATAACATATTGCTAAATAGTTGTTTTAATTATTACTATTTGAAACTCCCGTTCATGTCTACTAGTTTAAAGGTTCTTTCTTATGAATCTCAATATAAGAAGTAATGTCCTAGCTTATGTAACCAACTATGGCTTGAATACCTATGTGATAGGATCTCTTATGCAAATTGATAAAAAAAAAAAAAACATTTTTGTTAGAGACATGAGATTCTTCAGGTTCCCTAGCAAGAAAGATAATGTGGATTTCTCTAGAAACACAACTTAAATTGAAACCTTTAATCTATGGAGTAAAAGAGGAGCCCAAGTTCACTAGATTTCTATTTATCATATTATGCCTTTGACCCTTATCCCTAACAATTTCTTTTCTATTTATAATTATTGTGGTTACCCTTCTTCCTTGATAGGAATTTTTATCTTTTAAACAACCCCCTTAATTTAGCTTGATCTCCTAGAATGAGATCCTCATTTATAATTATTTTTTTCCCTTTAAATGTGAATCATCATGTATACCATATTGATCGTCATTGAAGCTTTTCTTAACTTGTATTAACCATTTTTATGTACAATTATATTTCTTAACCTCTTTTATTATATTCCACAACTTGTTTCAATTTAAAACTTGTTTTATAGTTCTTCCTTCACTAGTTGTAGAGTGTATTTTTCTCCTTCCCTTTCAAAGAAAAAATTGATAGGTTTAAGTCCATTTTATTTTATATTGGTGATTTAATTACGTTAAATTATCCATTTCATTTTTTATATTTTTGACATCTACTTTACCTTACGCATTATTTACAGTCAAATTATTGTTTATATTTGTTTATATTTTCTTTTATGGACCTTTGTTTTTGTCATTCATTCTAGTATTTTTTAAATTTCCAATATCCTCTTCCAAGGTTAGTTGTACAATTATTTGATATTTTATTCTATTTATTTTATTTTATCTCCATTATGTACAACTTATTTATCATTGTTATTATTTTATTTCCAATCTTCAAATGTAACTTTATTTTCAAGAATAACTATTAAATCTATTTAAATTTTAGTTTATATTTCTTCCCTATGTTTCTCCAATGATCTATATATTCTTAAAGAGAGTGCATAATTATTTTGCTAGGTCTCCATAGTTTATTTTAAACCTTGGGATCCTTTCATATGTTTAGTGTATTTCTCATTGTTAGAATGTGCCATTGAATTTTATCCAATGATCAATATATATTCTTAAAGAGAGTGCATAATTATTTTGCTAGGTCTCCATAGTTTATTTTAAACCTTGGGAGCCTTTAATATATTTAGTGTATTTCTCATTTTTAGAATGTGCCAATGAATTCCTAGTGTTCTTTTGTTAATTGTTTCTTCAATAACTCATTATCTTGTAAAAAGGGTTATCCAACACGCATCATGGGATTTTTTTCCTTTTCCCTCTGTCATATATAAAGTAGTTGAAGGAGGTCATATTGACATGTTGTAGTGAATATATGTGTCCTAAAGCATATGTGGAGGTATGTGATTGGATTTTGCATGAGGAATAAAATATGAACCCTTCCATGGATGTTTCCGACATATACACTAACAATGTCGTCATCCACACAAGCTCATGACCATTGACTTTCAGAAACACGAATCTATACATCACATGAAATCCATAGTGACTTTACAACATGCATCTAGGGTTAGTAGGTAGCTCTTGAGTAGCTACAACATGTCATCATGAAATTATCTATCTTCTCGCAGAAAAATTGGATATCTTTATGCATGACATCTAGTACCTTGCAAGGACATATGTACCTCATCTCTTGAGCATGCATCCAGGGCCGGTTGGTAGGTATCCAATAGATAAAACATATCATCATGAAATACACTACCTTGCGATAACATATGAATAAATCACTCCCTCTCAAGAGGGACTACATCGAGATTGTCCCTAAAGTACTCAAACTTCATCCTTGACAGTGGATTTTCAACACATCCACAACCTGCTCATTGGTAGCCATGTATTGGAGCCTCACTAATACCTTTTGCAATATTTCCTTGATATAGTGATACCTAATTTCAATATTCTTCAACTAATCATGAGACACAGGGTTCTCTGACAACTTTACACAACTCTGGTTGTCGCACAAGATACATGTCACCTCCATCAAAATAT
>JZKD02S2144790.1:1014496-1028317 GCA_000966675.3 Picea glauca
TATATTACACAAACCCATACCTATCCATGCATTATCATCATGTAAATTCATTTAATCATAATCTCAATCCAATATCCACGTACCAACAACTTTAAATGTCAAATTTTCAAGTTAGAAACATATTTCATAATATCAAGCATAGTTCAAGTAACGTTAAACATTCATTGAATTGACGTTCACATAGGTTCATATGTCTTAAAAGTTCAAGTATATCATTAATAGTTTCACAGTGAATATAAAATAAAGGTACTAAGGCCTTCGGTAATTTTAGTTGTCTAAGTCAAAAGCTGGAATTACATACACCCAACCTTCGAAAAAACATATTCCCAAGGTGGTCAACGGTGAGGGATGATCTCGTCATAAGATATTGACATTATCCCAAGTAGCAAATCTTGGGCTATACTTGTCCCATTGAACCTTAACTTGGTCTACCAAATGGTTCTTGAGCTATCGGTCCCTACAACCCAATATGCATAATAGTTTGATCTTGATGGTTTTTGCATCCAATACCCACAATTCCTTCCAATTTAGTTTAAGGGATTTGCTAGCAACATAATGACATAGAACAGATACATGAAAAAAATTATGAATTTTATGCAAGTGGGGTAGAAGTACGAGACGATAGGAAGTGAGTCCAATTCTCTCTTGTATTTTGAACGGTCCTATAAATTGAGGGGACAACTTTGTCCTCTTCCTGAACTGAATGATACTCTTATTAGGTGTGATATGAATGAAAACTTTATCTCCCACTTTATAACTTCGATCAATCCTATGTGTATCAACATAACTTTTATTTCTATCATGTGCTTCCTTTAGTCACCTCCCAATCTGAATCACCTATTCCTCCATCTCTTGAATCAATTCTGACACAATTTACACTCGGTCTTCTAACCTTTCCCAACTTAACGATGTTCTGCATTGCCTTCCATATAGAGATTCATAGGGTGGCATTCCAATGGATCTATGAAAACTGTTATTGTAGGTGAACTCTACCAAAGGTAGGTACTTCTACCAATGGGTTTCATTATCCATAACATACATCCTAAGCATGTCCTCCATAACCGGATTTACTCTCTCAATTTTCCCATCTGTTTCAGGATGATAAGTTGTGCTTAAGTTCAACTGAGTTCCCAATGCTGACTGGAAACTTGTACACAACCTAGAAGTGAATCGGGAATCCCTATATGAAATGATCTTCTTGGGTAACCCATGAAAACGAATGACCGCAATTATAAACATGTGTGCCACATCAGTGACATCATAAGTGTCTCTAGACATAATAAAATGAGAACTCTTGGTTAACTTATCAATTATCACAAGAATAACATTGTATCTATGTGATGTGAGTGGCAATCCCACAATAAAATCCATAGAAATGACTTCCCATTTGGACATAGGAACATCATGCAGTTGTAGGAGACCTATAGGGTGGTGGTGGTAATCTTTCACTTGTTAACACTCTAGGAACTTGGCGATGAAATGGACTGCATCATGCTTCATTCCTACCTAGAAGAAAATATTCTTCATGTCTACGTACATTTTTTTCACAGTCGGGTGCACACAATAAAGTGCTCTATGGGATTCCTTGAGTATGATGCTTCGAATATCCCCACCTTCGAGGATGTACATCTTTCCTTGATATCTTAATAATCCTTCTTCTTCAAGGATATATCCTTCATAATTTGGATCTAATTTCCTTCCACTCTGGAGGGTTGAAGTAACCTTTAAATATGAACTATCTCCAAGAAGTTTCCCCAACAAACGCTCTCTTAGATTAACTTTTAAGATTACCAAAGAGAAGACAGGTGGTCTCTTTCTCAAGGCATCCACGACCACATTCTCCTTTCCTTCGATGTACAAAATTCTAAAATCGTACTCACTCATAAACTCGCTCAACTAGATAGTGCCTCCAAGGTTTCAGAGCTAGCATTTTAGCTACCAACTCTAAATCATGAGTATCGTAAAGCTCGTCGTGTTTCATCAATTTTCTTCATGCATGTGCTATCACTCCCCCATCCTACATTAGCACGGCCCCCAACCCTTGATTTGAGGCATCCTTGTAGACTATGAAGTCTTTTTCCATATCTGACACTCATAGAATTGGTGCACTAGTTAGTAACATCTTAAGATTGATGAATGCAATATCACACTCTTTTGTCCATTCATACCTGACACCCTTACACTGCAAGGTGGTGTTGGATTTCTCTATTTTAGAGAACCCTTCCACAAACCTCCGATAATAACCCGTTAGCCCCATGAAGTTTCTTACCTCATGAGCATTTTTTGGCACTGGCCATTCCATAATGGCCTTTACCTTTTCTGGGTCCACAAAGATTCCTTCATCCAAAATGATATGACCTAAATAGTGAATTTATTTTTGGAAGAAATAACACTTCGACAAATTGCCATACAATTTGTTCTCTCTAAGCCATGACAACACCACTCACAAGTCTTCCTCGTGCTCTCTTTCGTTATTGGAATAGATGAGGATATCATCCAAAAATACTTTTACAAAGCAGTCTAATGACTTTCAGAATACACCATTCATGAGGCTCATGAATACTATTGGTGCATTGGTCAAACTGAAAGGTACTACAATGAACTCTTAATGCCCAAACCGAGTTCAAAATGTCATTTTAGAAATATTTTCTGCCTTAATCCTTAATTGGTGATACCCTGATCACAGATCAATATTTGAGAACATCATTTCTCCTTTCATTTGATCTCATCTCATTGACAACATGTATTCCAAAGGTTTCCTATTGAATTCCATAACTTACACCACTTTCATACATGCAATTTGAATAGTGGTTGATTGGTTCCTAGTTCATGAGTTTGAGGGCTCTGTAGTGTTGTGGTCCTTGGATTTCTACTCTGGGTAAGTAGTGAGTTCCCTCCTACTCCGCTCTATGTCTGTTTGATCGAGGGGAATGTATCTATTTTAGTTATGTGTTTTCAATGATTCTTCTTACCAATGCGATTATGTTAGATGTGGGGTTTCCCTATTTCATCTTTGGTGTCTTGGTCTGTCTCCCTCAAAGCCTATCCTTTGTTTCATGTGGGATTTTGGGATTTTCAATTTGGGACTTATTTTATTTTTAGGCTGTGCATAGGGGGTTGTTTCTCTGGAAGCCTCCCTCCATCAAGGTTGAATCAATAGCTTCTCATCTTGGGTTCTGTGATAAGCGCATTTCTGAAATTGGGTTTAATTCATTTATCTATGTCCTCATGGATTCGATACAAGCAATTTTTCATTTTGTTCGAAGGTAGGAAAGTCAAGTTGAAATCCATAGCACCTCACTTCTGTAGCTATCCTGGAAAAATCATGATCATGAAGAAAATAATTCAACTCAGTTGGAATTGTCATGGGCGTCTTGGTCCAATAGAAGAGTCACGTCAACAAATTGGAAGAATAATGTGTTGCTCTCCGCAGAATTATTCGTAATCTAACTCAAGTGAAGCAGGGTAGACACTCATTCATAAAGTAAACCTCGGTGGCTAGTTAGGTTAGGGATATCTTAGTCCATCAAATTCCAAATCTTAAGGTGCAAGTTAAGGATAATGATAATGAAGCAACAAATGAAGTCCACAACAACCCTACTATAGTTAACTTTTAATTTATTGCGATATAGTTAGGGTTTGTAACAATCCAAATAGGATTGCAGAGAGGTGGCATACCATGCAGACCATGTTGGCACAAAGAAAACATCCTAGTTTTGTTGGTGTTCAAGCCCAGCTTTCAGTTTTGAAATTGGGCTTTGATACCATATGTAGAGCATGGTGATTTTCAAGACTCAAACTAATTAGAAGTTTTTCTAAAATCTTATACTTTAATGATTAAAATTTAGTTTAGACTTTCTTTCATGATTTTCTTATACTTGGAATAAACCAAGAATAAAAAGTAACAACATAATAATGATAATAACAAAATAATATCAACAGCAAGAACAAAATAATGATAAAAACAACATAATACATACATCCACCTGCACATTGGTTTATCTAGTCCCTTTTCTATCTTATCATGTTCTTTTACTTGCAGAGAATGAATATTAACCTCCCAGCCAACTAGCAACAGCCTCTCTGGCTCCCTAGCTCCATAAATCTTTGCATTTCTCTAGCCCCTGAGCCCAAAATTCCCAGCAACACTAGTGCCTTGTGAGAGTTCCCCAAAACAATTCTCCCAATTTCCTTCTCCTCCTCTATCTTTCAAAAATTCATAAATCCTCAAACATAAATGAGCTCCCTTTCCAGGGCATCCCCTTCTTCCTTATCATCCTCTCTCAAATCCCCCTCAATAATTCCCAACAACCTTATCACCCCATTAATTCCCCAATAACCTTATCCTCCCCATTAATTAATTCACCCACCTTTTAATAATAAAATAATAAAAGACTCATTAATACATTTTAATAATTAATTAAATTTAAATTAAAAACTATAATAAAATTAATCAATTTGGGTTGTTACACATTCTTGAGTGGAAATGAGAAGTTGTAATGATGAATTTCATCACTAAGATACCCAGAACAAATAAGAAACATGATTCTATCATGGTGGTGGTGGATAAGATTACTAAAGATGCCCATTTTATTCCATTGAATATCACTCACAAGAAAACTAACATTATTGATATTTATCTGAGAGAAATTACTCATCTACATGGCATACCCAAGACAATTATATCTGAGAGAGATCCAAAATTTACATCAAATTTTTGGAAATGATTATTCAAATGATCTGAGACCAATCTAAACTTTAGCACAACCTATCATCAAGATTCATATGGGAAAATAGAGAGGGTGAATCAAGTGATTGAATATATGGTGATGATGTATGTGATGGATAAACCATCAAAATGGGAGGATTATTTGCATTTGGTGGAGTATGCTTATAAAAATGGGTATCAAGCATCTCTAAAGATGATCTCATTTGAGACACTTTATGGCATAAAGTACAACGAACCAGCGAGATGGGACAACCCAATAGACATAGGAGTGGTTGGACTAAAATTACTCAGGGAAATGGAAGAGAATATGGAGAAAATAAAATAGAATTTAAAGGCTACCAAGGATAGGAAGAAAAGTTATGTTGATAAGATCATAACTCACATAAACTTCAAAGCGGGTGACCACATTTTCTTAAAAGTTAAGGACAAGAGAAGTTCCCTGAAGTTGGAAAATTGTTCACAAATGGAAGCTCGTTACTGTGGGCCATTTGAAATCCTAGAGAGGATTGGTCGTTTATTAGACATTCCTTCCTTACCTGCATAAATGTGTATTCATAATGTATTTCAAGTATCATTGCTTAAAAAGTATGTACTTGATGGTAATCATGTCATTGATTGGAATGTGATTCAAGTGGAGGAAGAACAGGACATCTAAGTTCATTCGATATGCGTATCGGATTGGAAATTCAAGTTGCTCTGGAATTGAGCAATGGGACTGGTAAAGGTCTAATGGTTGGTCATGATCATGCAACTTGGGAGCACCATGATCATATGTGGGAAGAATATCTAGATCGTTATGAAGAATTTTGAAGTTTTGATTGCATATGTGTACATAATGCACTGAGGACAGTGCATAAATAAAGGGGAGGGGAATATAATTCCCCTAAGTCGAACCCCAATTGTATATATAAATGTAAATTAACACATAGGGTGGTGAACCATGACAATTGGGATAGATTTCCCTTGTGTATATGTATTTTGGGCCCAGAGTGCCTCTGTGGTTATTAGGCTAGAGAGTGAGATGCTAAAATGGCTAGTGAGACATCATTGTAATATGTAATCAAACAAAAATATTAATAAAAACACATCACTGCTACAAACCAACCATGTAAAAGAGTATGGGGAGCTAAAATCCACTATATAGGGAAAGGGGGATAAAAATTTAGGAAAAATGCCTAAGCTAGGGGGGACTAATCCTAAAGGAATATTATATTAATGTTTCTTAAATTATAAAGTATGGATATTTATTTTTATCCTAAGTTCTAAGGATGAATAAGAGTGGGGGTCAAGTGGACCCAAGGTAGTTCCCACCATGACAAGTTTGAATTTTGGAACATGCATACATATACTTTGGACTTAGTTCATTTTCCTATCATTCCATTATTATTTATTCTCACCTCACAACCTCTATATTATGGTCATACGTACCTTCATTGAGTACATGTACATATACTTGGGAGAGATTTGTATTTGGATTGAAGAGGTGGGATGTCAGGCCCGTCGTACATTGAAGAAGTGGCCTGTCATGCTTGTGGGAATTCTCTCCAAGGGAGAGAAATATTGAGAATTGTTTTCCCAAGGTGCAAAATTTCAGCTATAGGGCTATGAGACTTCTTGTCTGGCCTTTTGAATCCCTAGAAGGGAAGTAGGGCAGTGGAAGGACTATTGAGAAGAGAAGGGGCACACTTCATGGGGTGGGACACACATGTGGGAAATGAGGGACTGTATTTTATTAGTTTGAGTTTGCACCCATTTTTGAGTTTATATGTTGTTAGATAGACCCTAGGCTGGTTAGAAATCCTTTACTGAGGTGGAGTTTTCACAGGTGACCCACTGCTGAGAGTTTATGAGTGGTGTGGTATAAAGATGGGAATAACGTGGAAGGTATGCACACAATTGGTGTTCCTTTTCTCAAAGATAAGTGTGAGTTGTGTGTTAATTTATGTTTTATGGTTATAATTATGCATTTATTTTCATGGGTTTTTCTTGTGTAATTTACATGTATATTTTTGTTATTATTTTGTATCAATGTGCACTTGCGAGGTATTGTTATGAATAAAATTAGTATCATAGTTCGTAATTTTTGTCTGGCATTGACAAGGAGGGATCTGAGGATATTACATGAAGAGAATGTCTACATAATTTCATGGGAGAATATAAAAGAAGAGATACATAGTAAAAAATATCACAAAGGTAAAACTTCAGAACGAATGAAAGGTAGAACATATAAACTTCTCATTATATTTCTTCCCATTGCAATATAGGAGTAACTAAAGATGTTTTTAACACTTCATATCCTTCTTGGAGATATGCATGGTTTCTTGACACTAGTGCAACTTGCCACATGAAATTTTTAAGATACTTCTTCAAAGACTTCAATGACAATGTAGATTTCATTATGTATTATGCATATAGATAAAGTCTCAAACCTTAAGGAATGGACACCATCGGGATTAAGTTCCTTGAAATCCCATATTTTATTCTACATAATGTGCTTTATCTTCCTAAGATTCAATGGAACTTGATGTCCCTTGTGCACATCTCACAACAAGGCCACTATATTTCTATGTTGTGTGGAAAAGTTGAAATAATGAAGGATTTTGACAACATGGTTTTCACCACCACTATGAAATATGGATGACTACTAAATATGAAAGGGACAACTTCCCATACACAAATTGTTGCATACCTCTCTCATCACAGTGAGGTATAATTCCATATAGTCTTTTGTGGCATGCTATATATATTCCTATGGAATCAAAGAAATGTGATTATTGTATCCTTGGAAAGCATAGAAAACAACTTTTTCATAATTCTACTTCTAGAGCATGTAAAAAACTTGAAGTAATTTATTATTATTTGTGTGGACCTATGCATATTCCTTATGCAAATGAAAATAAACATATAATATCTTCTATTGATGATTACACTAGCATGTGTTGGGTTTAATTTTTGAAAGAAAAATCACAAGCCTTTGAAAATTTAAAAATTTGTCATGTATGGATTCAAAATGAAGAATATCTTTGTATTGGCTCTCTTCACACTGATAATGGAAGAGAATGTAAATCTAAAGAATTTTAAAGCTACCTTCTCCAACATGGGATTAAACATTAAGAAAACCTTCCATACAATCCTCAACATAATGGTGTAGCTAAAGGAAAGAACATGACACTCTTAAATATTGTTCATTCCATGATGCTTTTAAGAATGAAAAATTGATGTTTTGGGATAATGTTGTTCTATGTGCACTTATGTGAAAAACATGTGTCGATATCACGCTCTTGAAAATAAGAATCCTTATGAAATGTGGTATAGTTGCATTCCTTCAGTGAGGCCTATGCCTTTAATCCTAAGAAAAAAAGAAGCAAGTTTGAAGCAAGCATTCAAAAGTGCATCTTCTTAGGGTACTCGAATACCTCCAAGGGATATCATCTTAACGGTGAGGTAAAAAATAAATTCATCCTTAGTGGATATGTAATCCTTAGTTGAGTTCATTGAGATGGTATCACTTTATTAATTCGACGTGGATCGGGAACAAGTTGCTCCCAGCTGTGTATCTATACTCCTAATAGTAATAATGGTATCTTAATTCATATACCCTTGTTGTTGTGCTGTTGACCATCTGGACCCCCAGGGATCTGTCTTTTAGAATAGAATTCGAGTTCCACCTTTCTTTTTGGAAATGACATTCTCGATTCTCCATTTTCTCCTTCAGGTTCATCTACTTCTACTTGGTGCACCATACGACGGTGATAGCCGTTATCTACATCCATCTGCGTTACATTAATTTCAGCTATATTTCAATCTTTGTCGAATTTCAACTGTCCAAAATCTGAATCTAGTCCAAAATCTTTGTCGAATTTCAGCTGTATTTACTAGCATCTGGCATCTGAATCTAGTCCAAAATGGTTTCTATCACCATTAGTATTCTCTTCCATTAATAACATGAATATCCTTTTTGCCATACCACCTTGGATGTATGGAAACAAGGATATTCATGTGCATGACATGTTTCTATATCGTTAAATATCATTACATTAACTTTAGCACTTATAAAGTTACATGCTAAATATCATAAATTAGATTTGTTAAGTATTATACGTAAGTTTTATTTTTTCATTTTTAATAATCATTAAAGAAGTTATTTGTCATAAATGAAATGGGATGTTAAATTTATAATAATTATGTTATAATGAATTTCATCCTATAGATAATTACTTTTGATTCAATTATAAATATAATCATTTAAATTTTAGATTTCTACACATAGAATATATAAAGCTTATATTTGAATATGATTCACTGAAACTAAAAATATGTTAAGCTTATATTTGAATATGTTAAGCATATTTTGATTAATAAATCAAAACACATGTATTGGGTTCAAATAAGCTTTTTTAGTTGAAGTTAAAATTTGAAGGCCATTTTTCTTGATGTCGATCTAATAGTGATTTGTATATGTTTGAATAATACTAATCAATACATGTTTATAAAGTAGTTGGATTTGAATAAGCTTTTTATTTGTAGGTGTAATCCCTTAAATTTTGGATATCTACAAGTCAAATCTTTTGGAGAGGGATCATGATGAAGGGTTATCATGATTAATATCCATGTTGGGTGGGATCATGATGAAGGGTTATCCAATACTTATTAAATCATGGTATTCACATATAAGGTGATCCCAAGGAAATGTTAGCTCACTTCCTTGAAGACTAATGTTCTCATCAAGTAAGAGTTGAAGTGCGCATTTATTGACACTTCATCAATCATATGGGTTTCATGTCAAGGGGGAGACTAGAAAAAGGTTAGATAATAATTATGTAAACTTACTTTTCAAATTTAGTGAGGAGATTGAAGAATGGTTGGTTGGCCCTTCCTCCAAAATAGTATTATCATTGAAGGAGAGTGTTATAAAAACAGAATTGCGGAGCAATAAAATAAGACAAATGTAGAAATAAAGAATAGAAGATACACAATACAATAGATACACAGATATACATGGCTCACCCGGTGTGGGATATTTCCACTAGATAAATTTATAGGTCCTTCCTTTTTATTATCCAACAAAATGAAGGGATACAACCTACAACATGTCTGTTGTAATTTCCTCTTCTTTCTCTCGCAGTCTCCTCTCTCAGAATAAAATAATCACCTTCATAAACAACCATAATACAATTCCCTCATAAAATAGGGTTTCCTTCTAGGAAAAAAAACCCTAACATAAGTTCTAACGTCATATCTATGACCTTATAATGAATGGTCTATATTGACTACAAAATTACAATATTTTGCAATGTGATTTTCCCAAAAAACATTCCGCTCGGGGGTCGCTAGCCCCCATGCCCTTGCTATGGGGAGGTAGGTCCCCCTGGTCCCCTTTCATTCAGGGTTGAGCCCCAAAACCCCCGACAGAAGGGGGATATGCATATCTGCATATAAATCAAGGATATAATCAAGCTCCACAACCAACAATATCCTACTTGGAGACTGATCACAACAACTCCACTACTGTTATACCTGTTGGATTATACTCCATGTTGGACTTGGAAAATTTCTCATATTCACCTTCATGCTTGAAGGCCAACTGAAACTGAGAAGGAACTTAGTTTCTCCCAAGTTACTCTCTTTGTTAACATGTCTACAATATTTTTTCTCGTATGTATCTTTTCCAACTTCAATTTTCCATCTTCCAAGATGGATCGTATGAAATGGTACTTGAGATTTATATGATTAGTATTAGAATGGAAGGATGAATTACTTTCAAGATGAATGGCATTCTCATTGTCACAGTACAACATGTTATTTTTCTACTTCTTTCCCAATTCCTCCATAAACCTTTGTAACCAAATCATTTATTTACTAGCCTCTATAGAAGCAACATACTCTACTTTTGTTGTTGAAAGTGAAACCACCTTATGTAGTTTTTAAATCCAACTTACTTTTGTTCCATCTACAGTAAAAATATACCATGTGTTGCTCCTCCTATCTTTATAACCTCCCATGTATGAATCAACATATTCCTATAGAACAATGTATGAACCTCCAAAACATAATGCATGAGTACTAGTATCCGTCAAATACCTGAGAATCCACTTTAATCCCTCCCAATGTTATTTACTTGGATTGTTTATATACCTTCTCACAACTCCCACAAAATTTGTTATATCTAGTCTTGTGCACACTATTGCATATATTAATCTTCCAATTGATTATGAATAAGGTACCATGGAAATGTATTTTATGTCCTCCTTTGTATTGGGACAGATTTCCCAAAAAACCTTTGTATTTTGCAATGTGATTTTCCCAAAAAACATTTCGCTCAGGGGTCTCTAGCCCCCATGCCCTTGCTATGGGGAGGTAGGTCCCCCCGGTCCCCCTTCATTCGGGGTTGAGCCCCAAAACCCCCAACAGAAGGGGGCTATGCATACCTGGATATAAATCAAGGAGATAATCAGTCTCCACAACCAACAATATCCCACTTGGAGACCGATCACAACAACTCCACTACTGTTATACCTATTGGATTATAATCCACCTTGGACTCTTGGACTTGGAAAATTTCTCATATTCATCTTCATGCTTGAACACCAATGAAACTTAGAAGGAACTTAGTTTCTCTCATGTTACTCCCTTTGTTAACATGTCTACAAGATTTTTTCTCATATGTATCTTTTCCAACTTCAATTTTCCATCTTCCAAGATGGATCGTATGAAATGGTACTTGAGATTTATATGATTAGTATTAGAATGGAAGGATGATTTACTTTCAAGATGAATGGAATTCTCATTGTCACATTACAACATGTTATTTTCCTACTTCTTTCCCAATTCCTCTATAAATCTATGTAACCAAATCATTTATTTACAAGACTCTATAGAAGAAACATACTCTACTTTTGTTGTTGAAAATGAAACCACCTTATGTAGTTTTTAAATACAACTTACTTTTGTTCCATCTATAGTAAAAATATACCATGTGGTTCTCTTCCTATCTTTATCACCTCCCATGGCTGAATCAACGTATCCCTATAGAACAATGTATGAACCTCCAAAACATAATGCATGAGTACTAGTACCTATCAAATACCTGAGAATCCACTTTAATCCCTCCCAATGTTGTTTACATGGATTGTTTAGATACCTTCTCACAACTCCCACAAAATTTGTTATATCTAGTCGTGTGCACACTATTGCATATATTAAGCTTCCAATCGCTTATGAATAAGGGACCATGGAAATGTATTTTATCTCCTCCTTTGTATTGGGACAGATTTCCTTGGTTAATTTGAAATGGTTGGCCAAAGGTGTACTAATTGGTTTTGCATTATACATTCTAAACCTGTCCAACACTATTTCTATGTACTCACCCTCAGACAATGTCAATTTGCAATTTTTATTGTCTCTTGTTATTCTCATACCAAGGATTTTATTTGCATCACCCAAATACTTGATCGCAAATTCCTTGGACCTTGCTTTAGGACATACAAGATTTTCTTCAACCTGCGTACCAAATTACCCTTTCCTTTGACCTCATACCCCTGTGGTTGTTGCATATAAATATCTTCCTTCAAATCCCCATCAGGAAAAGTTGTTTTTACATATAACTATTTAGAATGCAAATATTCTACTGCCACAAGATTTAAAATAGTCCTAATTGAAGTCATCTTAAAAGCATGTGAAAATATTTCATCAAAATATATACCTTTCATTTGTGCAAACCCTTTCACAACAAGTCTAGCCTTGTACCTCTTTTTTTCTCCATCTTCTTCCTTCAACCTTTAAACCCATTTATTCTGAAATGCTCTTTTTCCTGCAGGAAACTGAACCAAGTCCCAAGTCTTGTTATTTAACAAGGAGTCCATTTCCTCTTTCATGCCTTGCTCCCACTTTTTTTTTGTTTCTACCGGAATTGCATCTTCATAACTTTCTGTTTCACCAGAATCAATCAACAATAAATAATACACTGAAGAAGAGTATCGTTCAAGAGGTCTAGTTAACCTAGTAGATATTGTAACAACACTTGAAGGAGTTTGAGGAACTTGTTTCTCCTGTTTTTGTACATATTGAATTTTTTGTACCTTTGGAATTTTGTTTTCAATGATCTCATCAAGCATTGTATATTATGGTTTTTCTTTTTCATGTTTCTTTCCTTGCAACTGATCTTTGTACATGAACTTCTCATTGAGTATGACATATCTACCCCTAATGATTTTGTGATTTTCATAATCCCATAAGCAATAACAAAAATCATTAACATTGTATCCAATAAAGGTACACTTCTTGGATTTTTCCTCAAGCTTTGTTCTATTTTCTTTATCAATATGGACAAATGATTCACAACTAAGAGTCTTCAAAAAAGAGTAGTTTAACTTTTTACCTATCCATAGCTCCTCTGGAATTCCACCATCCAAAAATATTGAAGTTCCTCTTTTATTTAGTAAAAAACATTATCTACATCATCTTCCCATAAATGTAAAGGAAACCCAGCATGAAATCTCATACTCCTTGCACGCTCCATGATTATCCTATTCATCATGTCTAACAAACCATTTTCTTGTGGCTTTCCTCGAACTATTTTCTCTCTATGAATACCATGGTATGAAAAATAATCATCAAACTCCTTGCTGCAATATTCACCTCCATTGTTTGATTTGAGACACTTCAACCTTTTTCTTGTCTCATTCTGGACCAAAGATTTCAATTTCTTAAAAGTATAAAAAAAAACAGATTTTTGTCGAAGGCAATAAACCCAATATTTTCTACTTGTATCATCAACAAAAGTAACATAATAACGAGAGCCACAAATAGATGATACCTGAGCTAGTCCCCATACATATTTATTCACAAGATCTAAAATTTAACTCTTATTTTATTTTCCGACTCTGAGAAATTTGAGTCTCTTCTATTTTCCACTCATTCCTTAATCATAGTATTCTCATCATGGGAGAGTCCAAGGAATAGTTCACTAATCCTCCCTTAGGCTTCGTGTATGTATATTTGAGGAGGAACCTAAGGAATCATTGGTAAACTCTCTCTTGAGAATAATATTCATGTATAAGGGGATCCCAAGGAAGGGTTAACCAAACCTCCAT
>JZKD02S2144790.1:1042327-1055461 GCA_000966675.3 Picea glauca
AGCTCAATGGTAAAATCAAGTTCCCTCTCAGGAGGTAATCCTGGTAATTCGGCTGGAAAAACATCCTGAAATTCTGACAATACTGGGTACTGATCCAATGAGGGTCCCTTCCTTTATTTCACTGCTTCCACTACATAAAGTTGACACCCTTGTCTCAATCATCGCTTGACCTTCATAGTTGATATAAAGCATAAAGACACTTTTCTCTGCATACCCTGAATTTCTATTGGTTTTCCCTCATCATTGACACATAGCACCTTCTTTGCGAAACAATCTATCAAAGCTCGATGAGCTGCTAACCAATCCATTCCAATGATTAAGTCATATGCCCCAAGAGCAGTGACATATACCTTCAACTTAGTATTGCACACTCCTAGGTCTAATATACAATTATCGACACTAGGTCCTATAGCTTGTTTCTTTCCCGAAGCCATCTCGACTTGCTTAAAGTCATCGTGCTCATAGGCTGCCAGCCCACTCTTTTCTAATGCAAATGGTGAAATGAAACTATCTGTCGCACCAGAATCAAACAAAATCTTAATAGTATCATAATTAAGCTTACCTCACGACTCCACTACGGTGGATTGATGTTCAGCATGACGGTTATCAACCGCTGCGTAAATATGGTGGCTGCTACTTGCTTTCCCCCTCGATGCTTTTCCTTCATTATGTACGAATATTGGTTGAAACTCTGGGCAGTCATGCTGGTAATGGGTTCCCCCGCACCCCCAACAGGTGACACCAGGTGGAGTCGGTGCATTGCTACGTGTTTGTCCCTGAAATGAGTTCCTTCCCCTGGAATCTCTGCCTCTACTAGTTGCTCCTCGAGATGGTCGTGGACCTGTCTGCACCATTGGCGATGAACGAGATGTTGCACTAGCTGCCATGGAAACCCCTGCAGCTACTGTCCTTGGCACGTC
Source organism: Picea glauca (assembly GCA_000966675.3). NCBI lineage: Eukaryota > Viridiplantae > Streptophyta > Pinopsida > Pinales > Pinaceae > Picea > Picea glauca. The sequence continues at coordinate 1,043,248 of JZKD02S2144790.1, forward strand.
TCTGTTACTATACGGTGGGGGCCTTGAGCCCTCTCCCCTAGAAAATGTCCTCAGAGTCTTTCCTACGAATTCAGGGCGATGCGGAAATGTCAATCTTGTACCCCCTATTAGGTTTATGTGTTCTTCCGCGTAACGCGCACTCTCTACTACCTCCGCCACAGAAAACGGTTTCCACATTTGCACCATAGCTCTTATCTTCAGGTTCAATCCATAAATGAAATGCTCTGCTTGTCGTTGGTCAGTTTCCAAATACGAAACGTATTTAACCAGTTCCATAAACCTAATCTCGTATTCTTCCACAGTTCTGTTCCCTTGTATTAAGGCATGAAATGCCCTTACTTGTTGTTCCTCATAGTATGCTGGTAGATACTTCCTTCGGAACCTTTCCTCGAAGAGTTCCCAAGACACCGTGTCTGGGGTAAGGTGCAGTTGTCTTTCTAAGTTGCTCCGCCAGTTCAAAGCACTATCTCTTAACTGGAAAATTGTAATCTTTGCCTTTGAATTGGATGCATAGTCCCTCAAGGAAAAACACCTGGTCATGCCTTCCAACCACGCTTCCGCGCGTTCACTGGCGCGACCCCCAGAAAACTCTCGAAGTTTGATTTTCTACAATTCTCGTGTGATGTCTTCAGGTGGAAGTCCTCCCTCTGAACTCCTTGATGCTTCTGGATTACCCGTTCCAGATGGTGGGTGTTCCCCTTCATTCCCTGTCGGTTTGTGCACCTTTAGAGTCTCATTAATAACTTCTAACGAGCATAGTATGAGAGCTAGTTTGGGCGATAGTGGTGGTGGTGTTGGTGGTGTCGGCGGCGTTGATGGTGGTGGGGTTGATGGCGCTCGTGACGACGCTCCCCTACCATGACCCCTTCGAGTCCTGGCCATTTAGTATGACTTAACCTGCATCACCCCAAAGTTTTCAGGATGAGTTCTAGGATGTTTCAAATTGGGGCTATTCAAACTTAAAAATTAGGGTTAGGCGTAAGTTTTCTTTACTTGTCTATAAACAGACGTTACTCCATCAGGGGAATTGGCTCAGTTTTGGGGTTAGGATTAAGCATCTAAGCTTGGTCAACATCAAACTTTAAGGTAAGATGACCTTACACTTTAATAACATAGTTGAATTAAAAATTATTATTTACATCAACTTAATCCATTTCAACTTTATACTAACTCATTCCTATATATATAATTTATTTATGCTAAATAATTTAATTTATTTTCTAATATTTCTAACAATTTACAATTAAAATAAAATGACTAAACGAGCACCCAAGGATTCGGGCATGCATAGGCTTCACGTTCTCGTCACGGCCTCTGCGCCTACCGTGGCTTATCCCCGACCCTTATATCAGAGTTTGGAGTTTCGGACTTTTCGCTGTCGCGATTCCCTTACCTCTCCAATCCCCGATTCATGATGGCTCCATTTCTATGGGCTAGCCCCCTTCACTGGCTACACCTTAGTTTATATGACCGTGCTCATAAGACCGTGGTCTTAGTCACCTTATCAATATTTCGGCATTTGCGGCGTCAACGTGCGCAAGTCCTCAGGATTCTCGATTTCCCGATATGCCGATACCCGATACGCCTCTTCCCTACGTATTAGCCCTTTCGGTTGTACCGAGATCCATATGTCTAGTGCCTATATAACCATAGTCCTATTCCCTTTGGAATTTCAGCGTTTTCAACACCCTGGTACCTCCGTCCACGGGATCCGCAATCCCCGATACAATTAAGTCTTAATTAAACATTCCTTAATTAGTTCATTTAATGAGGGTTAAGAGTTATGTTAATTACGTCGGGTTTTCGGGGTTCGTGATTTCGTAGCGCATGGACTCCTTGTCCACGAAACTCGCGATATCCCGATACGTGATGCAATCTGCCACCTGTCTTATGTTGACCCTACTATGGGCCCCCTTGTCCCTTGAATCATCGAGAAATCGCGTTTCGCGATTCTGCAAGGTATAAAACTCTCGCTCCCGGGACCTCCGATATCCCGATTCCCGATGGTACGTGTGGGCTCTATCGGGTATTGCGAAATTGCGATTTCCAACACAACAATTCCAATGTATACAAAACCCCAAAATCCCGATGCTTTCAGATCCACCGACACGCGACCCTCTAATCAAACGGCTTCGACCGTGTCGGGAAATCGCAAATCGCGATTTCATTAAGTCTGAGTTTCACGACTCCGGAAACTCCGATATGCCGAACCCCGACTCTTTGGGATCCTCTGACATGCGTCCTCGAGATGAACGGCCCAGATCTGATCAGGATTTTCAACCGATATTTCCTGATCTCTTGTCCACGGAAACGCTGATTTCCCGATGCACCAATGTCGATGGCGCTGATCACCGCCACGTGCCCCCACCCAATGGACGGTCCAGATCCCATCGGGAAATCGCGTATCGCGATTTCAACATGCTCGAGTCTCTTGTCCTCGGAAACCCCGATTTCCCGAGAGGGCCAAACGCCGATGGTTCTCGATGGCTGCCACCTGTCCCATAGATGGACGGTTGTGATTGTGTCGGATTTTCTCTACGTATTTCCCGACCCTTCTCGGATGACGGACACCTTTCCATCACTTTAACCCTGGCGGTCCCTACTCTGCTTACGTCGCTATCGGGATATCGCCGATCGCGATTCCCAGCGACACGGTTTTCTTGTCTTCAAAATCCTTGATTTCTTGATCCACAACTCTATGGGATCCTCTAACACGCGTCCTGCATAATGGACGGTCCAGATCCCATCGGGAAGCCGCGTATCACGATTTTAACATACATGAGTCTCCTATCTTCGGAAACCCCGATTTCCCGATCCCCGACTCTACGAGATCTCCTGACACGCGTCTTGCATAATGGACGGTCCAGATCTGATCGGTAAATCGCATATAGCGATTTCATTATGCTTGGTTCTATACTCCCCAAATCTCCGATGGTAAAATCCCGACGCCTCCCAAAATGCTGACATGTGTCCTACCGAAATCAACGGCCAGGATCCGCTCTCGGGATTTTGAGAATGACAAGGTCTCGATTCTCTGACTTTCAAAACTCTGATGACTCATATTTCCGATGACTCCTCCTGTGCACGCTAGGGCTTAAACCTCGCGCAAATTTTCTAGATCTAACGGCTGACGGGATTTCACCCGAGATCTGACGGCACAGATCTGTTCTCCTGTGTGATGGACAGTTCCCTTTGGGATAATGATCAATTGCATGAAACTCCATGCAGTGTACAATTTCTTTCTTGGCACGGTTGACATTTACATGGGCCTATAGTTTTTAAAATTTTCACATTATTACTATCGTCGGTGCTCAATACGGGCAACTAGTTTTACACTGTTCCCGCACAATACAAGTCTGTTAAATTTCCCTTGATATTTTTATTGGTTCCAGGTATCTATTCTACCCGAAACTTCATTAACAAAATTACTCAATAAAATTAAGTTATGACTTCTCTTTTCCGTGCCCAATAGCTTGGATACCATACTGTATCATGTATTGGTGACCTTTAGTCCACTGAACATGTATCTCTTACAGGTTAAGCATGGCTAGAGTTAACACTCCAGGTTTCGGCCCTTAGGCTCCATATTTCGAACTAAGAAGCTCTGATACCATATGTAATGCCCACATCCTTCTAAGCATTAATTTAATTTCATAAACAATTCATTTTTTAAACAGAGATAACAATTTCACAGCATATATGTATGTTCTCAACCGCAATTTCAGTAATTTAGATTTATCACGGGGTAATAATTTTTTGGTAAAATGAGATAAATGCATGACTTGACCCATACCTAATACTGATGCTAATTTCTGCTGCTTTGCTGCCTCTGCTCCTGCTAACACACAGATTAATCCTGCCACAAACAAGCTAATAACTGCCCAAAACTACTGTCCTCCCTGCCAACTAGGAAAAACTACCTAGCTTCAGGATATCTACAGATATCCTGGCCCTCCGTGCCCAAAACCTTCAGCAACTCAGTGTCTCCCTAGATCAAGCCACAGTTCAGATCACTCTGTTTCTTGCTTACAGCAAGCCAACAGTCCACAAAATACCACAGGCTCACAGCCAATACAGTAGTGTACAGAAAGTTGCTACTCACAGTAGATACTGTGGTGCAGAACTCTCTGCTCACCCAGCACAATAGATCACAGCCAATTATCACAGTGTGCAGAATCTCTCTGCTTCCGGCAAATACCGTTGTTCTGAGCTTAGCTCCCCCGCAGCATCCATTCCCGCCGACTGGCCTGCACCTCCCCCTCTTCTCGTCCCTTATCCCTCCCTGCCGCCTCACGCAGTAACTCTACCACCAACCCCCTCCACGCGTCCTCCGACCTGCGTCCCCCAATAAATTTTACTGCCTCGAGATTTATGGGCTCCCGCACCCTGCGTACGTAACCCTGTGCATATGTAACTCAGTAGTTATCTCCATTTTTACTGACTGTCTTTTAAATTGGTTTATCAGATCATTGAATGTAGTCTGCAATCAATGTTATTTTATTAATTGTGATTCTTTCTTAATTAAATCTTGCTTAATAATCTTTAATCATTTATCAGTTTAGGGGCGTTACACACCCCCTCTTGGTCTAAAATTCATCCCAAAGTTTCACAGTTTAAATGCCGAAATGAAGTGTATCACAGTATCATATGTCTATCTATTAAAAAAAAATGGAAACTATTGGCGCATATCATATGCATCCTCCCAAGTCACCGAGTGCAGACTATAATTGTCCCATTGGACCTTGACCTTCTCTATTGTTCGACACTGTAGCTGTCAAATGCGATGATCCAATATGTGGATCAGCTCAACCTTGAGTGTCCCCTCATTCGTCACCTGCAAGGAACTCATGTCAATAACATGTGTAGGATCACTAATATAATGTCTCTAAACAGATACATGAAAAACATCGTGCATATGCCTCAAACAATCAGGCAAGGCTAGTCGATAGGCCATGAGCCCCTTTCTCTCCACAATATCAAAAGGTCCCACAAAACTAGGAGAGAGTTTATCTCCCTTCCCAAACTTGATTGAAATTTTATGCAGTTTAACCTGCAAGAAGACTCGATCGTTGACCTCGTAACTACGGTTGACACAGTGTGCATCAGCATAACTCTTCTATCAATCCTGCGCTTCTTTAATCCTTTGTCTTATTGTTTGCATTTTCTCTTCCATTTCTTGGATCTCTTCTGGTCCTACCAGGACCCTATCCTCAAGCTGATCCCAACTCAAAGGCGTCTGACATGATCACCCGTAAAGAAACTTGAAAGGCGCCATCTTAATGGTGCTCTTGTAACTGTTGTTGTAAGCGAACTCCACTAGTAGAAATAATTATTCCAAAGGATTTTGTTGGTCCATCGCGTACATGCACAAGATGTCCTCCAAGGTCTGGTTCATTCATTTGGTATGTCGATCAGTCTCCGAGTGATACATAGTACTAAAGTTAAGTTGGGTTTCCGGGGCCTCTTGGAAACTCATCCAAAATCTTTCACTAAACACCAATCCTCGATCAAATATAATGCTCTTAGGCATGCCATGCAGCCTCACAATCTCACTGATGAAAAATCTAGCTATGTCAGGTGCCTGATACATCGTGCTCACAGGGATAAAGTGAGCACTCTTTGTCAGAGTGTCTACTACTACGAAAATCGAGTCATGTCTCCTTGTCTTCAGTGGTAATACAACAATAAAATCCATCGAAATAACTTCTGATTTCTATTTTGGAATAGTGTGTGGTTGTAGTAATCTTGTTGGGTGTCTATGTTCAACCTTTACCTACTGACATTCTAGACATCTGGCCACATAGTTGACTATGTCTAACTTCACTCCCTTCCAGAAGAATAAGGGTTTAAGGTATTCCCTCATCTTTGTGACTCCTAGGTGAGCCATGTAAACTGCTCTATGAGCCTCGCTCAGGACCAACATCCTCAACTCATCATTTGGTGGTACGTAGATCCGAGTTTTAAAACTCAATAATCTATCGCTATCAAACGAAAATCCTTCAAATCGTGGTACCATCATTGTGTTTTGTCCAATAAAACCTTCAACATATTTGTACCAGTCATTGTCACGTTGTAAAGTTAGAATCTTTTCACGTAGATTCGTCCGAAGAGGCAACACCAGCAAGATGTGTTGTCTCCGAGTCAATGCATCTACCACTCGATTCACTGTTCCTTTTATGTAAGTAATTTCAAGGTCGTACTTCCTAAGAAATTCCAACTAACGTCGTTGTTGCGCGTTCAGGTCACTTTGAGTAAAGATGTGTTGTAGTCCACAATTGTCAGTCTTTAGTTTGAATTTTCCTCCAACAAGGTAGTGTCTCCAAAACTTCAAGGCATAAACGATGGCTAACAACTCCAAATCATGCGTCACATAGTTCTCCTCATGCCTTCTTAGTTTCATCGAAATGTAAGAAATCACTCATTCATCTTGCATCACGACCCCACCTAAGCCTTCCTTGGATGCGTCAGTGCATACCAATAACTCTGTGTCCATGTCAGGGACCTTTAGTATCAGTGTTGTTGTCAACAACTCCTTGAGCCTACGAAATGCTTCCACGCATTTCTCGGTCCAAAAAAACTTATTTTTCTTCTTCTACAACTCTGTGATCGAATTTGCTAGCTTCGAAAATCCCTCGATGAACCATTGATAGTATCTTGCTAAACCCATGAAGCTACGCACTTTCAGGACATTCGTCGATGCAGGCCATTCCATAATAGCCTCGACCTTTGTTGGATCCATGGCGATACCTTCACCAGAGATGACATGCCCTAAGTAGTGAATCTTAAATTGATAAAATGAGCATTTGGACAACTTCCCATACAATTTGTGCCCTCGCAGAAACTGTAGTACCAAGCGCAAGTGCTCGTCATGCTCCTTCGTCATCCGAGAGTAAATCAAAATATCATCAATGAATACTTTGATGAGCTTGTCCAAGTACTCACGGAACACCCGATTAATCAAACTCATAAATACCCTTGGGGAATTTGTCAGTCCAAACGTTAAAATACTAAACTCATAATGTCCAAACCTCATCTTAAAGGCAGTCTTAGGGACATCATATTCCTTAATCCGTAACCGGTGGTATCCTGATCACAAGTCGATATTTGAGAACACCGTTACATCCTTCATCTGATCGAACAGATCATCAATTCTTGTCAACTGATATTGATTCTTGATCATGGCCTTGTTCAATTGACAGTAGTTAATGTAGAGCCTCCATGACCCATCCTTCTTTTGTATGAAAATAAAAGGTGCACCTCACGGTGACACACTAGGACGTATCAGTCTGAGGTCCAGGAACTCCTTCAGTTGCATTTTCAACTCTTGTAACTCTGGGGTCGACATCCGACAAGGAGTTCTTTCTATCGGTTCAGTCCCTAGTTTTAGGTCTATGGTAAACTCCAATTCCCTCTCCGACGACATCCCATGTAACTCCTCCGAAAATACTTCCGCAAACTCTCTCACCAATGGAAGGTTTTCTAATCCTTTCATTAATCCCTTTTCGTTTAATGCAAGGATCGCATAAAGCTTGCACCCCTTGTGCATGTTCTTCCATAGCTATAAGAAAGAGATGAACCTCAGGGAAACTCCCTTGTTCCATCCTCCAATCACACGTCTCTGTCCCTCATGATTGAGCAAGCTCAACCGTTTCGTCTTATAGTTGAGTATCACCTCATGTGATTCCAACCAGTCCATACCAATCACGACATCATAGGATCCTAAGATCACGATGTACAAGTTGGCCCTTCTGACAAACACTCCCAGATTAAGGATACATCCTGTAACCTTTCCTCCAACCTTTTGTTTGGCTCCTGAAGCCATCTCTACGAAGCTAAACTCATCCTGTTCGACTACCTTTACCTTAATCCTTTTTAGCACTGCACTAGAAATGAAGCTCTCGGTAGCACCAAGATCTATCAAAATACTAAGGGTCTAGTCAGCGACGGTACCTGTCGTCTCAAGCATAGTTGATTGATGCTCTACCTGGCGGTTATTCATCGTTGCATGAATCTGATGGGCCTTTCCCATATCTCCCATGGTAGTGGGTCTGAATGATCTGGACACTCTAGTCCTCTCCACTGGGTAGTCGCGCTGGTAGTGTGTCTCCCCACACGTCCAACACCCCTTCTTCAGCCTAGTAGTCCTAGTACCCAAAGTAGAATATGACATCCAACTACCTGGAATCCTAGTCGATTCTACTGAACATGCCTAAATTGTTGCTGTTGCGGTTGATGCTGCTGCTCATGCTGTGGTCCCTGATAAGGTGTCTGTTGCTGAGGCATCGATCATCGAGTTGTAGTGAAACTGGATCCCCTCTGGAAGCCACGATATCTCAGTGTATGTCTGGTTAGTTTCTAATGTTGTTATGCTCCAGATTACACCTACCCTATTGGTCTCGCTGGAGTCCTTGTCTGACCCCCGCTGATAAGCTCCTCCTCTACTATGAGGACCTTCTAGATGACATCATCCAAGGTTTGAGGCATCAAAGTCCTCACCTTTGCACGTATAATGTTGTTAAGGCTGAACACAAACCTGTTGACCTTAAGTTTCTTAGTGGTTAGGTGCTGAGCATACCAAATTAGCTCCATAAAATGGGCCTCGTATGGCTGCCCTGTCGTAAGGCATTGAACTCATTGAGATGACGCTTAATGAATTCCTCTGAAAGGTACCTCTCTTAGAACCGTTCCTCAAGCAATTCCCATGACACGTCTTCGATGACCACGTTCAGCTGCAGTAGGAGCGTCTACCATCATAGAAGAGCACTCCCCTTTAGTTGAAAGACCGACATACAAACCTTCATTTTGGAGGTATAATCACGAAGTACAAATCACATCGTCATGTTCTCCAACCATGCCTTAGTGGCTATGCCATCTAGGGCACCAAAGAAATCGAGAAATTTGACCTTCTCGAGTTCACGGTGAATGTTACCAGTACCAATCGAAGCGCACAGTGGAACCTCAATGGGTGTCAGCACCTTGGCCTCATCTCTGTCCAAGTGCCTCGGACATGCGCTGAAAAGATCTCATCATTCCAACTAGTTCACCAACTGCTATCTTCTCCTGTCTGAGAACCTGGTCATCTCCCTAGAGGTTAGACCCCTCAGGCGTGGATGCTACTGGACGCGTCGCGCCTCCTCCCCTAGAACCCCATCGTCTACCTCCGCGGTGTCCTCTAACCATGATTACCTATACAAATACAAGTCAAGTCAATTAGTAACCTTATGATCAAATCATATCAACGAAAGTCGTAGCGATCCCAAGTCATGGGTTGAACCCACTCTAATACCATATGTAACGGACCTACCATTTCGTTACGACAACAAGCCTCACATAACGAGTGCAATTTTTTTTTTGTTTGTGTTTGTAGGAAGGTAATAATGACATTATACTCAACATCACAACATGATAATGAACACAACAGATGCAACTCACACCACAACAAACATAACGACCTAACATAAAAGCACATCAAGCATCTGGAAGCAATGTTCAACACTCAACCGATGAAAAATAAGAATGACTACATGCCCATCCTACCCTTCAATGGGTAGGACCTCCAAGACACATAAGCAATGCTCAAGCCCAGGTTCCCATCGATTTTGACTATTTAAGGTCTCAAGGCTGGCGACTGTTTTGAGGAACAAGGAGGTTTCTACATCTCTCCCGACACCAGGAGACCATTCGTATTAAATGTTTACAAAACCAAGTACAAACATTAATTAAATGAACAACCACACCCTCAATGGGAAGTGCAAGCTAAAAATGACTTCCTCAACAACCAACCATTAATCCAGGCTGAAAGGTCAATATCTATGATTAAAAAAAAAAAAATGCATTAATAATAGATCAATTAACCAGTCTAAATCAAACTAGTCAACAAGTTACCAATCGAACCTAACATGAATTTTGAATCAAATTTAGTGAGTCTGAGTTACCAATTAGGAAATATCTATAAACCCAACTAGTATCAATTACACATCCAATTTAGCAAGTCTAAATTACAGCTAGTCAACTTTTTGCGAGTCTATTTTAACCTTTAAAAGAAAACAAGTTAGTAAGTCTAAATCACAACTAGTAAACAATTGGCGATTCAAATTTTGACCTTAAAAGAAACCAAGCTAGCAAGTATAAATCATGATTTAGACACTAACTACAAATATAATCTAACATTAAGACGATTTAACCTTAGCAATTGCCAAAATATAAAAAATATTCACCATATCAACTACAATGTCTAAGATTAACATGTTATTAATGACTTAACGTCGAACACACCATTTGGCCATTAACTCAATAACAATAGTAACAATATTGATGTGGAATTCTACCATTAATACAATAATAAAGCAGTTAACAAGGCATCGAATCATGACAATTAACCAATCATTTAATATAGCAATAACAACATTACAACCTCAAGGCTGGAAGCAACATCTAAGCATTTATTAACTCAATAAATTCCACATGCATCTATCTTTATTCTAGGTACCAAAATGACAACTACCTTCAATAATAAAGAAATCGGCTAAGAAGTGTAAGTGCCATAATGCCATAAAAATCTATGAGAGACCAAGGCCATGTACCTAAAAGATTTATTGCCACGCGCCCTCAATAAGAGTCATTGCGAGGTAAGGGTAAAACTCAGGGTATAAACACTGAAGCAAGTTGGCCACCTAGAATGATGTCATTATAGGTCTAAAGTGAAGTCAGCCATTTAGGCAACTAGTGGCCATTTAATCAATCAAGCAAGAATATTTTGACCATTCCAGTGTTGTAGCATCCTTGAGGTCCAAAATCGTGCACACTTAGTAAACCGAGTCAATAGCACTTATGTATGTCAATGTAGTAAAACAACATGTCATCAACCCATAATGCCTCATAATCAAAATCAAAAGTTTTAATAGCATAATAATCCGAATCACTTACGAGCAAGTGTCCTTAAATAAAAAGTTCACTCAGTGTGCCAAAGCGGGATGTTACATACACCCCCTCTTAGTCTAAACTTCATCCCGAAGTTTCGTATTATAAATGCCGAAATAAAGTGTATCAGAGTATCATATGTCTATCTATTAAAAAAAAATGGAAATTGCTGGCACATATCATATGCATCCTCCCAAGTCACCGAGTGCAGACTATAATTGTCCCATTGGACGTTGACCTGCTCTATCGTTCAATGCCATAGTTGTAAAACGTGATGATCCAAGATGTGGATTGGCTCAGCCGTGAGCTCCCCCTCGTCCATCACTTGCAAGGAACTCATGTCAATAACATGTGTAGGATCACTAATATAATGTCTCAAAACAGATACATGAAAAACATCGTGCATATGGCTCAAAGAATCAGGCAAGGCTAGTCGATAGGCCACAATCCCCTTTCTCTACACAATCTTGAAATGTCCCATATACCTAGGAGAGATTTTAGCTCCCTTCCCAAACTTGATCGAACTTTTATGCAGTTTAACCTGCAAGAAGACTCGATCATCGACCTCGTAGCTACGATCGACACGGTGTGCATCGACATAACTCTTCTATCGATCCTGCACTTTTTTAATCCTTTGTCTTATTGTTTGCATTTTCTCTTCCATTTCTTGGATCACTTCTTGTAGGGGCCAAATAGATTTAACGTCAAATAATTACCTAAATTGTAACAGTATTGATTTCAGAAAATTCACTAATTTCTTTTAATTGAGAAAACTAGTAAAATTCAAATATTCCTTTAATTGAGCACATTCACATATAAATTTATAAACAAATAATAAAATTTTATAGAAAAATAAAACAAATACACAATTTAAATTACCTGGGTCTGATGCTAATTTTCCTTCCTGCCTTGTTGTTGCCTTCCTGCTGCCTAATGCAATGACCAACACTGCCCAAACCTACTATCCTCCTTGCCAACTAGGACAACTACCTAGCTCTAGGATATCATATGGATATCCTGGCCCCTATGCCCAAAACGTCTAGCAAACTAGTGCCCCTGTACTAAACCTTCCCACTCCCGAACTGCACTCTCCTCTCTGCAAATCCAAGAGAGCCCCAAAAATCCATCCCCCCCCAAAATCTCCCATCAAATGATAATGCCTTTTGTAAACCTCCTCCACCTCCATATCCTTCCTTCACCGCCTGATGCATTTACTTCCTTACCCACCCATTTATTACCTTATCCCCTCATAATTAATTTCTTATCCCTTTATATTCAATGTCTTATCCCTTCC